>JAUMJJ010000106.1:0-329317 GCA_033556795.1 Tapera naevia | reverse complement strand
CACTATTTATGGGGTGCGGGGAGGGGACTCAGCCCCATAATCTGTGGGGTGCGGGGGGGCTCAGCTCCACTATTTATGGGGTGCAGGGGGGGCTCAGCCCCATAATCTGTGGGGTGCGGGGGCGGGGAGAGAATCAACCCCATAACCTGTGGGGTGCGGGGGGGACTCGGCCCCACAACTTATGGGGTACGGGGGAGGTCAGCCCCATAACCTGTGGGGTGCGGGGAGGGGGCTCAGCCCCACTATTTATGGGGTGCGGGGAGGGGACTCAGCCCCATAATCTGTGGGGTGCGGGGGGGGGCTCAGCCCCATAACCTGTGGGGTGCGGGGGGGGGGCTCAGCCCCACTATTTATGGGGTGCGGGAGGGGCTCTGCCCCATAATCTGTGGGGTGCGGGGGGGGGCTCAGCCCCACTATTTATGGGGTGCGGGGAGGGGACTCAGCCCCACAACTTATGGGGTGCGGGGGGAGGGGTCTCAGCCCCACAACTTATGGGGTGCGGGGGGAGGGGGCTCAGCCCCATAACCTGTGGGGTGCGGGGGAGACTCAGCCCCACAATATGGGGTACGAGTGGTCTCAGCCCCATAATTGTGGGGTGCGGGGGGGGGGAGAGAATCAACCCCATAACCTGTGGGGTGGGGGGGGCTCAGCCCCACTATTTATGGGGTGCGGGGAGGGGACTCAGCCCCATAATCTGTGGGGTGCGGGGGGGCTCAGCCCCACAACTTATGGGGTACGAGGGGGCTCAGCCCCATAACCTGTGGGGTGCGGGGGGGGCTCAGCCCCACTATTTATGGGGTGCGGGGGGGGGCTCAGTCCCACAACTTATGGGGTGCGGGGGGGGTGCGGGGCTCAGCCCCATAACCTGTGGGGTGCGGGACAGATTATGGGGCTCAGCCCCACATATTTTGGGGCGCCTCATGGTTCACCCCCCCCCGCCCCTCCCCCAGCCCCACAGCGCCCCACGGATTCCCCTCCCCCCGCTGCAGATAGCGCTGGAATGCGCCCCCTCCCCCCCTTCCCCCCCCCCTCCCCCTCGGGACGCTCCGACCCCGCCCCAGAGCGACCGGTGGGCACGGGGGGGCTGGGGGGGGGGGGGGGGGGGGACACGGGGACGGGACGGGACGAGCGGCTTTGCACGAGTGCGGGGTTTGCACAAACAGGCCCCTTGCACGAGGCCCCTGGCACCAGCACCCTGACAGCAGCACCCACTTTGCACCAGCACCCTTGCACGAGGAGCCTTGCACCAGCACCCTTGCACGAGCAGCCTTGCACGAGCACCCTTGTATGAGGAGCCTTGCACCAGCACCATTGCACCAGCACCCTTGCACGAGGAGCCTTGCACCAGCACCCTTGCACGAGCAGCCTTGCACCAGCGCCATTGCACGAGCACCCTTGCACAAGCACCCTTGCACAAGCACCCTTGCATGGGCACCCTTGCACGAGGCCGCTGGCACCAGCACCCTGACAGCAGCACCCACTTATTGCACGAGCACTCTTGCACGAGCACCCTTGCATGAGGAGCCTTGCACCAGCACCCACTTTTGCACCAGCACCCTTGCACGAGCAGCCTTGCACCAGCGCCATTGCACGAGCACCCTTGCACAAGCACCCTTGCACAAGCACCCTTGCATGGCGCCCTTGCACGAGGCCGCTGGCACCAGCACCCTGACAGCAGCACCCACTTATTGCACGAGCACTCTTGCACGAGCACCCTTGCATGAGGAGCCTTGCACCAGCACTCTTGCACCAGCACCCACTTTTGCACTAGCACCCTTGCACGAGCACCCTTGTATGAGGAGCCTTGCACCAGCACCCACTTTTGCACCAGCATCCTTGCACGAGGAGCCTTGCACCAGCACCCTTGCATGAACAGCCTTGCACCAGCACCCTGACACAAGCACCCTTGCACGAGCAGCCTTGCACCAGTGCCATTACACGAGCACCCTTGCACAAGGAGCCTTGCACCAGCACCCTTGCACCAGCACCCTTGCACGAGGCCCCTGGCACCAGCACCCTGACAGCAGCACCCACTTATTGCACGAGCACTCTTGCACGAGCACCCTTGCATGAGGAGCCTTGCACCAGCACCCTTGCACCAGCACCCACTTTTGCACCAGCACCCTTGCAAGAGCACCATTTTTGCACCAGCACCCTTGCACGAGGCCTCTGGCACCAGCACCCACTTTTGCACCAGCACCCTTGCACGAGCACCCTTGCATGAGAAGCCTTGCACCAGCACTCTTGCACCAGCACCCACTTTTGCACTAGCACCCTTGCACGAGCACCATTGCACGAGCACCCTTGTATGAGGAGCCTTGCACCAGCACCCACTTTGCACTAGCATCCTTGCACGAGGAGCCTTGCACCAGCACCCTTGCATGAACAGCCTTGCACCAGCAGCCTGACACAAGCACCCTTGCACGAGCAGCCTTGCACCAGTGCCATTACACGAGCACCCTTGCACAAGGAGCCTTGCACCAGCACCCTTGCACCAGCACCCTTGCACGAGGCCCCTGGCACCAGCACCCTGACAGCAGCACCCACTTATTGCACGAGCACTCTTGCACGAGCACCCTTGCATGAGGAGCCTTGCACCAGCACCCTTGCACCAGCACCCACTTTTGCACCAGCACCCTTGCAAGAGCACCATTTTTGCACCAGCACCCTTGCACGAGGCCTCTGGCACCAGCACCCACTTTTGCACCAGCACCCTTGCACGAGCACCCTTGCATGAGAAGCCTTGCACCAGCACTCTTGCACCAGCACCCACTTTTGCACTAGCACCCTTGCACGAGCACCATTGCACGAGCACCCTTGTATGAGGAGCCTTGCACCAGCACCCACTTTTGCACCAGCATCCTTGCACGAGGAGCCTTGCACCAGCACCCTTGCATGAACAGCCTTGCACCAGCACCCTGACACAAGCACCCTTGCACGAGCAGCCTTGCACCAGTGCCATTGCACGAGCACCCTTGCACAAGGAGCCTTGCACCAGCACCCTTGCACCAGCACCCTTGCACGAGGCCCCTGGCACCAGCACCCTGACACCAGCACCCACTTTTGCACCAGCACCCTTGCACGAGCACCCTTGCATGAGAAGCCTTGCACCAGCACCCTTGCACCAGCACCCACTTTTGCACCAGCACCCTTGCACGAGCACCCTTGCATGAGAAGCCTTGCACCAGCACTCTTGCACCAGCACCCACTTTTGCACCAGCACCCTTGCACGAGGAGCTTTGCACCAGCACCCTTGCACCAGCACCCTTGCACGAGGAGCCTTGCACGAGAAGTCTTGCACCAGCATCCTTGCACCAGCACCCACTTTTGCTCAGCACCCTCAACTGGGCTGGTTCCGACCCTGGCCAAGCCTTGACCCTTGTTCCTCCATGGAGGCATCTCCAGGGGGGTGACCTGGACCTTTGGAGGCTCAGGACCACCACCCATCTCGATATCCCCACCCATGGGTGCACCATGGGGACCCTCCAGGCTGTGCTCAGCACCCTCAGCTGGGCTGGATTCGACCCTGGCCAAGCCTTGACCCTTGTTCCTCCATGGAGGCATCTCCAGGGGGGTGACCTGGACCACCTGGACCTTTGGAGGCTCAGGACCACCACCCACCTCGATATCCCCACCCATGGGTGCACCAAGGGGACACCCCCCCCCCTCCCCTCCCCCCATCGGGGCAGGGGTCAGCGGGACCTTCCGGCTCCCCAAGGGTTAAGGCGAGGTCCAACCACATTCCTGAGCGGTGAAGCTACAGCCAGGACCCACCACCCTCCTCCTTCTCCTCCTGGGATCCGGGGGGGGGGGGGGCACCCAATGGAGTTCTGGGTCCTCCCCACCCCTCCCCCCCTCACCCACCCACCCAGGGGCCCCTCCGGAGGGGTCCGGTATCTCCTGGGGTCTCGGTGGGGAGGGAAGGGTTTGGTCCGGCCGCGAATTCCTTTGTGATAAGAGAGGCCGGGCTGGGTCGAGAGGTTCTCCAGGAGGGGTGGAGAAACATCTCCGGGGGGTGTGGAGAGCTTTGGGGGGGATGGGAAGCATCTCCGAGGGGATGGAGATCTTCTTGGGAGGGGTGGAGAACATCTCGGGGGGATGGGAAGCATCTCCAAGGGGATGGAGAACATCTGGGGGGGATGAAGAGCATCTCTGGGGGGGTGGAGAACATCTCGGGGGGATGGAGGACATCTCCAAGGGGTTGGAGGACTTCTCTGGGGTGGATGAAGAGCATCTCTGGGGGGTGGTGGAGATCTTTTTGGGGGGATGGAGAGCTTCTTGGGGGGGTGGAGGACATCTCTGGGGGGATGGAGAGCTTCTTGGGGGGGTGGAGAACATCTCTGGGGGATGGAGAGCTTCTTGGGGGGGTGGAGAACATCTCTGGGGGGATGGAGAGCTTCTTGGGGGGTGGAGAACATCTGGGGGGGATGGAGAGCTTCTTGGGGGGTGGAGAACATCTCAGGGGGGATGGGAAGCATCTCCAAGGGGATGGAGAACATCTGGGGGGGATGAAGAGCATCTCTGGGGGGGGGGGTGGAGATCTTTTGGGGGGATGGAGAGCATCTCCAAGGGGATGGAGATCTTCTTGGGGGGTGGAGGACATCTCCAAGGGGCTGGAGAACTTCTCTGGAGTGGATGAAGAGCATCTCTGGGGGGGTGGAGACCTTTTTGGGGGGATGGAGATCATTTTGGGGGGATGGAGAGCTTCTTGGGGGGTGGAGGACATCTTGGGGGGATGGGAAGCATCTCTGGGGGGAGGGAGGATATCTCCAAGGGGCTGGAGAACTTCTCTGGGTGGGAACAGAGAGGTTTTTGAGAGGATGGAGAGCTTCTTGGGTGGGTGGAGAATGTCTTGGGGGGATGGAGAACATCTTGGGGGGATGGAGAACATCTTGGGGGGATTGAGAGCTTCTCCAGGAGCAATGGAGAGCTTTTTTTGGGGGGGTTGGAGAGCATCTCTGGGGAGAAGGAGGACTTCTCTGGGAGGATGGAGAGCTTTTTGGGGGGATGGAGAAGTGTTTTTAGGGGATGAGAAGCATCTCCAGGGGCTGAGGAACTTCTCGGGGAGGGGATGGAGAGTTTTTGGGGGCTGGAGAGAATCTCCAAGGGGTGGAGAACTTCTGTGGAGGAATGGGGAGCATCTCCAGGGGGTTGGGGACACGGCTTGGGGGACAAAAGCTCAGGGACAAAAGCTTGGGGAGCAGATTGGGGAGAGGGGATGGGGACAATGGGGACATGGGATGGGGACAATGGGATGGGGACAAGGGGGACATGGGATGGGACATGGGATGGGGACAATGGGGACATGGTGGGAATATGGGATGGGATATGGGGTGGAGACAATGGGATGGGGACAATGGGGACATGGGATGGGATATGGGATGGGGACAATGGGGACATGGGATGGGGACAATGGGATGGGGACAAGGGGATGGGGACAAGGGGGACATGGAATGGGACATGGGATGGGGACAATGGGGACATGGGATGGGATATGGGATGGGGACATGGGATGGGACAATGGGATGGGGACAAGGGGGACATGGAATGGGACATGGGATGGGGACAATGGGGACATGGTGGGAATATGGGATGGGATATGGGGTGGAGACAATGGGATGGGGACAATGGGGACATGGGATGGGGACAATAGGGACATGGGATGGGAATATGGGATGGGATATGGGGTGGAGACAATGGGATGGGGACAAGGGGGACATGGAATGGGATATGGGGTGGAGACAATGGGATGGGGACATGGGATGGGGACAATGGGGACATGGGATGGGACATGGGATGGGATATGGGGTGGGGACAATGGGATGGGGACATGGGATGGGGACAATGGGGAGATGAGATGAGGATATGGGATGGGGACGTGGGATGGGGGAAATGGGATGGGATATGGGATGGGGACAATGAGGACATGGGATGGGGACAATGGGGACATGGGATGAGGATAGGGGATGGGGACATGGGATGGGGACATGGGATGGGACATGGGATGGGGACAATGGGGACATGGGATGGGATATGGGATGGGACATGGGATGGGATATGGGATGGGGACAATGGGGACATGGGATGGGGACAATAGGGACATGGGATGGGAATATGGGATGGAATATGGGGTGGGGACAATGGGATGGGGACAAGGGGGACATGGAATGGGATATGGGGTGGAGACAATGGGATGGGGACATGGGATGGGGACAATGGGGAGATGAGATGAGGATATGGGATGGGGGAAATGGGATGGGATATGGGATGGGGACAATGAGGACATGAGATGGGACATGGGATGGGGACAATGGGGACATGGGATGGGGACAATGGGGACATGGGATGGGATATGGGATGGGATATGGGATGGGACATGGGATGGGGATATGGGATGGGGACAATGGGATGGGGACAATGGGGACATGGGATGGGACATGGGATGGGGACATGGGATGGGGATATGGGATGGGGACATGGGATGGGGACATGGGATGGGGACAATGGGATGGGGACAATGGGGACATGGGTTGGGGACCTGGGATGGGGACACCCAGGGGACCCAGGGCAGGAGGGTTTCACCCCGAGGTGGCCGATGGGGCTCAGGTGGCACCAACAGGTGGACTTCGGGGTGAGCACCCTCGACCCCCCCAAGCCCTCCTTGCACCTCCCACCTCCCCCCAGCCCCGCGCAGGATGCGGCCCCATCCTGGTGCCTCCTGGTGCCTCCCGGTGGCCCCGAAGGGGTTAAGGCTCCCCAGGTGCCTCTCCAGGACCTCCCATCGCGCTTCTCCTCCCCCAGCTCCGAAATAGGAACCGGGGCTCTGCTCTCCCCGCCCTGGCTCGGCCTCCAAACCCGTCCTGCCCGTCCTTCCCGTCCTGCGGCTGCACCCAACCTCCCCCGCCGCCCGCCCGGCGCTCCGCGGACCTCCTCGGGACCTTCTCGCTCGGCTTCCAACCTCCTTGTCCACCTTGGAACCCTTTTCCAACCTCCTACCCCACCTTGGAACCCTCTTCCAACCTCTTATCCCACCTTGGAACCCTCTTCCAACCTCTTATCCCACCTTGAAACCCTCTTCCAACCTCCTTGCCCACCTAGGAGCCTCCTTCCAACCTCCTAGCCCACCTTGGAACCCTCTTCCAACCTCCTTGTCCACCTTGGAAACCTCTTCCAACCTCTTATCCCACCTTGAAACCCTCTTCCAACCTCCTTGCCCACCTTGGAGCCTCCTTCCAACCCTCTTCTCCACCTTCAAACCCTCTTCCAACCTTCTAACCTGTCTTGGATCCCTCTTCCAACCCATTTCCAACCTTCTACCCCACCTTCCAGCCCATCTTCCAACCTCCCAGCTCATCTTCCAGCCTTCCAACCCATCTCAGAACCCTCTTCCAACCCATTTCCAACCTTCTACCTCCCTTCTAACCCTCTTGCCCACCTTCCAACCCTCTTCCAACCCTTTTCTAACCTTCTACCCTACCTTCTAGCCCATCTTCCCACCTTCCAGCCCATCTCAGAACACTCTTCCAACCCTCTTCTAACCTTCTACCCCACCTTCCAGCCCATCTTCCCACCTTCCAACCCATCTCAGAACCCTCTTCCAACCTCCTACCCCACCTTCCAACCCTCTTGCCCACCTTCCAACCCTCTTCCAACCTTCTACCCCACCTTCCAGCCCATCTTCCCACCTCCCAGCCCATCTTCCAACCTTCCAACCCATCTCAGAACCCTCTTCCAACCTCCTACCCCACCTTCCAACCCCCTTCCAACCCGTTTCCAACCATCCACCCCACCTTCCAGCCCGTTTCCAACCCTCTTGCCCACCTCCCACCCCTCTGCCACCCTCGCCATGTCCATCACCGTCACCAGGAAGTCGGTGAGGAGCAGCTCGGCCGTTCCTGGCCAACGTTCCTTTGGCTCCCACTCCTTCACGGGGGGTCCCTCCGTCAGGGTGAGCTCGGCCCCGGCCTTCGGGAGCCGTTATGGAGCCCTTTGGTCCCGGCCCCTGCCCTTGGTGCCCCTGCCAGGAGGTGGTGGCATCGCGGCCGTCAGCGTCAACCAGAGCCTCCTGACGCCCCTCAACCTGGAGATCGACCCCAGCGTCCAACGGCTGCGCAGGGAGGAGAAGGAGCAGATCAAGAGCCTCAACAACAAGTTCGCTTCCTTCATCGACAAGGTGGGGACGTCACCCCCCTCTAGGGACCTCCTCAGCCCCCTTGGGGACCTCCTGGCCCCTTTCGGACCATCCTGAGACCCTTGGGGACCTTGTGGCCCCCTCAGAGAAGTCCTGACCCCCTCAGGTTTCATGAGAACCTCCAGATCTCCTTGGGGACCTCCAGACCCCCTTGGAGATATCCAGACCCCCCTGGGGACCTTCCAACCTCCTTGGGGTCCCCCTGACCCCCTTGGAGAGGTCCCAACCCCCTTGGGACCATCCGACCCCATTGGAGATGTCCCAACCCCCTTAGAGATGTTCCAACCCCCTTGGGGACCTCCAGATCTCCTTGGGGACCTCCAGACCCCCTTGGAGATGTCCAGACTCCCTTGGGGACATTCCGACCCTCTTTGAGGTGTTCCAACCCCCTTGGGGACCTCCTGGCCCCTTGGGAACCATCCTGAGACCCTTGGGGACCTTGTGGCCCCCTCAGAGAAGTCCTGACCCCCTCAGGTTTCATGAGAACCTCCAGATCTCCTTGGGGACCTCCAGACCCCCTTGGAGATATCCAGACCCCCCTGGGGACCTTCCAACCTCCTTGGGGTCCCCCTGACCCCCTTGGAGAGGTCCCAACCCCCTTGGGACCATCCGACCCCATTGGAGATGTCCCAACCCCCTTCGAGATGTTCCAACCCCCTTGGGGACCTCCAGATCTCCTTGGGGACCTCCAGACCCCCTTGGAGATGTCCAGACTCCCTTGGGGACATTCTGACCCTCTTTGAGGTGTTCCAACCCCCTTGGGGACCTCCTGGCCCCTTGGGAACCATCCTGAGACCCTTGGGGACCTTGTGGCCCCCTCAGAGAAGTCCTGACCCCTCAGGTCTCATGAGAACCTCCAGATCTTCTTGGAGACCTCCAGACCCCCTTGGAGATGTCCAGACCCCCCTGGGGACCTTCCAACCTCCTTGGGGTCCCCCTGACCCCCTTCGCGAGGTCCCAACCCCTTTGGGGACCTCCTGGCCTCTTGGGGACCATCTGGAGACCCTTGGGGACCTTGTGGCCCCCTCAGAGAAGTTCTGACGCCGTCTGGTCCCATGAGGACCTCCAGACCCCCTTCAAGATGTTCCAACCCCCTTGGGGACCTCCAGATCTCCTTGGGGACCATCTGGAGACCCTTGGGGACCTTGTGGCCCCCTCAGAGAGGTCCTGATCCCCTCAGGTCCCGTGAGGACCTCCAGATCTCCATGAGGACCTCCTGACCCCCTTGGAGATGTCCAGACCCCCTTGGGGACACCCTTTGGGTGGTCCCTTTGGGCACATTTGACCCCCTTTGGGACCTCCTGGGCCCCCTGGGGACCTCCAGACCCCCTTTGGTCACATTTTGCCCCTCCTTGGGGACCTCTCAGCCCCTTTGGGGACTCCCAGATCCCCTTTGGGGACCTCTTGGCCCCTTTGGGGACACCCAGACTCCCCCCTCCGGGGACATCCAACCCCCCCCCCTTGGTCACATTTTCCCACCTCACTCTCTCCTCGTTGCAAATTTGCAACCAGGACCCCCAAATTTGCACCCAGGACCCTAAAATTTGCACCCAGGACCTCTAAATTTTCACCCAGGACCCCAAATTTGCACTGAGGACCCCAAAATTTGCACCCAGTACCTCCAAATTTGCACCCAGGACCCCAAAATTTGCACCAAGGACCCCAAAATTTGCACCCAATACCTCCAAATTTGCAACCAGGACCCCCAAATTTGCACCCAGGACCCTAAAATTTGCACCCAGGACCTCTAAATTTTCACCCAGGACCCCAAATTTGCACTGAGGACCCCAAAATTTGCACCCAGTACCTCCAAATTTGCAACCAGGACCCCCAAATTTGCACCCAGGACCCTAAAATTTGCACCCAGGACCTCTAAATTTTCACCCAGGACCCCAAATTTGCACTGAGGACCCCAAAATTTGCACCCAGTACCTCCAAATTTGCACTGAGGACCCCAAAATTTGCACCCAGTACCTCCAAATTTGCACCCAGTACCTCCAAATTTGCACCCAGGACCCCCAAATTTGCACCCAAGACCTTAAAATTTGCACCCAGGACCTCTAAATTTTCACCCAGGACCCCAAATTTGCACTGAGGACCCCAAAATTTGCACCCAGTACCTCCAAATTTGCACCCAGGACCTCTAAATTTTCACCCAGGACCCCAAATTTGCACTGAGGACCCCAAAATTTGCACCCAGTACCTCCAAATTTGCACCCAGGACCCCAAATTTGCACTGAGGACCCCAAAATCTGCACCCAGTCTTGCCCCTCCCACCCACCCCTCCCACCTTCACCCTCTGCCCCTTGCAAATCTGCACCCAGCACCCACCCCCGTGACTCACACTGGGACCCAGAGCCCACCCCTGGTTGGGATTGACACCTGAGGGGGCTTTGACCACCCCTGGTTGGGATTCACATCTGGGGTGGGGTTAAGATTGACATCTGGGGGGGGGTTGTGTGACCACCCCTGGATGGGATTGACCACCCATGGTTGGGATTGATATCTGGGGGGTTGGGTTTGACCACCCCTGGTTGGGATTCACATCTGGGGAGGGGTCTTTGACCACCTCTGGTTGGGATTGACATCTGGGGGGGCTTTGACCACCTCTGGTTGGGATTGACATCTGGGGGGGGGTTGGCCACCCTTGGTTGGGATTCACATCTGGGAGGGGGTTGTGACCACCCCTGGTTGGGATTCAGATCTGGGGGGGGGGGGGGGTCTTTGACCACCCCTGGTTGGGATTGACATCTGGGGGGGGTTGACCACTCCTGGTTAGGAATGACATCTGGGGGAGGAGTTGTGTGGCCACCTCTGGATGGGATTGACATCTGGGGGGTCTTTGACCACCCTTGGTTGGGATTCACATCTGGGGGGGGTTGTTTGACCACCCCTGGTTGGGATTCAGATCTGGGGGTGGTTTTGACCACCCCTGGTTGGGATTGACATCTGGGGGGGGTTGTTTGACCACCCCTGGTTGGGATTCAGATCTGGGGGTGGTTTTGACCACCCATGGTTGGGATTGATATCTGGGAGGGGTTGTTGGACCACCTCTGGTTGGGATTGACATCTAGGGGGGGTTTGGCCACCCTTGGTTGGGATTCACATCTGGGGGGGGAGTTGTGTGGCCACCTCTGGATGGGACTGGCATCTGGGGTGGCTTTGACCACCCCTGGTTGGAATTCAGATCTGGGGGGGGGGGTCTTTGACCACCCCTGGTTGGGATTCACATCTGGGGGGGGGGTTGTTGGACCACCCCTGGTTGGGATTGACATCTGGGGGGGGGTCTTTGACCACCCCTGGTTGGGATTCACATCTGGGGGGGGGTTGTTTGACCACCCCTGGTTGGGATTGACATCTGGGGGGGGGTTGTTTGACCACCCCTGGTTGGGATTCAGATCCAGGGGGTGCTCGTGACCACCCCTGGTTGGCATTCTCAGCTGGAAGTGTCTGTGATGCTGACTCCCCCACCCCCCCCACCCCACCCCACCCCCAGGTTAGGTTCCTGGAGCAGCAGAACAAGATGCTGGAGACCAAGTGGAACCTCCTGCAGAACCAGAAGACCCCGCGGAGCAACCTGAGTGGGCTCTTCGAGGCCTACGTTGGAAGCCTCCGGTGGCAGCTGGAGGGCCTGGGCCAGGAGCGCCTGCGCCTCGAGGCCGAGCTGGGCAACATGCAGGGGCTGGTGGAGGAGTTCAAGAACAAGTCAGTGCCACCAAGACCTTGAGGAGAACTTGGAAGGGGCTCCAGGAAAGCTGGGGAGGGGCTCTTGCTCAGGGAGCCCAGGGATGGAGTCGTGGAATTGGGTTGGAAGAGATCGCGGAGGTCACTTGGTGCAACCCCAGCAGGAGGGGACGAAGGGGAACGTTTGGAGCTGGAAGAGGGGAGATTGGGATGAGATCTTGGGGAGAAATGTTCTGCTGAGAGGGTGGGGAGGCCCTGGCCCAGGTTGTCCAGAGCAGTGGTGGCTGCCCCATCCCTGGAGGTGTCCAAGGCCAGGTTGGATGGGGCTTGGAGCCTCCTGATCCAGTGGGAGGTGTCCCTGCCCATGGAATTGGATCTGGATGGGCTTTGGGGTCCCTTCCAACCCAACCCATTCCATGGTTCTATGATTCTATGATTCCCATCTCTTGCCAGATGTGACTCCAGGTGGGCTTTGCTCTTCCCTACCCCACATCCACCTCCTTGGAGAACATCTCTGTGTTCCTCCTGGGTTACCAGTCCCAGTTTGACCCATCCCTGGAGGTGTCCAAGGTCAGGTTGGATGGGGCTTGGAGCCTCCTGATCCAGTGGGAGGTGTCCCTGCCCATGGAACTGGATGGGCTTTGAGGTCCCTTCCAACCCAAACCACTCCAGGATTCCATAATTCTATGTCAGGATGAGGACAACTGTGTTGTCCCCATCCCTGGGGGTGTCCAAGGCCAGGTTGGATGGGGCTTGGAGCCCCCTGATCCAGTGGGAGGTGTCCCTGCCCATGGGATTGGATCTGGATGGGCTTTGAGGTCCCTTCCAACCCAACCCATTCCAAGGGTTCTCTGACCTGGCTGGGGTTGGTGGGGTCCCCTGTGGTGGGAGTGGCTGGGGAGGTGTCACTCTTCCCCTTGGTGGCATTTTTGCCTTGGGTGGGGCGTCCCGCTGTGTCCCCAAGGTGTGGCTGAGGATGGGGCTGGAATGTCCCCTCCCTCCTGGTGTCTCTGGGGTGGCTTTGCCCAGGGAGGGGGGCAGGGGGGGGGGTGGGTTTCTTCCACTGCCAGGGACATCCTGAGCCCCCTTGGGGACCCACACCCCTGGGTCCCTGCAGCCCCGTGTCCCCATAGCCCAGGTCCCCACCTCTCCGTGTCCCCTCATCCCTGCATCCCAGTGTCCCCATTCCCACACGTCCCCAAGTCCCTGTGTCCCCGTGTCCCCACATCCCTGTGTCCCCATGTCCTCATATTCCATGTCCCCCTGTCCCATGTCCCCCTGTGCCCACATCCCTGTGTTCCCAAGTCCCTGCATCCCTGTGTCCCCACATTCCTGTGTCCCCATGTCCCCATATCCCATGTCCCCAAGTCCCAGCATCCCTGTGTCCCTGTATCTCCATGTCCCTTCATGCCCTCATATCCCATGTCCCCAAGTCCTCATATCCTATGTCCCCATGTCCCCACATCCCTGTGTCCCCATATCCTCATATCCCATGGCCCTGTATCCCGTGTCCCCAAGTCCCTGTATCCCCATGTCCCCCATTTCCCCTTGTCCCTGTCCCCTCATCCCTTCCTCTCCGTGGCCCCATATCCCATGTCCCCAATTTTCTGCATCCCCATGTCCCCACATCCCATGTCCCCATGTCCCCACATCCCTGTGTCCCCATATCCTCATATCCCATCTCCCCATCTCCCCACATCCCATATCATGTCCCTCTATCCCTGTATCCCTGTGTCCCTGGTCCCTGTGTCCCCCTGTCCCCCATCCCCTCCTCCCATGTCCCCAATTCTCTCCATCCCTGTGTCTCCCATCTCCATGTCCCCCCATGTCCCCCCATCCCTGTGTCCCCACATCCCACATCATGTCCCTCTATCCCTGTGTCCCTGTGTCCTCCTGTCCCAGTGTCCCCATCCCCTCCTCCCATGTCCCCAATTCTCTCCATCCCTGTGTCCCCCATCTCCACGTCCCCCCCATGTCCCCCCATCCCTGTGTCCCCACATCATGTCCCTCTATCCCTGTGTCCCTGTGTCCTCCTGTCCCAGTGTCCCCCATCCCCTCCTCCCATGTCCCCAATTCTCTCCATCCCTGTGTCCCCACATCATGTCCCTGTGTCCCTGTATCCCTGTGTCCCTGTGTCCCTGCATCCCTGTGTCCTCCTGTCCCAGTGTCCCCCATCCCTTCCTCCCATGTCCCCAATTCTCTGCATCCCTGTGTCCCCCATCTCTACGTCCCCCCATGTCCCCCCATCCCTGTGTCACCACATCTCACATCATGTCCCTCTATCCCTGTATCCCTGTCCCCCTGTCCCAGTGTCCCCATCCCCTCCTCCCATGTCCCCAATTCTCTGCATCCCTGTGTCCCCATCTCCATGTCCCTCCATCCCTGTGTCCCCACATCATGTCCCTGTATCCCTGTGTCCCTGTGTCCCCACATCCCACATCATGTCCCTGTATCCCTCTTTCCCTGTGTCCCTGTGTCCCCCTGTCCCCCATCCCCTTCTCCCATGTCCCCCCATCCCTGTGTCCCCACATCGTGTCCCTCTATCCCTGTATCCCTGTCACCCCCAGTCCCTCCTCCCCTGCTCCCTCCTCCCATGTCCCCAATTCTCTGCATCCCTGTGTCCCCATCTCCACGTCCCCCATGTCCCCCCATCCCTGTGTCCCCACATCATGTCCCTCTATCCCTGTGTCCCTGTGTCCTCCTGTCCCAGTGTCCCCATCCCTTCCTCCCATGTCCCCAATTCTCTCCATCCCTGTGTCTCCCATCTCCACGTCCCCCCCATGTCCCCCCATCCCTGTGTCCCCACATCCCACATCATGTCCCTGTATCACTGTGTCCTCCTGTCCCAGTGTCCCCCATCCCCTCCTCCCATGTCCCCAATTCTCTCCATCCCTGTGTCTCCATCTCCACGTCCCCCCATGTCCCCCCACATCATGTCCCTCTATCCCTGTGTCCCTGTGTCCTCCTGTCCCAGTGTCCCCATCCCCTCCTCCCATGTCCCCAATTCTCCACATCCCTGTGTCCCCACATCATGTCCCTGTGTCCCTGTATCCCTGTGTCCTTGTGTCCCTGTGTCCCTGCATCCCTGTGTCCTCCTGTCCCAGTGTCCCCCATCCCTTCCTCCCATGTCCCCAATTCTCTGCATCCCTGTGTCCCCCATCTCTACGTCCCCCCATGTCCCCCCATCCCTGTGTCACCACATCTCACATCATGTCCCTCTATCCCTGTATCCCTGTCCCCCTGTCCCAGTGTCCCCATCCCCTCCTCCCATGTCCCCAATTCTCTGCATCCCTGTGTCCCCATCTCCATGTCCCTCCATCCCTGTGTCCCCACATCCCACATCATGTCCCTCTATCCCTGTGTCCCCCTGTCCCAGTGTCCCCCATCCCCTCCTCCCATGTCCCCAATTCTCTGCATCCCTGTGTCCCCATCTCCACGTCCCCCCGTGTCCCCCCATCCCTGTGTCCCCACATCCCACATCGTGTCCCTGTATCCCTGTATCCCTGTCACCCCCAGTCCCTCCTCCCATGTCCCCAATTCTCTGCATCCCTGTGTCCCCATCTCCATGTCCCTCCATCCCTGTGTCCCCACATCATGTCCCTGTATCCCTGTGTCCCTGTGTCCCCACATCCCACATCATGTCCCTGTATCCCTCTTTCCCTGTGTCCCTGTGTCCCCCTGTCCCCCATCCCCTTCTCCCATGTCCCCCCATCCCTGTGTCCCCACATCGTGTCCCTCTATCCCTGTATCCCTGTCACCCCCAGTCCCTCCTCCCCTGTTCCCTCCTCCCATGTCCCCAATTCTCTGCATCCCTGTGTCCCCATCTCCATGTCCCTCCATCCCTGTGTCCCCACATCCCACATCGTGTCCCTGTATCCCTGCATCCCTGTCACCCCCAGTCCCTCCTCCCCTGCTCCCTCCTCCCATGTCCCCAATTCTCTCCATCCCTGTGTCTCCCATCTCCACGTCCCCCCATGTCCCCCCACATCATGTCCCTCTATCCCTGTGTCCCTGTGTCCTCCTGTCCCAGTGTCCCCATCCCCTCCTCCCATGTCCCCAATTCTCCACATCCCTGTGTCCCCACATCATGTCCCTGTGTCCCTGTGTCCCTGTATCCCTGTATCCCTGTATCCCTGTATCCCTGTATCCCTGTGTCCCTGTCCCCCCCTGTCCCCCCTGTCCCCTCCTCCCCATGTCCCCCCCCCACTCCAGACCCTCCCCTCTCCCCCAGGTACGAGGAGGAGATCAACCTCCGCACCGAGAAGGAAAATGAGTTTGTGCTGCTCAAAAAGGTGGGGGGAGGGGGGGGGGCAGGGGGGTGGGAGGGAGGGGGGGGCTGCTGGGGGAGGGGGGGGGCACTGCCAGGGATGGGGGGGGCTGATGGGGAGGGGGGGGAGGGCTCTGCCAGGGGTTGGGGAGCTGCTGGGAGAGGGGGGGCACTGCCAGGGGTTGGGGAGCTGCTGGGGGTGGGGGGGCACTGCCAGGGATGGGGGGGATGCTTGGGGGGGGGCACTCTCAGGGATGTGGGGGGGCTGATGGGAGGGGGGGGGGCACTGCCAGGGATGGGGGGGGGCTGATGGGAGGGGGGGGCACTGCCAGGGATGTGGGGGCTGCTTGGGGGGGGGGGGGGGGGGGCACTGCCAGGGAGGGGGGGGGCTGATGGGGAGGGAGGGGCACTGCCAGGGATGGGGGGGCTGCTTGGTGGGGGGGGGGCACTGCCAGGGAGGGGGGGGATGCTTGGGGGGGGGGGGCACTGCCAGGGAGGGGGGGGGCTGATGGGGAGGGAGGGGCACTGCCAGGGATGGGGGGGCTGCTTGGGGGAGGGGGGCACTGCCAGGGATGGGGAGATGCTGGGGGGGGGGGGGGCACTCTCAGGGACAGGGGGGGTTGATGGGCAGGGAGGCACTGCCAGGGATGGGGGGGCTGCTGGGGGGGGTGGGGGGCACTTTCAAGGAAGGGGGGGGCTGAATGGGGGGGGGGCACTATTAGGGATGGGGGGGCTGCTGGGGTGTGGGGGGGGCTAGTCGGGGTGGGGGTGGGGGGGCTGATTGGGGGGGGGGGGTTGAATGGGTTGGGAGGGGGGGGTGCTGCTGGGAATGGGGGTTCTCCTGGTGGTGGGGGGGGGGCTGACGAGGGGGGGGTCTCCTGTGCCCCCCCAGGATGTGGACGAAGCCTACATGACCAAGGTGGAGCTGGAGGGGCGCCTGGAGAGCCTGACCGATGAGATCAACTTCCTGCGGCAGCTTTACGAGGAGGTGGGGGGGGCCCTGCCATGGGGGGGGGTCCCTGCCATGGGGAGGGGTCTTTTGCTATGGGGGGGGGGGTCCCTTGCCATTGGGGGGGGTCCCTTGCTATGGGGGGGGTCCCTTGCCATGGGTGGGGGGTCCCTTGCCATGGGGGAGGGGTCCCTTGCTATGGGGGGGGTCCCTTGCCATGGGTGGGGGGTCCCTTGCCATGGGGGAGGGGTCCCTTGCCATTGGTGGGGGGTCCCTTGCCATGGGGGAGGGGTCCCTTGCTATGGGGGGGGGTCTCTTGCTATTGGGGGGGGTCCCTTGCCATTGGGGGGGGGGGTCCCTTGCCATGGGGGAGGGGTCCCTTGCTATGGGGGGGGTCCCTTGCCATGGGTGGGGGGTCCCTTGCTATGGGGGGGGGTCCCTTGCTATGGGGGGGGTCCCTTGCCATGGGGGAGGGGTCCCTTGCCATGGGTGGGGGGTCCCTTGCCATGGGGGAGGGGTCCCTTGCCATGGGGGGGTGTCTCTTGCTCTCTTGCTATGGGGGGGGTCTCTTGCCATGGGTGCGAGGTCCCTTGCCATGGGTGGGGGGTCCCTTGCCATGGGTGAGGGGTCCCTTGCCATGGGGGGGGGGGTCTCTTGACACAGGGGGGGGGTCCCTTCCCATGGGGGGGGGGTCCCTTGCTTTGGCTGGTGGTCCCTTGCAATGGAGGAGTCTCCTGCCATGGGGGAGGTGGTGGGGGGGTGTCCTTTGCCATGGGATGGGGTCCCTTGCCATGGGTGGGGGGGGGGGGGTGTCCCTTTCCACGGGGGGGGGGTCCCCACGTGCGCTGAGCTGCCCGTGCTGAGCTTTGACTCCGCACAGGAGCTCCGGGAGCTGCAATCCCAGATCTCTGACACCTCCGTGGTCCTCTCCATGGACAACAACCGCAGCCTGGACCTGGAGGGCATCATCGCCGAGGTGAGGGCGCAGTACGAGGACATCGCCAACCGGAGCCGCGCGGAGGCCGAGAGCATCTACCAGGTCAAGGTGAGCTGGGGAGCTCCGGCCTCCCCCACCACCTGGGGAGAAGGGAACGAGCTCCTTCCTCCTCCTCTCCCCATCCCACCCCATCCCTGGAGGTGTTTCATCCAACTGGGGTTGGGTTTGGAGCCTCCTGGGCCAGTGGGAGGTGGCCCTGCTCGTGGAACTGGATCTGGATGGGTTTTGAGGTCCCTTCCGACCCAACTCATTCCAGGATTCCATGATTCTGTGTCAGGATGAGGACAACTGTGTTGTCCCCATCCCTGGGGGTGTCCAAGGCCAGGTTGGGTGGGGCTTGGAACCCCCTGATCCAGTGGGAGGTGTCCCTGGCCATGGAACTGGATCTGGATGGGCTTTGAGGTCCCTTCCAACCCAAAACCATTCCAAGATTCCATGATTCTGTGTCAGGACCAGGACAACTGTGTTGTCCCCACTCCTGGAAGTGTCCAAGGCCAGGTTGGATGGGGCTTGGAACCCCCTGAGCCAGTGGGAGGTGTCCCTGCTCATGGAACTGGATCTGGATGGGCTTTGAGGTCCCTTCCAACCCAACCCATTCCATGGTTCTATGATTCTATGATTCCCATCTCTTGCCAGATGTGACTCCAGGTGGGCTTTGCTCTTCCCTACCCCACATCCACCTCCTTGGAGAACATCTCTGTGTTCCTCCTGGGTTACCAGTCCCAGTTTGTCCCATCCCTGGGGGTGTCCAAGGCCAGGTTGGATGGGGCTTGGAGCCCCCTGATCCAGTGGGAGGTGTCCCTGCCCATGGAATTGGATCTGGATGGGCTTTGAGGTCCCTTGCAACCCAACCCATTCCATGGTTCTATGCCCCAGCCTCCCTCCCCACTGCTCCCTGATCCAGGATGAAGGAATCTCAGGCTCTTTCCTCCTCCTCCTCTCTCTGCCTTCACCCCCAAACCCAACTGGGCCAACTCCTTCCCTGCCCTGGGGCAGCGGCTGCCGCGTGGGAGAGATTCCCAGCTCCAAACCCAACCGGAGCTTCCAAGAGCCCAACCTGGAGCCTCCCTCCTGGAGGAAAGAATCTCCCTGATTCTTTTCTTTTGGGGAGGGGGGAAAGAGAGATGGGGTTTGGGGGTTTGGGGGGGGGTGGTGGTCTGGGAAGAGGATCCCCATCTCCAGCTGGGCCCCACAGTACGAGGAGTTGAAGACGACGGCGGGGAAGCGCGGGGACGACCTGCGGAACACCCGCGGCGAGATCAACGAGCTCAACAGGCTCATCCAGAGGATCCAGGCAGAGATTGAGGCCCTCAAAAACCAGGTCTGGGAAAAGGCCCCGAGGGGGGAGAAAGAGGGGGAAAGTCAGGGAGATGCTGTCTCGCTCCTCCCACCCCAAGAGCCCCTCTGGGTATCCCCCATCCCCGAGATCCAGGCCTTGGTAACCTCCTATCCAAGGAGGCACCGGTCCTTGGGGGGGCATAATGTGGGGGTGAGGGGCTGAGGGGGTAAGGGATGCTGGGGGGGGTGAAGGATGCTGAGGGGGTGAAGGATGCTGAGGGATGGGGATGCTGGGATGCAGGGGATGCTGGGGGGTGAAGGATGCTGAGGGATGGGGATGCTGGGATGCAGGGGATGCTGGGGGGTGAAGGATGCTGAGGGATGGGGATGCTGGGATGCAGGGGATGCTGGGGGGTGAAGGATGCTGAGGGATGGGAGATGATGGGATGGGGGGATGCTGGGGGGTGAAGGATGCTGAGGGATGGGGATGCTGGGATGGGGGGATGCTGGGGGGATGAAGGATGCTGAGGGATGGAGATGATGGGATGGGGGGATGCTGGGGGGATGAAGGATGCTGAGGGATGGGGATGCTGGGATGGGGGGATGCTGGGGGATGAAGGATGCTGAGGGATGGGGATGCTGGGATGGGGGGATGCTGGGGGGATGAAGGATGCTGAGGGTTGGGAATGGGTGGGGGTTGAAGGATGCTGAGGGGTGGGAGATGCTGGGATGCGGGGGTTGCTGAGGGGGTGAAGGATGCTGAGGGATGGGGGATGCTGGGATGCAGGGGATGCTGGGGGGTGAAGGATGCTGAGGGATGGGGGATGCTGGGATGCAGGGGATGCTGGGGGGTGAAGGATGCTGAGGGATGGGGATGCTGGGGGGTGAAAGATGCTGAGGGATGGGAGATGCTGGGATGCAGGGGATGCTGAGGGATGGGGATGCTGGGATGCAGGGGATGCTGGGGTGTGAAGGATGCTGAGGGATGGGAGATGATGGGATGCAGGGGATGCTGAGGGGTGGGAGATGCTGGGATGGGGGGATGCTGGGGGGATAAAAGGTGCTGAGGGATGGGGATGCTGGGATAGGGGTATGATGGGGGTGTGAAGGATGCTGAGGGATGGGGATGCTGGGATGCAGGGGATGCTGAGGGGGTGAAGGATGCTGAGGGATGGGAGATGCTGGGATGCAGGGGATGCTGGGGGGTGAAGGATGCTGAGGGATACTGGGATGTAGGAAGATGCTGGGGGCACAAGGGATGCTGGGATGGGGGAGATGTTGGGATGCAGGGGATGCTGGGGGGCACAGGGGATGCTGGGGGGCAAAGGATGCTGAGGAATGGGGGATGCTGGGGAATGAGGGGTGCTGGGGGGCTGAAGGTGCTGGGGGCTGAAGGATACTGAGGGTGGCAGATACTGGAATATGGGGGACACTGGGGAATGAGGGATACTGGGAGGAAGGAGATGCTGAGGGCAAGGGAAGTTGGGGGATGGCAGGTGCTGGAAAATGAGGGATGCTTTGGGGTGAGAGGTGTTGGGACGCGAGGGATTCTGGGCTGTGGGGGATGCTGGAGGGCAGGAGGTGGTGGAGGAGGAGAGATGCTGGGATGGGGGGGGATGCTGGGGTTGGGGCATGGAGGATGCTGGGGTGCTGGGGCACGAGGAACCCCCAAGCCCCTTCTCCTGGTCACCTCGTGGGCTCCTGTTGCAGAGAGCCAACCTGGAGACGGCCCTCGCCGAGGCCGAGGAGCGCGGGGAGCTGGCCCTGAAGGATGCCAAGGGGAAGCTGGCAGAGCTGGAGGCCGCCCTGCAGAAGGCAAAGCAGGACATGGCCCGGCAGCTCCGTGAGTACCAGGAGCTCATGAACGTCAAGCTGGCCCTGGACATCGAGATTGCGACCTACAGGAAGCTCCTGGAGGGAGAGGAGAGCAGGTGGGGCCACCCCTGCCTTGCTGGTGGGACCTGATGGGACCTGTATCCCGTGGGATCCATGGAATCCAGGAACCTGCATCCTGTGGGCATCCTGCATCCATGGGATCCCATCTCCTGCATCCCACATCCTGCATCCCACAGGCATCCCACATCCCGTAGGCATCCTGTATCCCATATCCATGGGTACCCCATATCCCTGGGTACCCCATATCCACCATCCCACACCCCATGGGCATTCCATATCCTGTGGGCATCCTCCTGTCCCTGAGCATCTCGTATCCCACATCTTGTATCCATGGGCATCCCATATCCTGCATCCCAGGTGCATCCTACTTCTTGTATCCTGTGGCTGTCCTGCATCCTGTATCCGTGGGCATCCCATATTCCACATCCTGTAGGCATCTTGAATCCTGTGGACATCTCATATGTCATAAGCATCCTGCATCCCACATCCCACAGGCATTCCATAGCCCACGTCCCATGTGCATCCTTCCTCCTGTATCAATGGGCATCCCATCTCCCACATCCCGTAGACATCCTATACCCATATCCTGTGAGCATCCTGTATCCATGGGCATCCCATATCCTGCATCCCGAGGCATCCCACAGCCCTTATCCCACATCCCATGGGCATCCCGTATCCGATGAGCATCCTGCATCCCATGTCATGTGGGCATCCCGCAGCATCCTGCATCCCGCATCCCATAGGCATCCCTCAACCCAGGGGCATCCTGCATCCTCCCTGGGTATCCGTGATGCAAGGACCAGGAGGCCCCCATGTCCCTCTGCCACCGACCTCGGGCCTGGCCCTTTGCCCATCCCTGGGTGCTGGGATCCATCCTTGGGTACCAGGATCCATCCCTTGGTGCTGGGATCCATCCCTGGGTGCTGGGATCCATCCCTGGGTACCAGAATCCTTCCCTGGGTGCTGGTGTCCGTCCCTGGGTACCAGGATCCACCCCTGGGTACGAGAATCCATCCCTGGGTGCTGGGATCCATCCCTGGGTGCCAGGATGTATCTCTGAGTGCCTGGATCCATCCCTGGGTACCAGAATCCTTCCCTGGGTGCTGGAATCTATCCCTGGGTACCAGGATCCACCCCTGGGTGCTGGATTCCATCCCTGGATGCCAGGATCCACCCCTGGGTACAAGAATCCATCCCTGGGTGCTGGGATCCATCCCTGGGTATCAGGATCTATCCCTGGATACGAGACTCCATCCCTGGGTACCAGGATGTATCTCTGGGTGCCTGGGTCCATCCCTGGGTACCAGAATCCTTCCCTGGGTGCCGGGGTCCACCCCTGGGTACCAAGACCCATCCCTGGGTGCTGGGTCCACCCCTCCTGACCCTCAGTGTGTGCCCCCCCCCCCCCCCCCCCATTTCTCCCACCAGGCTGGAGTCAGGGATGCAAAACCTGAGCATCCAGACCAAGACCTCGGGGTACTCAGGTAAGGTTGGGGCTGGGGGGGAAGGTGGCCGGGACCCCCCACCCTTGGGTGCCACCGTTGGGGGCCACCAAGCTGACGGCTGCTTCCTCTCCCCGCAGCATCCGGCTTCGGGGGAGGCTTCGGGGGAGGCTTTGCCACCTCCTTCTCCAGCTCCAGCTCCACCTACGCTGTGCCCTCCCCCCCTCTGGAGAGCCCCTCCCTCACCAAATCCCGCGCCATCGTCATCAAGAAGATCGAGACCCGCGATGGGAAGTTGGTGTCCGAGTCCTCCGATGTCCTCACCAGCTGAGCACCCCTCCCCAGGAGGGGGGGGGCATCCCCAAAAACCCCCTGTCCCCCCCCCCAAAAAAAAACCCTGTCCCCCCAAAAAAACTACCCCTGTCCCCTCAACCCCACCCTGCCCCCCCCAACCAACCCGAGCTGATGCCCCCCGTGGTCCCCACCGAGGGCTCCGTCCATCCTCTTGTCCCCAGGTCCCCTCTGCTCTCCGTCCTGGTCCCCCCCCCAGTGTCCCCATCGTGGGGTGGGAAATTGAGGGGTTCCCCCCCCCCCCCCCCCCCTCTTTCCCGGGAGCTTCTGCTGCTGGAATAAAACTTCTCAAATAGGGAAGGGGTTTGGTTCCTGCCCGTGGGGTGGGGGGGGGACATCAGCTGTGGCCTGGAGAAGTGCCCACCCAAGCCAGGGGTGCTGGGGTCCATCCGGGGTGCCAGGACCCACCTGGGGGTGCCAAGACCTGTCTTGGGGTCTCAGTGTTTCTCCTGGGTTCCAGGATCTGCCTTGGGGTTCCAGGAGCAAGTTGGGGTGCCAGGATCCACCCAGGGGTACCAGGACTTGTCTGTGGGTGCCAGGACCCATCTGGGGGTTCCAGGATCTGTCTTGGGGTCTCAGAGTTCCCCCTGGATTCCAGGGTCCATCTGGGGGTGCCAGGAGGAACTTGGGGTGCCATGATCTATCTCTGGGTGCTAGGATCCATCCAGGGGTACCAGGACCTGTCTGTGGGTGCCAGGGTCCACCTGGGGGTGCCAAGACCTGTCTTGGGGTCTCAGTGTTCCCCCTGGATTCCAGGGTCCATCTGGGGGTGCCAGGAGGAACTTGGGGTGCCAGAAACAATCTCTGGGTGCCAGGGTCCACCTGGGGGTGCCAGGATCCATCAAGGGGTACCACGACCTGTCCATGGGTGCCAGGACCCATCTGGGGGTCCCAGGATCTGTCTCGGGGTCTCAGTGTTCCTCTTGGATTCCAGGGTCTGTCTTGGGGTCCCAGGAGAAACTTGGGGTTCCGGGGTCCATCTTGGGGTACAGGATCCATCTGGGGGTGCCAGGATCCCTCTGGGGGTACCAGGACCCATCCCTGGCTACGAATCCCAACACAACCCCACCCCACCCGATGAGTTTTGGGGGGTGGGGGGAAGCAATGGGATGAGGGATCCTGGCTTGGGGGTGTCCCCGGGGTGTCCCCATGGTGGGGGGACAGTGGGGTGGGGGTCCCCATCTCCTGGCCATCTCTGGGGTGTCCTCACGGGGGGGAACAATGGGATGGGGACCCCAACTTGGAGCTGTCCTTGGGGAGGGAAATAACACAATGGGATGGGGACCTCAGCTCAGAGCAGGTTCTGGGGTCCCCTGGGTGCGGGTGTGGGGGGCACAGGACAATGTGATGGGGCAATTTGGGGGTTCGGGGTGCTCTGTGGGCAGTTTTGGGGGGGGGGGGGCTGCTCCATGACCATGAGGGGCTCAGCACCCCCAGCCCCCCCCCCCCCCCCCCCGAACCTCCAGTGACCCCTTAGCTGGGGGTGGGGGTGGTTGTGATGTGGGGCTGGGGCTGGGGGGGGGGGGGGATGCCAAGGTATTGGGGTGCTCCAAAATTTGGGGTGCAACCCCATTGCCGGGGCAGGGGTGACACCTGCCGTCTGCAGCTAATGAATTCCTGCGGTTAATTAACCCTTGCGGCTAATTAACGCCGTCTGGGGGGGGCCATAATGTTCCCCTCCCCCGCAGTGCCCGGTGCCCCCATTCTGCCCCTTTGCACCCTAAAACATTGTGCCCCCCCCCCCCCTTTTTTTTGGGGGGGGGGGGGAGGGCGAGGTGGGAGCATCAGCAACCCCAGGGGCTTCCCAAGAACCCTCCCCGCCCCCCTGAACCCCCCGAATTTCTGGGGGGGCCCTGAGCATCTTGGGGGAGATGTCCTTGGGGTAAAGTGGTGGGGGGGTCTCGGGTGGGGGGGAAGGTGACAGAGCTGCGCCCCCCAAAAAGGAGAGTGGGAGCACCCGGGGTTTTCGGGGAGGAGGGTGGTGTTAAAGGGGGGTGGGCACCACCCTGCACCCTCTTTTGTTCCATCCCCCACCCCCCAACTCTCTTTCAACCCCCCCCCCCCTCCCCGATCCAGCCTCGGGGCTTGGCTTTTGGGGGGTGTCGTCGTGTGTGTCCCCCCCAATTATGTCCAGGACCCTCAGGGCTCACCTTGCGTTTTGGGGGGGGGGGGGGGGCTGGTTTGGAGGTCATCGGGGTGCTCGGGGGAGGGAGTTAGTGACACCCCCCCCCCCCAAGGCTTTATTCGCAGCCCCCAGGGCACCCCCAGCCCCCCCTCCCGCTGGTTTTGGGGTTCGCGGGCGCTGGGGGGCGGCAGAGGAGCAGGGATGGGGTGCGGGACCCAGCTGGCGGGGGGGCGGGGGGGGGAGGGTGTTGGGGTCCCCCCCTTGGGGTGCGGGATGGGGGGAAGAATTCTGAGCCCTGGCTTTAGCCCCCCGCCCCGAGAATTTTGGGGTTTGAGGGGGGCTGGATCCGACTTGGGGGAATTTGGGGGGTGGTGCAACCCCAGTGTCGCCCCCCCCCCCCCGTTTTGAAAAACTGGGGGGCACCCAGATGGGAATCTTTTAGGGGAAACTGAGGCACGGGGAGGGTGGGGTTGGATGTTGGGGGAGACCCGGGGGTCCTGGGAGACGGGGGGCACCTCCTGCACCTATGGGGTTACTTGGAAGTGGGGAGGGGGGGCTGGAGGGGACCCCCCCCTACCCGGGGCAGCTCCCCTGCTCTGCCTCAAGCCCTTCCCGCGGGGGGGCACCCCAAAACGCCGGTGGGGGGCACCTATGGGTGCTGTCACAGCGGGGAAGGGACGGGGGGAGATCGTGTCGTGTCCCGTCCCCCCCCCCCCGCCCCAAAGCTGCCTCCAGGTCCCTCAGGTCTCGCCCTGCTTTTTGGGGGGGCGCTGGGGGGGCAGGTTTGGGGGTCACCGGAGTGCTAAGGGGGAAGGAGTTGGAGACTTCCCCTCCCCCAAAGACTTCACCCCCAGTTCCCAGGGCACCCTCAGCTTCCCCCCCCCCCTCCTGATTTTGGGGTTCGCGGGCGCTGGGGGGCGGCAGAGGAGCGAGGATGGGGGGAGGGGGGGTGACCCAGCGTTGGGGGGCAGGGTATTGGGGTCCCCTTTTGGGTGCAGAGTGGGGGCTTGGGGTCCATCTCCAGCTCTGAGCCTCAGCTCCAGTCCCCCCCCCCCCCCGAATTTGGGGGGCTGGGTCTCACTTGGGGGGCTTTGGGGGGGGGGGGCAAACCAGTGAGGATGAGGGGGATGCAGAGGGACGGGGGGGTTGGGGTCCGCTTTAGGGTACGGGGGGGGAGGACCCCAGATTGAAGCCATCTTGGGGTGTCCCCGTGGAGGGGGATGGCGCGGGGACCCCAGGTTGGGGCTGTTCCTGGGGTGTCCCCCACGGGGGGGGGGAGGCACAGTGGGGTGGGGATCCCGGCTTGGGACTCTCTCTTGGGGTGGGATGAAGGGATGGGAGACCCCAATTTGGAGCTGGTCCTGGGGTGTCCCCATGGGGGATGATGGGGTGGGGACCCCAGCTCAGAGCCATCTCTGAGGTGTCCCCATGGTGGGGTGATGGGATGGGGGACCCCGGCTTGGAGCTGTCCTCAAGGGGTGGGGTGGGGGATGATGGGATGGGGGACCCTAAATTGGAGTCATCCCTGGGGTGTCCCTTGGGGGGGACAATGGGATGGGGACCCCAGATCGGAGCTGTCCCTGGGGTGTCCACGTGGGGGCGTTATGGGGTGGGGGAGCCCAAATTGGAGACGTCTCTGGGGTGTCCCCATGTGGGGGGTGGCAGTGTGGGGGACCCCAAATCAGAACCATTCTCGGGGTATCCTGTGCTGGGATTATGGGATGAGGACCCCGACTCGGAGCTGTCCTCATGGAGGGGACGATGGGATGGAGGACCCTCAAATTGGAGCCATCTCTGGGTGTCCCCATGGGGGGACAATGGGTTGGGGACACCAGATCTGGGTGTCCCCATGTGGGCACGATGGGGGCCCCAAGTCAGAGCCATTCCCGGGGTGTTCCCATGGGGGGGGGGGGGGGGGGAGACAGTGGGCTGGGGACCCCGACTTGGAGCTGTCCCTGGGGTGTCCTCATGGGGGGGGAATGGGATGAGGACCCAAAACTGGGGCTGTCCCTGGGGTGTCCCCACGGAGGGACATGGCACGGGGACCCCAGACTGGGTCTGTCCCTGGGGTCTGTCCCCAGGGTGGGGAATGGGATGAGGACCCCAAATTGGGGTGACCCTGGGGTGTCCCCACGGGGGTGATCGGGATGAGGGCCCAAAACCGGGGCTGTCCCTGGGGTGTCCCCACGGGGGGGGGAATGGGATAAAGACGCCAAATTAGGGTGACCCTCGGGTATCCCCTGGGTGGGGATTGGGATGAGGACCCCAAATTGGGGCTGTCCCTGGGGTGTCCCCACGGGGAGGACAATGGGATGAGGACCCCAAACTGGGGCTGTCCCTGGGGTGGGGAATGGGATGAGGACCCCAAACTGGGGCTGTCCCTGGGGTGTCCCCACGGGGAGGACAATGGGATGGGGATCCCAAACTGGGGCTGTCCCAGGGGTGTCCCCATGGCACAACGGGATGGGGGTGGGGGGGGTGGACACCCCATCCTGCCCCATAGCGGGGGTTTGCCCCCCCCCCCTCCACGACCCCCCGGGGCAGGTGTGGTTCGGGGCAGGGGAGCAGCAGCGAGCCGGGACTTGTCGGCGTGATTAACACCTGTAATTAACGGCGGGGCAGGACCCGCCCGAAGCTTAGCTCTTCATATTTTCACACGCACACCCCTGCGCCCTTCCCGGGGTGCTGCCCTCCCCCCCACGGAACCCCCAAACCCCCACCTGCCCCCCCCCCCCATCCCCACAATTATTTGTTTTGAGGGGGGAGGGGTGGTGGTGCCTTTTTTTCCTCTTTAGGAAATGCCTCAGGTTTGGGGTGAAAATGCCTGAGGTGGGGGAGACCGGGGTGAAATGGGGTGGTGGGGAAGGGGGACTTCGGTTTTAGGAGGTTTTGGGGTGGGTGGTTCAGCACCTTGGGGTGTTTCTGCCCTTTAGAGGGTGCTCAGCATTTATCATCCCTGGGCGGTGCACATCAAGGGTTGCAGCAAGGATGGGGGGATGGAGGGATGGAGGGATGGATGGAGGGAGGGATGGATGGAGGGATGGAGGGATGTGGGATGAATGGAGGGATGGATGAATGGATGGGCAGAGGGAGGGAGGGATGGATAGAGGGAGGGATGGATGGGGGATGGAGGAATGGATTGGGGAGGGATGGAGGGAGGGATAGAGGGATGGATGCAGGGATGGATGGATAGATGGATAGAGAAAGGAAAGAGTATGTGGATGGATGAAGAGATGAAGGAAGGGAGGGATGGGTGGATGGATGGAGGGAGGGATGGATGGATAGAGGGAGGAAAGAGTATGTGGATGGATGAAGAGATGAAGGGAGGGAGGGGTGGATGGGTGGATGGATGGAGGGATGGATGGATGGATGGGTGGATGGATAGAAGGAAGAAAGAGTATGGTTGGATGAAGAGATGAAGGTAGGGATGGATGGATGGAGGGATGGAGGGAGGGATGGATGGATAGAGGGAGGAAAGAGTAGGTGGATGGATGAAGAGATGAAGGGAGGGAGGGATGGATGGATGGATGGATGGATGGATGGATGGATGGATGGATGGATGGATGGATGGATGGATGGACTGATGGATGGATGGGTGCAGCAACATCCCATCCTCAGTTCCCACCTCCATTGCCCCACATCTGCCCTTCCCCTGTCTCATCCCAGCGATCTGGGGTGAGGGTGATGCTGCAAATCCCTTTCCCTCTGCATCCGGAGGCCGTTGGATCCAAACTCCCCCCAGTCCCAACTCCTTTAACCCCTCCGCTCCTGGACCCTCTCTCAATCCTCTGCTGAGCTTGGGCTCTGATTCCACTGATGCTCTCCCACCTCTTTTTGCCTAATTTCTTCCCCCAAAACGCTCCTTTTCCGGTTGCTTCATGTACGAGCTGGAGGCCTCAACCACATCATCTCCAGCTCCTGAGATACGAAGGAACCTTCCCAGGGGGGAGAATCCTCTCCACCCTCCTGCCAAATCTACAGCTGTTTGGAGAAACCTTTCCATTTCCTTGAGGTTCTGGGACTTCAAACCTGTTTTTCCTCATCCTTTCTTTCACTAAAACCGGATGTTTTGGCCCCAAGTGATGCCGCTGGGGTGGGGGAAGGGGCTGGGGGAGATGCTCTGCCCTGAAAATGCTCCTTGACTGCCCAAGGTCACCGGAAGTTGCAATTCCCCACCCTCAGCTTCATGGCAGGTGTGTTCAGCACAACCCTTTTCCACTATAAAATGACCCCATTTTGGTGGCCTTGTTTGCCCTCGGGGCAGGCAAAGGACGCTCGGTGTTGGGTTTCCTCCAGTGAGGGGAGAAATGGATGGGAATGGGTGGCCAGTGGGGCTTTATTCCCATGGGATGGGGTTGTAGAGCAGCTGAGATGCAGAGGGGTCAAAGATCAACCCCTGCCTGGGGTAAATTATGGAATCATGGAACTGTTTGGTTGGAAAAAACCTTTGAGATCATCATAGAATGGGTTGGGTTGGAAGGGATCTTAGAGATCATCCAGTTCCAACCCCCTGTCATGGGCAGGGACACCTCCCACTGGATCAGGGGGCTCCAAGCCCCATCCAGCCTGGCCTTGGACACCTCCAGGGATGGGGCATCCTGGGAATGGTAACCCAGGAGGAACACAGAGATGTTCTCCAAGGAAGTGGGTGTGGGGTAGGGAAGAGCAAAGCCCACTTGGAGTCACATCTGGCAAGGGAAGGAATTGTAGAGTCATAGAACCATGGAATGGGTTGGGTTGGAAGGGACCTCAAGGCCCATCCAGTTCCATGGGCAGGGACACCTCCCTCTGGCTCAGGGGGCTCCAAGCCCCATCCAACCTGGCCTTGAACACCTCCAGGGACGGGGGAGCCACCACTGCTCTGGACAACCTGGGCCAGTGTTTCACCACCCTTAATGTGAAGAATGTCTTCCCCATGTCCAATCTCAATCTCCCCCCTCATCCCATCGCTCCAGCTCCTTGCAAGAAGTCCCTCCCCACCTTTCCTGGAGCCCCTTTCAGTACGAGGAGGCCACTGTAAGGTCCTCACTCCCAGTATCCCTCAGACATCCCTCAGGGTGGTCCCATGGGGGCTGCCTTCCTTCCCTCTTCCATTCCAAGAGGATCCTCCTCCCTGCTACGTCCAAACCAACCCTGAATGTTCATCTCACGGGAGTCCTGGCTCTGTTTTTCCCAGCCCTGAGCCGGGGAAGGCAGCGCCGCGATGGGGAAAGCCGCTTGGCCGACTTCCCGGCAGCGTCGCAGGGGACAGTGGGAGCGACACCGAGCGCTGCATCAGGAGAAAGATAATAAGATAATAAGATAATAAGAATTATTGCTGTTATCAGGGCGCCACGTTCCCAGGAGGGGGGGTTGCCCGTGAGCTGTGTGTTGGCAGCGGCGTTGGTAGAGTCATTGAATTACTTGGTTGGAGAAGCCCTTTGAGATTGTCGAGTCCAGCCATACCTGTCCTCTACTAAACCAGATCCCTGAGTGTTTCATCTGCTCATCTTTTAAACCCCTCCGGGGATGGGGACTCAACCACTGCCCTGGGCAGCTGTTCCAGGCCCTGAGAACCCTTTCAGTGAGGAAACTTTTCCTAATGTTGAGGCTGAACCTCCCCTGGTGCAACTTGAGGCCGTTTCTTCTCATCACAGTATCACAGTGTCATAAGGTTGGAAAGGACCTCTGAGATCATCCAGTCCAACCCATAACCCAACACCAACACCACCCCATCATCCAAACCATGGCACTCAGTGCCTCATCCAGTCTCCCCTTAAACCCCTCCAGGGTTGGTGACTCCACCCCCTCCCTGGGTGCCCATTCCAATGACCAATCACCCTTTCAGTGAAGAACTTTTTCCTCACATCAAGTCCAACCTTTCCCTGACCAAGCTTGAGTCCCTGCCCTCCAGTTCTGTCCCTGGGCACCTGAGAGAAGAGACCAACCCCTGCCCGACTACAACCTCCTTTTAGGGAGTTGTAGAGAGCAATGAGGTCTCCCCTGAGCCTCCTCTTCTTCAGACTAAACAGCCCCAGCTCCCTCAGTCGCTCCTCGTAGGCCTTGTGCTCCAGCCCCTTCCCCATCCTCGTTGCCCTCCTCTGAACACTCATCCCATCACTGCCTCTTGGGAGAAGAGACCAACCCCCACCTCGCCACAACCTTCTTTTAGGAAGCTGTAGATGGTGATGAGCTCTCCCCTCAGCCTCCTCTTCTCCAGAATAAACAACCCCAGGTCCCTCAGCCGCTCCCACAACCCCTGTTCTCCAGCCCCTTCCCCTTCTCTGGACCCTCTCCGGCCCCTCAAGACATTTCTTGGAGTGAGGGGCCCAGAACTGACCCCAGCATTGGAGGTTCAGCCTCCCAATGCCCAGTCCCGGGGTACAATCCCTGCCCTGTTTGTTGCGCGGAGGCTCTGGAGCGAGCGCCCGGGGCTCTTCCCTGGCTGCAATCGCGGCTCTGACAGGAGCGAGGGAGCCGCCCGTCTTCTGCAACCGCTTTGATCTCGCTCGGGTCCCACCTTGTTATTTCTGCTTTTATGATCCCCAGCCCTGCAATTTGCCCTGTTGGTAATTGCTGAGCAGCCGGGAATCTCCTGCTCCTTTGCTCTTCCACCAAGCGGGCTTTTTCTCGGTTGAACGCAAGCCCAGTGCAGTTTTGGGGTGAAACCAGGTCCGTTTGGGCTCTCCTTTCTCCTCATTGAGGTTACTGAGGGGCTGCAGCTTGAATGCTGGTCTTGGTGGTTCCCTCTCCCATAGGACATCCTGGGTATCCGGCTTCAGGCTCGACGCACGGGGTTGTCCAGAGCCTTTTTATCCCCTAATAAGGACAAATCTCCTCTCCTTGCCCCCTTCCCACCTCTCTTTACTGGGAGAGGAGCTGCTGCACCATCAAAGAGCTCTGCAGGACTCGCCTGCCCACCCTGCTTTCACCTCTCTCTTTCCTTTAATGACTTTAAATTGGAAGGGGGAAGATTTAGATTGGACATCAGGAAGAAATTCCTCATGATGAGGGTGGGGAGGCCCTGGCACAGGTTGCCCCAGGTAGCTGCCCCATCCCTGGAGGTGTTAAAGGCCAGGTTGGACGGGACTTTGAGCCCCTTGATTCAGTGGGAGGTGTCCCTGCCCATGGCAGGGGGGTGGAACTGGATATTTAAGGTCCCTTCCAACCCAAACCATTCCAGGATTGTATGATTCCTCTGCTTTGCATGCGAGACCTGGCCTGAGGGGAGAACAAACAGCAAGACTGGAGAGCCCAGCATCAGCCTTTGGCAAGGGATTGTCCTCATTGCCCTGGGCTTTGATGCCCATTGATGTCTGTGAGAAGCTTCCCTGGCTCTGACATACTTCCAGTATAAACTGGTGTGGCAGACAAGGGGCTGTGCTGCTCCCAGCATCGTGATCCCAGTGAGAAATGCTGAGCACCACCAGCTCCTGATGGGATAAATCTCAGTTTCTGCCCAGAAACGGTGTGTGGTGCAGGGAAATGTCACCTCCTGTCATGATTCATCTCCTGCTAAGGTGCAGGGAGTCTGCTGGCTCCTCCTTTGAGCCTGGAGACCCTCGTGTCCACATTCAGGACAAGGGATGATCCATGGTTGCCAAGGGAAGCCGTGGCTGCCCCACCCCTGGAGGTAGCCAAGGCCAGGTTGGATGGGGCTTGGAGCCCCCTGAGCCAGTGGGAGGTGTCCCTGCCCATGGAATTGGATGTGGATGGGCTTTGAGGTCCCTTCCAACCCAACCCATTCCATGGTTCTATGATTCTATGATTCCCATCTCTTGCCAGATGTGACTCCAGGTGGGCTTTGCTCTTCCCTACCCCACATCCCCTTGCTTGGAGAACATCTCTGTGTTCCTCCTGGGTTACCAGTCCCAGTTTGCCCCATTCCTGGGGGTGTCCAAGGCCAGGTTGGATGGGGCTTGGAGCCCCTGATCCAGTGGGAGGTGTCCCTCTGGATTGGAACTTGCTGGGCTTTGAGGTCCCTTCCAACCCAACTCATTCCAGGATTCTATGGTGTAGCAGGGACCGAGTAGGTGAGTTCCTGCCCCACAGCTCCCACCCCACCTCGATGGGGACCTCGAGCTGCACTTCTGGGGGTGTGCATCTTCCCAACTCTCCTGTTGTAGCCTTGAGGAGCCCCGAGCGAGTCTCGAAGCTCGTTATAAAACGCAGCCCTACGTGTTCATGGAGCTGCAAAACCTCCAGGGATCAGGTTTCACCTCTGGGCAAGGGTTAGGACGCAGAGAAGTTGGTTATTTATATCTCACCATGGGAAGAGCCTCTTTTCTCTTCCCAGCCTCTCATTCAAGCCTGGCCTGGCAAAGCTTTGAGGCTTTGTGTGTAAGGACTCAGGGTTTGTCCCCTGTCCCTGGGGAGAGGAGAAACCCCCTTGGGAGGTAGATGGGTGCGTGGGCGTCGCTGCAGAGTGATGGGAATCAATGGCTGTGGAGCTCCTGGACACGTTTGGTGGGATGTCCAGGTCTTTCGTGGTGGAGTTTTAATCCCAGCAATAACCTGCTGTTGGGAGGTTACTTCTGAGCTATGAGCTGGTCCTTAAGAGGACAATTCATGTCTTCTGCGCTTGGAAACATCTGATCTTTGCCTCACGCCACGTCACGGCTCTGGAGAGGAAAGAGGAGCTGCTGGAATTCAACCTCTCCTCCCATCCCACTGTGGGGACAGCAAAGGAGGAGGTGCTGGGAGTTCGAGGGGTCAGGTTGTCCCATGGGTTCTGTCTCCACTCCCCACCCAATGGCTCTGGGAGGAAGGCCACCTCCATGGTGTAATTCCCACCTCGGGAAGCTCATCCCAAGATCACTCCATCCCACACTTGGTGGGTGACAGTGGCCAACCTTGAGTCCCCAAGGAAGCCTCGCTGTCACCAGTGGTGTGTGGGACCAACCTGGCAAGCCCTGAAGCACCTGAAATGCTCAACCTTGGGTTGCAGGATGGGTTTGAGAGGGAACCCAAGTGCCCCAGCGAGGTTTTCCCACCCCGCTGTGGTGGGGTAGGACTTCATGGGTGTAGCAGGGTGCTGTGCTGGCCCCAACAGATGGCTTCTTGGGCAAGAACCTCGACCAGCAGCGAGCCAGGAGCTGTGCCAGGAGCTGGTGGTGGAGCCACCCTGGGAACTCCCGGCAGCTACGCCTGGGCTTGAACAGGTTCATTGGGTTTCTCGGCAGATCTGCCGGTTGCGTAAGGTCGAGGAGATGCAGCCACCTCCTCCTTTCCCCCAGCCAGAGCTGGGTTCAAGCCACCTTCCCTCCTTGCCCCCACCACTTCCTCAACCACCAGCTGGAAAAAAACCCCAGGGATCCCAAAGCCCCCGGGGTGGGAGAAGGTTTCCAGGTGGGAGCGGGGCGTGCAGGATGCTCCTTGCTGGAGGGGAGCGCGAGCTTCCCCGTTCCTTGCAATGCAAATCCCCTTGGGCTGAGAATCCTGCAGTTCCACGAATGCTGATGAAGTTCAGGAGGCAAAGTCCTCCCTTCCTGCAGACGCACCCGGATTTGCATGTTTGTAGGGAAAAAAATGCTAGGGGTGAGGAGGCTCCGAGCTCAAACTGGTTCCCCAAAGCTCTCTTACGAGCGTCTCCAATAAAAGGGATAATTACAGAGCTGGGTTTTATTGTCCCGGCCTCAGCTGGAGCTTGTGGTTTGGGGGGAAGTTCTAGGGCTTTGTAGTGTTTTTTAACGGCAGGATGAATGGAGATCCTCCATCAGAAGGCACCTTCAGACACCTCTGCTGATTAAAATACAAATTAAAAGTGGTTAAGCAATTAAGTTGTATTTTTTTTATAAACAATGTCAGCTCGCTAATGGCTTTGTGTGGGAGTGGAGTAGTGGCACGCGCTGTGGAGGGGGCTCCTGGATGGAAACCACACAAGGATGGATAAGGAATGTCCTGGAGATGCTGGAGACCCCACAAGGATGCATAGGAAATGTCCTGGAGATGCAGGAGACCCCACAAAGATGGGTGGTAAATGTCCTGGTGTCACTGGAGATCCCACAGGGATGGGTAGGAAGTGTCCTGGTGGTGCTGGAGACCCCTCAAGGATGGGTAGGGTATGTCCTGGTGATGTTGGAGACCCTGCAAGGATGGGTGGAAAATGTCCAGGAGATGCTGGAAGCTCCACAAGGATGGGTGGGAAATCTCCTGCAGATGCTGGAGATCCCACAGGGATGGGTAGGAAATGTCCTGGTGATGTTGGAGACCCCACAAGGATGGGTGGGAAATCTCCTGCAGATTCTGGAGTTCCCACAGGGATGGGTAGGAAATGTCCTGGTGATGTTGGAGACCCTGCAAGGATGAGTGGGAAATGTCCTGGTGTCGCTGGAGAGCCCACAAGGATGGGTAGGGAATGTCCTGGCGATGCCTGGGAGGCTTCCAGTCCAGGAGGGACCAGGATCTGCTGCCATGGCCAGGGCTCATGGGGCTGGTAATGCCATCTCGACCCTCTTGACACGTGGCCGAGGGTGTGTGACGCGGGACTAGCAAGATATTTCAGTCTCTGCAAACCTCTCCGTGTGCCTCCAGGCTGGATTCTCCACCCGGAGTGATTGAAAAGGACTTCAAAACCTTCTTAAAACAGTTTCTAAGTCCCCTCTATTGACACAGAACTGATTTTATAACCACGCCAAGGCCCAACGAGCCCTGGTTGTGAAATGGGTTTGGACGACCCAAGTCAAAGCTCCTCTGAACGGGAGGTTGAACCCGAGAGCATCTGAGGGTGTGACTGGGAAAGTTGGAATTCAGTGACCCAAACGCCTTTCATCGGGTTTAAAATGAGTGATTTTGCTAAAACACAGGTTCCCCCCCCTCTCCCCGAGGGTGTAACGTGTCACGGAACGTGGGCTGATTTGTCACTGCCGGGAGAGGCTCAGGGAGGCCCATGACGAGGTTGACAGTTGCAGCTCAGAGAATTTGCTTTGGAGCCGTTGGATTCCAACGCCAACAATAAGCTTTGTTTTTCTTAGCTCTCCAGGGAGTGTTTCGAGGCAGGTGGTGGTGGTGATGGTGGTGGTGGCAAAGAGAGGAGGGCATCCTTCCAAGCCCAAAAAAACAATGACTAGAATGAAAAAGAAAAGGCATCTCCACTCCCCTGTCACCCGGCCAACTCCCTGAGCGCATAAAAAGGGGCACCCAGCCGCTGCACCCACAGGACTCACCTCCTCTTGCCTCGGAACCTCCTCCCGAGCTCGGCACCGCTTGGCTCTTCTCTCTTCACTCCTTGACTCTTGGGGACCCATCAACATGTCTCGCCAGTCCTGTGGGCTCAGCAAGGGTTTCAGCTCCAGCTCTGCTTGCTTTGGAGGGAAGAACAAGGTCGCCTTCAGCTCTGTGTCCCGTGGAACGTGCAGGAGACCTGGCAACGCTGGTGGCTTCGGCAGCAGGAGCCTCTATGCCTTGGGTGGCAGTAAAAGCACCTCTCTGGGAGGATTCGGTGGAGGTAGCGTTGTCTGCAGAGGTTTTGGAGCTGGTGGCCAGGGAGGCTTTGGCTACAGCTACGGTTCTGGGTCAGGGTTTGGTTGTGGGCTCGGAGGTGGCTTTGGCGGAGGCCTCGGTGGTGGTTTTGGTGGCTTTGGTGGCGGTTTTGACGGAGGGATAGGATGTCAAGGCTTTCCCCCTTGCCCACCGGGTGGCATCAAGGAAGTGACCATCAACCAGAGCCTGTTGGCTCCACTCAACCTTGAAATTGACCCTGAGATCCAGAAAGTGCGAACGCAAGAGCGGGAGGAGATGAAGCAGCTCAACGACAAATTCGCTTCCTTCATTGACAAGGTGAGAGCGGCTTCGACCTGGGGCTGGGAGGTGGAGGTCTGAGGTCACCATGCCACATGCTGATGGCAGTCACTGGGAGATGCCCATCCCAGAGAGTCAGGTCTTGCCCAGACTGCCCCAAAGAACCCCTGTAGACAGAGGGAGGGTGGCTGGAAAGGTGACTTTCCCAAAGTTATAGAGAAACCAGGAATAGGGTCCTTGGTTCTTGCACCAAGATGCTGGTGTTAAGTGGTGGGACCACGAACCCACATGCAGAGCATCCCCAGAGGAGGCTCTGCTGATGGACTCTGTCCATCCATGGGCTGAAGGACTTTGGGTGTTTTAGCCTGTTTTTAAGGAGAAGGTGACAAAGCTGTGGGGTTCACCGTGTTTCCCCTGTTTAGGAACTGTGAGATCGGAGAGGGAAGGTGACCCATCTTTGCCCATTCATCCCAGAGCTGTGGTCCCACCTGTCTGGTGGGGTTACAGTTCACTGGAGATGAGAATAAGCAGGAGGGTTAAACTCATTAAATGGGAAAAATATGGAAGAGGTGGGAAAAAAAAATCATTAAAAATATACTTTTGGGAATAATCTGAGTCTTCCTCTCCTCAATCTTTTAGGTCCGGTTCCTGGAGCAGCAGAACCGAGTCCTGGAAACCAAGTGGAAACTCCTGCAGGAGCAGGGTGGCACAGGGACGAGTGACAGGAACCTTGAGTTCATTTTTGAAACCTTCATCAGTGGGCTGAGGCGGCAGATAGACAACCTGGCCAGCGAGAAGCACCAGATGGAGTCCGAGCTGAAGAACTTCCAAGCTATGGTGGAAGACTACAAGACCAAGTATGTTGTCCTTAGCGGAGTCACGGTCGGGTTGTCTGGTAGTGAAAAAATAGAGATAAAAACCTCATAGAATACTGGAATGGTTTGAGTTGGAAGGGAACTCAAAGTCCACCCAGATCCAGTTCCATGGGCAGGGACACCTCCCACTGGATCAGGGGCTCCAAGCCCCATCCAACCTGGCCTTGAACACCTCCAGGGATGGGGCAGCCACTACTGCTCTGGGCAACCTGGGCCAGGGCCTCCCCACCCTCACAGGAGAACATTTCTCCCTGAGATCTCATCTCAATCTCCCCTCTTTCAGCTCAAAATGTTCCCCCTTGTCCTTTCCTGTTGGGAGTTGGACTGGATGACCTTCACAATCTCTTCCAACCCAACCCATTCCATGGTTCCATCCCTGCACTCCCTGATCCAGAGCCCCTCCCCAGCTTTCCTGGAGCCCCTTTCAGTCCTGGAAGGCTGCTCTAAGGTCCTCCTGGAGCCTTCTCTTCTCCAGGCTGGACAACCCCAACTCTCTCAGAGTGTCAAAAATCTTCCTTGGAACAGACCAAAAATTGCAAGACTCAAAGAATGGCCAATATTTCCCTTATTTCAACAATTAGAAAATGTAGAAGGTTTTGAGGATGTTTTCCTCAGCTGAATTTTGACAAAGGTGGTGACTTTTCGAGGTATTTCTCAGTAAGTGGTGGCGTCTGAGTTGTGTTTCTCACCAGAGCAGGATCCTCTCTTTAGTATCCTTGACATTAAGATTTAATGAACTCATTAAATCAGTTGCTAAATCCTGCTGTAATTTCCTCGTGGACTTCCTCATGGATTCCTTCCCATAATATCCTTCACAATTTGAAGCTCGGAGCTTCCTTTGAAGGATGTTGTGGGCTTCCTGCTGCCATTTATTAGGTTAGTTGGTCCAGTTTCAAAATAAGAACAAAGCCTGCAGAGATGCTTCCACTGAAGGAGTCACAAAAATATGGTGGCAAAGTAAGTCCGGGACTCACTGGGATCAACCAAATCCCTTCCTCTGCTGAAGCTGAAGGCTGACAACTGGCTTTTTTTTGGAGACCACCTCCATCACTCAACGCTCTGCAGCAATGACCTCTCCCAATGAACAGTTGGAAAAGGCACACGTTGAGGATCTGAAGGTCCTTGGGTCTTGTAGAAGGACCTGGAGTGGCCACGGCCACCAGGACTCGGTTTAGGCAGAGGTAGGATTGCTCTTTGGGCGTTTTCTTCAGCAAGGTGGTGGAGATGGCAGGAGCCAGGACTCCTCCAGAAGGATGAAGTGCCTTTGCTTGTCCATAAATCCCACTCATGGCAGGTCGTTCATTAGTCTGAGGCCAACAACACCTGGTTGCCAGGAGCAACCAGAGCCAAAATAAGCAGCCAGATTGCATCTCCCTCCTCATCATCAACAGGTACGAAGAGGAAATCAACAAAAGGACAACAGCAGAGAACGATTTCGTGCTCCTAAAAAAGGTAAAGTCCTTTTAATTTCTTTTCTTTTACCATAGAATCCTGGAATGGGTTGGGTTGGAAGGGACCTCAAAGCCCATCCAGATCCAGTTCCATGGGCAGGGACATCTCCCACTGGACCAGGGGGATCCATGCCCCATCCAACCTGGCCTTGAACCCCTCCAGGGATGGGATCTGGGGGTTCTGGTTGACAGCAAGTCAGAATCATAGAACCATGGGTTGGAAGGGACCTCAAAGCACATCCAGATCCAGTTCCATGGGCAGGGACACTTCCCACTGGATCAGGGGGATCCATGCCCCATCCAACCTGTCCCTGAACACCTCCAGGGATGGGGACAACAGTTATCCTCATCCTGGCATAGAATTATGGAATCCTGGAATGGTTTGGGTTGGAAGGGACCTCAAAGCCCATCCAGTTCCAACCCCCCTGCCATGGGCAGGGACACCTCCCACTGGATCAGGGGGCTCCAAGCCCCATCCAACCTGGCCTTGGACACCTCCAGGGATGGGGGCAGCACAGTCATCTTGGTCCTGACATAGAGTTGTGGAATCCAGGAATGGTTTGGGATGGAAGAGACCTCAAAGCCCATCCAGTTCCACCCCCTGCTATGGGCAGGGACACCTCCCACTAGATCAGGGGTCTCAAAGCTCCATCCAACCTGGTCTTGGATCTTCAGGGATGGGGCAGCCACCACTTCTCTGGGCAACCTGTGCCAGTTTGGAGGATGCTTTGTTTCCATCAGCGCTGGCTCCTTAACATCAGAGATAAACCAAGGTCCCGAGATGCATGTCCCACGTGGGAATGGAGAACCAAAGGACTCACAAATTTCAGATAAATTACGTGGGTGCAGCACAAGGCTTTCACCTCCTATTTCTCCTGCAGGATGTGGATGCAGTCTACCTGACCAAGATGGACCTGCAGGCAAAAGTAGATTCTCTGTTGGATGAGATTGACTTCTTGAAGGCTCTTTACGAAGCAGTGAGTGGTCCAGCTGTGCTCTGGAGAGGGGTGCTGGGGTGGAGAAGGGTTGTGGCATTGGAAGGAAGTCATGACAGGGCTAAAACCAGATCTGGTGTGAATTTCAGGAGCTGTGTCAGATGCAGAAGACGGTTTCTGACACCTCTGTGGTGCTCTCCATGGACAACAACCGAAACCTGGACCTGGACAGCATCATCGCAGAGGTCAAAGCCCAATATGAGGAGATTGCTAACAGGAGCCGACTGGAGGCTGAGTCTTGGTACCAAAGCAAGGTGAGTGCTTCACACCTTGCTTGTGACCACCGGTGGCTGAGGAGGTCAGGAGTGACAACTCAGACCATGGTGAGACCCAGGATGTTGTTGGTACTGACCTGGCCAGACTGGAGTAGCATATGGACAGAATCATCTGGTTGGAAAGGACCTCTGAGATCATCGAGCCAAACCGTACCCGTTCCCTTACTAAACCACGTCCCCAAGAAACCCATCCATCCACCTTTTAAACACCTCCAGGGATGGTGTCTCCACCACCTCCCTGGGCTGTTCCAATGCCTGAGAACCCTTCCAGTGAAGACATTTTTCCTGATGTTCAACGTGAACCTCTCTTGGCACAACTTGAAGCCATTTCCTCCTGTCCTATCACTGTCACTTGAGAGAAGAGACCAACACCCACTTCACCACAGCCTCCTTTCAGGCAGGTGTAGACAGTGATGAGGTCTCCCCTCAGCCTCCTCTTCTCCAGGCTGAACAGCCTTAGGTCCCTCAGCCGCTCCTCACAGCACTTGTTCTCCAGCCCCTTCACCAGCCTCGTTACCCTTCTCAGGATGCTCTCCAGCTCCTTAGCGTCCTTCTTGGAGTGAGGGGCCCAGAACTGACCTCAGAATTCGAGGTATGGCCTCACCAGTGCTGAGTCCAGAGGCCCAGCCCCTGCCCTGGTCCTGCTGCCCACGCTGCTTCTGATCCAGGCCAAGATACCACCTTGCATCTTGTCTTGACACAGGCCACCTTGCTCACCTTGGCCTGCATGGGGTGGCTTGGAGAGCCTCACGGTGGACCCAACATGCTTCTCTCTCTTCTTCCTGCCAGTATGAAGAGCTGCAGGTTACTGCAGGCAAACATGGAGACAGCCTGAAGGACACAAAGACCGAGATCTCAGAGCTCAACCGCAGGATCCAGAGGATACGGGCTGAGATCGAGAGCGTGAAGAAACAGGTAGGGGTTGCATTTTGGGTTTTTTTTGAGAGATGGGTGGGACCTCTTGGCAATGCCTTTTGGAGCTTCCCTAAAAGCAAACAGTCATTTCAAGTGGGAGGAAACCAGCTGTGTTTGTGAACAGCTGAGCTCAAGTGATCTGGGATCATGGTTTCATCTTCACCTGGCTGCCCCTGTCCCGCTCATCACATCCACTTCTTGCCCTCCAGTGTGAAACCTTGCAGAGCTCCATCGCAGATGCTGAGGAACGTGGGGAAGTGGCCCTCAAGGATGCCAGGACCAAACTGGCCGAGCTGGAGGCCGCGCTGCAGAAAGCAAAGCAGGACATGGCCCGGCAGCTCCGCGAGTACCAGGAGCTCATGAACGTCAAGTTGGCCCTGGATGTTGAGATTGCGACCTACAGGAAGCTCCTGGAAGGAGAAGAGTGCAGGTGGGTGAGGATACAGCAAGAGCTTGGTTGCATCCCACGGGAAGAACGCAGCACATCACATCTCCTCTCTTAAAATATCAGTGGTGTTGCCATTGATGATGGACCATGGTTCTGTTTGTGCCATTATTTATGATCTGATGGACCAAAGCCATGGGGATGTGATGCTTAGGGACATGGCTTAGTGTGGTGGGCTTGGCAGTGCTGGTTTAAGGGATGGACTCAAAGATCTCAAAGGTCTTCTGCAACCTCAATGATTCCATATTTCATGGAGCTGAGCCAGTCCAGGTGCTCTGGCCAGAGCTGATGCTCCATCTCTTTTCCTTGCAGGATGTCTGGAGAGTGTCAGAGCGCCCTGAGCATCTGTAAGTAGCATTCCCCACCCCCGAGGGAGCACAGTGAGCCGGGATTGGTGCTCCAAAACTTTATGGTGGCATCAGAGGTAACCTCGTGGCACCAGAGGTCACCTCCTGCCTTCTCTTCTTCTCTGCAGCTGTGGTGGGAGGCGGCAGCAGCTCCGTGGGAGGTGGATACGGCGGTGGACTGTGCCTTGGAGGAGGAGGAATTGGAAGTGGGCGAGGCAGCTGTAACCCAGGCGGTGCTGGCTTCTGCTACAGCCTTGGAGGGGGTGGCTTTGGCTCTGGGGGAGGATTTGGTGTTGGGGGGGGAATCGGCTCCGGAGGGGCAGGATTCTGCTCTGTGGGTGGAGGGTGTAACTCAGTGGTGGTGGGGTCTGGAACCACCCTGAAGAAAACCAGCTCCACGTCCGTCGTGAGGAGGGCCTAGGAGAGCGAGCTAGGAGGGTCTAGGAAGGGAGAAAGGAAGCTGATTTCATGATGGCCACCAACACCCCCCTTCCTTGCCAAGGTGGCAACCACCCATTTCATCCTAAACCTCCTCCCACCCTTCAGAAACCGCACAGAGAAGTAAAAAATACAGCTACATTTCCACAGCTAAGGACTGAGATCCTCAACAAGAGTTTGAGGACAGCTCGCTCCCCCAACGCTCCCCTCGAGCCTCTGCAGAGCTTCTGGTCATCAGGGTGCTGGGACTCGTTTGGAAGCAGCAAAGCCTCCTGTCTCCTGGAAAACCTCCAGCATGGTCCAAGTGGGAGGCATCCAACCAGCGATGGCTGGAGGGGACCGGTCCAGGCGCTGCTCGGAGACCTCCTGTCCTGCAAAGCCTGAGGGAAAGCTCGATGTCCTTCAACATCTCGTGCTGGATCCAGATGTGGAGCAGCTGTAATCGGTGCTGCTCATCCACCAGGCACTCGAACTCCAAACTGAGAACTTCCCCAGGGTGACTCGCCCGCCCTGAAGCCACCTCTCAGCCCGCTGCTGTTTTTTTTCATTTTCTCAGCAAGGTGCCAGAGCTTTCACCCTGGTTCTTTAGAAGCTGCTGTAAATGTTTAGCTTTGCTCAGGGTTTACATTTCACTTTTGATGGTGGGAACAATCCTGTTTATTGTCTCCAGCCTCTCTCCTCTGGCGTGCGGCGAACCCCAATAAACACTACAGGCACTGAGCTGGGGTGGTTTTTCTCTCCGACCAAAGAGTTTCGTGTTTTGACAAGTTTTGCTGAGATCTCAAAGTCTTGCCTGACTTTCTCCTGCCCTTTGAAGTTCACATTTGAAGGAACCAAAGCAAGCGCATAACCTCGTCTCCTGTCCTTCTCACCTCTCTCTCTCTCTCTCTCTCCCCAAAAATGGGATAATTTTGGAAGTCTGGCAGGAGGGGGAAGGAGGTCTGGGAGGGGTGAGGTGGTGGGGAGGCAGAATTGCTGGGTGAGGCTCGGTGTGAGGGGCTGACCTGGCTGAGACTCTGAAACACACGGGGTTTTCTTGAGTGACACCCGTGGGAATGAGGCTATTCCTGGCAGCTCAGCTGGGGAGGAGGCGGCAGCTGGGTTGGGCCTGGATGCTCTTCTTCTCTATCCTTCTGCTCGGTGAGCTGGTGTCCCAGTTGGTCCCAGTAGAGAAGAGCAGATTTTTGGACTCTGTTGATGTTAGGAGAGCATTTCCTTTCCCTTTCTCTTCCTAAGCCCTTTCCTTGCTCATCTTGGCCAATTTGGGATATTCCCTAGCAGGTCCACCTCTGACTGACCACCACCTGTTCTCCAAGGTGGTCCCAATGCTGGTGCTGTTATGGCAAAGACATTGCACAGCCCTAAGTGCTTTGGAGCAAACTTTAAGGGATAGTGTGGAACAGGGAAGGGTGATCATCACCTCTGGGTTAATTCAGAGCTAGTTCTTCAGTACCTGTGGTGTTGGAGCCAGCCCTGCAGCTTTTACAGCTGTCTGGGCTGGCTGTGGGACCCAAGGCAACTCCAAAAGGTAACTGAGAGCATGGGAAAACACGATCTCAACCCCTTGTCAAAGCCTTACGTCTCCACAGAAGTAGAATATTTTTGATGACCTGTAAGTTTAGAGCCCAAAACTCCTGGTGTGGTTTGACCTCTTGCTCAGGAGACCTTGAATCACGTCCCTGGTCAACCGCAGGCTCGATCCGCCAAGTGGATGAGTCATTCCATTTACCTGATGCTCCGTTCCCCGGTTGCAAACGCTTGAGATATAAACCTACCAAGAGATGGTGGAATGTCCCAAGGCTGCCAGCAAAGGCGTGTCTCTACTTGGGTGGGGAGGAGGTTTGGGTGATGGTTAAAGTCGTAAAGGGACTTGAGATGGCGTTGAATGAAGAGGCATCTCCTTCCCTCGGAGTCACCCCAATCCAGCTGCCTCTGCGTAAACTCGCCTCCAGCAAACGACTCCTGACAGCAGGGCAGAGGTGACGAGGAGACAAAAGGCTTCTCGAGGTGTGCAGATGCTGTAGCTAAAACAAACACACACCAAAAGGCCTTTTGTTCCTATGATTGCGCCAGCAATTATGGGAAAATTCTCCTGGGCTGGACCGAGATGTGACATAATTTCTGCCTTTTGTTGGTAGAAAATATTTCATGTGGCTTGAGATGAGTTTCATTTCATTTCGTCATCATTTCCTCCCCCATTTTCAAAGGCTCTCCTAAAGCACAGTAGAAACACCTGGATGTCAAATGTATTGTGGGAAGAGTTGGAATTAAATGCCTTGCTTGGTTCCCCCCCCCCCAGAAATTAGAATCATGGAATCCTGGAATGTTTTGGGTTGGAAAGGACCTCAAAGCCCATCCAGTTCCACCCCCCTGCCATGGGCAGGGACACCTCCCACTGGAGCAGGGGGCTCCAAGCCCCATCCAACCTGGCCTTGAACACCTCCAGGGATGGGGCAGCCACCACTTCTCTGGGCAACATGGGCCAGGGCCTCCCCACCCTCACAGGAGAACATTTCTCCCTGAGATCTCATCTCAAGCTCCCCTCTTTCAGCTCAAAACTGTTCCCCCAGTCCCATCACACTGGGGGTTGGACTGGATGACCTTCATGGTCCCTTACAACCCAACCCATTCTATGATTCCATCCCTGCACTCCCTGATCAGAAGACCCTCCCCAGCTTTCCTGGAGCCCCTTTCAGCACTGGGAGGCTGCTCTAAGGTCTCCTTGAAGCCTTCTCCTCTCCAGGCTGAACAACCCCAACTCTCTCAGCCTGTCCTCACAGCAGGGGTGCTTCAGCCCTTGGATCATCTCCATGGCCTCCTCTAGACTCGCTCTACCGGCTTCCTGTGCTGAGGAAGTTCAGTGTTGCTGCTGAAATCACAGTATCACAGTATCACAGTATCATAAGGTTGGAAAGGACCTCTGAGAACATCAAGTCCAACCTATAACCAACACCAACACCAACCCATCATCTAACCCATGGCACCCAGTGGCTCATCCAGTCTCCCCTTAAACACCTCCAGGGTCAACGACTCCACCCCCTCCCTGGGTGCCCATTCCAATGACCAATCACCCTTTCAGTGAAGAACTTTCTCCTCACATCAAGTCCAACCTTTCCCTGACCAAGCTTGAGTCCATGCCCACTAGTTCTGTCCCTGGGCACCTGAGAGAAGAGACCAACCCCTGCCCCACTACAACCTCCTTTAGGGAGTTATAGAGAGCAATGAGGTCTCCCCTGAGCCTCCTCTTCTCCAGACTAAACAGCCCCAACTCCCTCAGTCGCTCCTCGTAGGGCTTGTGCTCCTCCAGCCCCTTCCCCATCTTCATTGCCCTCCTCTGGACACTCTCCAGCATCCTGACATCTTTCCCAAACTGGGGGGCCCAGAACTGGACACAGTATTCAAGGTGAGGCCTGACCAGTGCCTTTGGGCTTTTCCATCCTGTTATCCAAGGCTTGAGCAGATTTTCCTCTTGCCCATTTATTTTCATAGAATTTTAGAATAGGCTGGGTTGGAAGGGACCCTTAAAGATCGTTTTCCTTCATTAGGGCGTTGGGTACAAGGGTGCTGGTTGAGGCCCCTGCAGCCTAAAGCTGCCTATCACGTTTGAATTGGGTGATGAAGTTGATAACCAAATCCAGGTCTGATTTCCTAAACCTGGCAGGAGATGTGGCCGTGACTCAACGAGCGAAACAGGGGCCGCTCGGGGCGGGTGTGTTGTGCTGACTGAACACATCTTCTCCCAGCATGGCTGGGAATGTGAACACTTTGAGATCACCTTGTCCCTCCCACTGAAAGAAGAGAGGGGCAAAAAAAGACACCCCAGAAAAATGTAACCGAGGGTTTGGTAACAGAGAGGGAGGCAAGGGGAGGCATCGTTAAATACGACTGCGTGATGGTATCTGGAGCAGCTCCGATCCCACAGCACCCTCTTGAACCTCATGCTGTGGCAGGTGGTGGTGGAATGTGTTTGGCTGATAAATCAGAAGCAGAGCGTGTTCCCAGCCTGGGTTTATGGACACAGCACTGCCAGCTCTTGTTTTTGATTTGCTCGTCTAGATGGGAAGCGCTGTTGAGAGTTGAGAGAGGACTCTTGCCTTCATCCCGAGAGGGCAGTAGATGTTTGCTGAGACTTTTGGCTCATGGTTGCCTTAATCTTTGAGGTTGGCCTTCAGAATCTCCCAGTCTGGATAGATGTTAGTCCCAATTGTGGCATTTAGGAGGTGAAGTCTTGCTGAAGGCTAACAAGCCATGCAGGACCTCCTCAGCCCACATATTTATTGTCTATAAGCCATGCTGTTCAACCACTTAAACCCCTGTCCTCCTCACCACTTCGGGCATAGAACCATGGAAACAAGGAATCGTGGAATCATTAAGGTTGGAAAAGACCTCTAAGATCACCCAGTCCAACCATCGGCCCAACCCTACTGTGCCTGCTAAACCATGTCCTGAAGTGCCACATCTACCTGTGTTTTTGGACACCTTGAGGTCTGGGGACTCCCCAGCTGCCCTGGGCATCCTCTACCAGTGCTTGGCGACTCTTTGAGTGAAGAAATTTTGCCCCAGCCTCACAGTGACCTGGTGTTATTCCAAATTTTTTAGCTGTATCTGTCCCCTGATGCACTTCCCCACGTGGTCCAGGCTGGTGCTGGGGGTGGTGGTGGGATGAGCAGGCTGTGGAGTGACAGTTTTTTCAGTGGCAATGGTGGTTTAACTCCACACTACAACACAGTCCAGGTCCCCAGGTGCTTTTTAAGAGGTGTCTGGGTGATATTTTGGGAGGTGCTTAAACATCTGAAGATACTGAGAATTGCTAATGTGGATTTTTCAGGCAGTGCTTAATTGCCCATGTCCTGTGGGAACTTGTGAGAACCTTTCCAGAGAGCCACCAGCACAGTTAGACCATAGAATCCTGCAATGGTTTGAGTTGGAACGGACCTCAAAGCTCAGCCAGTTCCAACCCCCCCGCCCCCGTCATGGGCAGGGACACCTCCCACTGGATGAGGGGGCTCCAAGCCCCATCCAACCTGGCCTTGAACACCTCCAGGGATGGGGCAGCCACCACTTCCCTGGGCAACCTGTGCCAGGGCCTCCTCACCCTCATCATGAAGAATATCTTCTAGTGTCTAATCTAAGTCTTACCCCTTCCAGTTTAAAGCTGTTTGTATGTCTTGGACATCAAGATTTCTTAGGTGGCTTTGAAGATGCCAATCTGACTCTTCTGCTGTTGGCAGCGGTTGAAAACAAATTAAAACAATTAATTTCTCCATAAAATTATTAAAAATGAGGCAGTAATTGTTATTTGATAAGCAGGCTTCTGCCAAGACAGGAGGATGAATGCATGATGGGTCATCGTCTCGTTACTGCGAGTTGAACTCACCTAATCCTTTCTCAGCGCAGCGTCAAACCCCGAAGGATTCCGATAAGCTTCCACTTTTCTAAAACCTGGGAAGTGCTTTCAAACGAGCTTAAGAAGGTTCCTGCCCGTGTTCCCGAAGGAGGGCTCAGCAACTCAGGAGCCTCCGTCTGCCAAAAATCTATTTGCATATAAATGCTGAAGTAAGCCAGGCAGCTGGAACCCAGGCATTTCCTCCAGTGAAAGTTGTTGTGCCCTCTGTTCTCCTCCTTTCTGGGTGTCTCTACAAACGAGCTGAGCTCTCCAGCATCCTCTGCCTGGCTAATTGCATTCAAATCGTTACCAGGTTTATTATGTGGGCAGCATGATTTCGCACGCCTCCTGCTCCCTTGTCTATTCCCAGATCCATCCGTCTGTCTGCCCACACTTCCCACCGTAGCGGGTGGGTTCCTGGTGTCTTCTCAGTACTGAAAGGGGCTCCAGGAAATCTGGGGAGGGGCTCTTGAGAGAGGAGTGAAGGAATGGTTTGAGCTGAAAGAATCACAGAATCATCTGGTGGGAAAAGACCTTTGAGATCATCAAATCCAACTGTACAAAGAGGGGAGATTGAGATGAGATCTTGGGGAGAAATGTTCTCCTGTGAGGGTGGGGAGGCCCTGGCGTAGATTGTCCAAAGAAGCTTTGGCTGCCCCATCCCTGGAGGTGTTGAAGGCCAGGTTGGATGGGGCTTGGAGCCCCCTGATCCAGTGGGAGGTGTCCCTGCCCCATCCCTGGAGGTGTTCAAGGCCAGGTTGGATGGGGCTTGGAGCCCCCTGATCCAGTGGGAGGTGTCCCTGCCCCATCCCTGGAGGTGTTCAAGGCCAGGCTGGATGGGGCTTGGAGTCCCCTGATCCAGTGGGAGGTGTCCCTGCCCATGGCAGGGGGGTGGAACTGAATGGGCTTTGTAGTCCCTTCCAACCCTTTCCAGGATTCTACAATTCTCTGGCTCTTCTCATGGTCTTGAAGCCTTCAGAAACTCCTGAAGGGATTTCCTGTCCATGATATCCATGGCATTCCTCTGCTGGTGCTGAGTCGATCTTGGCACTCAGACTCCAGGACTCGTTTTTCAGCAAGAGTTTGGTCCAACAACCAATGAATTTCCAGTGCCAACCATTGCTCCCGTAGCTCGTTTCTGGTCAGGTTTTATTTATCAAAAAGGCACGGAGCCTCATCAAAATGCAATTTGCTGAGCCCTGGCTCCAGATTGAGAAACTACATCTCGAAGCCAAAGGCAATTTTCCATGTAAAGAGAAGACTAAGGGTGGAACATAGGTGTGTTTTGGGAATTGTGAAAGCCGTGGTACAACTTGGCAGGAGCCGCAGCGCTTTGCCTGCCATGGGGCTTTGGAGTGAGAGATCAGCATAAAGATAAACACGAGCAAGGAAACAACCACAATGGATGAAAGGTGAAAAAAAAGAGTGGTATATCCTGGGGAGACTGTTACGGTACCGCAGAAGCGTAAGGGTTCTTAGTCACCCACTGCTGCCGTTTGGTAGACACGGTTGATTCTGGTTTAATTTCCCCCTGCATTACAGGGCGTGTTTTTGGGTAGGGTCAATGTTTGGCAAATTGAAGATGAAAATCTGTAAACCACGCCACGCTGATGAAGACAGCACCTGTCTCCTCCTTCACGCCCATGCAAACCCAGCCCACCTCCAGAAACAGATAAAAGAGAGCATCTACTGCCCTCCAGTCAGAGGGACTCATTTCCCTTCTCCTCGCACTCGCCTCCTCGCCGCACAGCTCCGTTCATCTTTCTCAACTTCTCGGTTTTGGGCTCTGTTTGGGAAGGAACAGCCATGTCTCGGCAGTCTGTCTGCAGAAGCTTTGGAGGAGGGAGTAGAAGGGGCTACAGCTCTTGCTCTGCCATCGGTGGTGGCTTTGGAGGAGGTGGCGGCAGAAGCAGGAGCAGCTACAGCTCGTTCTCCATGTCCAGGGGATATGGAGGTGGTGGCCGTTGTGGAGGGTTTACCAGCAAGAGCCTCCACAACATGGGTGGCAGTGGAAGGATCTCCATGGGTGGATGTTATGGAGGATACGGAGGCAGAATGGGTGGCTTTGGTGGAGGCTACGGAGGAGGACTAGGCAGTTTTGGTGGAGGAATGGGTGGCTTTGGAGGCATGGGTGGTGGTGGAGGAATGGGTGGCTTTGGTGGAGGAATGGGTGGTTATGGTGGAGGAATGGGTGGCGGAGGAATGGGTGGTGGCTTTGGCGGCCCAGGCTTTGGCATGGCAGGCTTTGGTGGCCCTGGTAGAGGTGGCCCTGGAATCCAGCCAGTGCAGGTTGACCAAACCCTCCTACAGCCGGTCCATGTTGAGATCGATCCCCAGATCCAGCAAGTCAAAAACCACGAGAAGGAACAGATCAAGACTCTTAACAATCAATTTGCCTCTTTCATTGATAAGGTGAGAGGGTGGGATCGTCTCAATTTAAGGGTCAAACTTGGGAGGAACTTCCACGTTCTGCAGAAATGTCCTTTTTGAGTAAATATTAGGAGGTGGGGAAGCTTGAGCCTGTTTTTTAAGTACTGCTGGGGAAGAGATGGGAATCTCTCTTCCAGAGGAGATCAAAGCTATGACCACAGGGCTTTAAACCAGCCTGTTGTACCAGCCTCGACCAAGAGATTATTCTTGCAAGCAGGCTCAACGCCTCCAAACATCTCCAGGTTTCAGACATGGATTTTCCTGTCTGTGCCTTTCTCTTTCCAAACACCCTCCAGTTTAAGAACTCACTGATACAACCTTCCTGCTTTGTTTTTGGATATCCAGTCTTTTAAATCTAGACTGGAAGTCTCAGAATTCCAGACTGTGTGTGACAGGAATGTACTTGGAGCTGGTGCTGCTTTTAAAAGCTCTTTTGAGTTGAATGTGATTTAGAAATTTCCTCCTCTACCCAATCTTGCAGTTTGGGCAATAACAGGGATCTTAAAGGTTAACCAGTTCTCGCGTCGTTGTGCAAAGGAGCATCAACTCCCTCTTCATGTGTTGAAAAGGACACCTTGGCCACTGCTCCCCCCGTGTGACGGTGGCTACTCCATGTGTTGGCTTTCAGGTTCGCTTCCTGGAGCAACAGAACAAGGTCCTCTCCACCAAGTGGGAGCTCCTCCAGCAGCAAGGGCCTGCGGGGCCGAGGAAGAACCTCGATGTCATCTTTGAAAACTACATCCAGAACCTCAGGAGGCAGCTGGAATCTCTCCTGGGACAGAGGGGACAGCTGGAGTCTGAGCTGCAGAACATGCAGCAATACGTCGAGGATTACAAAAACAAGTGAGTGCAGTGATGGACTCACCCAGAAAGCAGCTCAGGCACCTTGGTAATCTCAGCCTTGTGGGGCATCTTTCCTCACACTCCTACTTTTTATAGCTATTGTGGGCGTGTTTTTTTTGATCTGAATATTTTATTCTCTTTTTTTTTGGCCTTTTTAGTTGGTTTGCTGTGGCCTTAGGCAGGGAAATTCAGGAAATTCAGCTTGTGTTTTCCCTCTCCGTAGGTATGAGGAAGAGATCAACAGGCGCACGACTGCTGAGAACGAGTTCGTGGTGCTCAAGAAGGTGAGTCATGGGCGTCTCCAAATGATGTCTCAAATATCAGGACTCCCTTTTGAATGGGAATTTGGAGATGTTGTGGGATGCACGAGGTGATACATGAAGCCCTTTGTGTTTAGTTTGTACAATTGAATAACCCCATCACAGCCGTTGCCCTCAGCACAGGCTGCGACGTCGATGGTCACAAAGGGTTTGCACAAACTCTTCTTCTGTGCTCTTCCCTTTAGGATGTGGACAGTGCCTACATGACTAAAGTAGAGCTGGAAGCCAGGGTGGGAGCTCTGACCGATGAAATCAACTTCCTGAGGTGCATCTACGAGGAGGTAAGAGCTCTCCCTTCCCCTGGGCTGGATGGACTTGCAATGAGGGATGTGGTGGTCCAGGGCACTGAGGATGGATTGGGTCCTGATGCTGGTTTGGTCTGCAGAGGCTGCTTGAAGCTCTTTTCTCCCCTCCTCAAATGGTCATTTCTCCCCTCCAATGGTTGGGTTAACTCGTGTCTTGGTTGTAGGAACTGTCTCAGATGCAGACAATCAGCCGGGACCTGTCCGTGGTGGTGTCCATGGACAACAACCGCCACCTGGATCTGGACAGCATCATCGAGGAGGTCAGGCGCCAGTACGAGCAGATTGCTCAGAGCAGCAGAGCTGAAGCTGAGGCTTGGTACCAGAGCCAGGTGAGCTGGGAAGCAGTTGAGGAACCTTGGGTAATGTCTGGAGTCTCTTCGAGCTAACGGTGCTGGAGCTCATGCAGGGAAGTCTCAAGAGGAGTCGTGTTGTTTCTGAGGGATCTGACTCACTGTGCTAAAGGTGTCCATCATCTCTCAATAAAGATGGCCAAAAATATACCTTAACTAGAAAATGCCTGCCCAAAGTAGCTTTTAGAAAGCCAAAAGACACTTGTTATTGTGGGTAAGACTGGTTTCAAAGATCAAAACTGATATTTGAGCCTCAGAACAATATTTTCCGTTGAGCTGGGCATCCGTGACCAATGTGATGGGGGATTGGAGCAACACATGAGCTATGGGACTGCTGACAAATCCTGTCCAGGAATCAGGAATGTGTCACTGATGGGTTGTTTGTCTTGGTGCCACCAGTACGAACAGCTGCAGAGCACTGCTGGAAGGCACGGGGACAACCTACGTAACACCAAGATAGAGATCCAGGAGCTGACCAGGAATATCCAGAGGCTGCGGGCTGAGATTGAGAGCGTGAAGAAGCAGGTGGGTGTTGGTCAGTGTCTCAAAGGATGCTGGCAGCAGACTGGGTCACAAACGACCGTGCGTGGGGCAGAGATGGTTTCTGTGACCACTCCTTGTTTACTTCATGTAAATGTCACCTCATTTAGTCCTTGACTGCTCCACTTGATACACGAGAGTGATGAGATCTGAGAAACTTCCCTGTTTCCTTCCTCAGAACCAGCAGCTGCAGGCGGCAATCGCTGAGGCTGAGGAGAGGGGTGAGATGGCCCTCAAGGATGCCAGGATAAAACTGGAAGAGCTGGAATCTGCCCTGAGCAAAGACAAGGAGGAGCTGGCTCGCTTGCTGAAGGAGTACCAGGAGATGCTGAACACCAAGATCGCCCTGGATGTCGAGATTGCCATGTACAGGAAGCTGCTGGAGGGAGAGGAGAACAGGTAAACACCTGACTTCTGATTTGAGATCTGAGCTGGGCGCGTTCAGTTTTGACATTGACGGTGTAATCTCCAGCCAGCTTTTTGGTTCAAATGGGCTATTGGCACTCTGGGTGACACTTTGGGTGGTCAGGACTGATAAATGGGTGATCCCTTCTCACTACAGGCGGTACAACTACTATTTCATTTCTGTTATGTGGAAATTTTTCAATGAACCAAAGCCTGGAAGAACCTCATTGTACAGAGAAACTGTCAATGCCTTCCCTCCTTAAATATTTTAGTGAGACTAAAATTACTGATAAGGATGAAAGAGTAAAATCATTTGATAATCAAAACACAGTTCTAAGGCTTTACAATGACTCTTCTGTTGGTTAATCACAATTTTCCACTTTCCCTTTGCAGGTTGTGCAACGATGGCATGTCCAACGTCAACGTCTGTAAGTATCAGCTGTTATTTCCTCACAAAGTAGTAGTGGCAGATCCTGTTCTCTTGGAGCTACAGCTCAGCAGGGGACAACACTTGGGTAACCTGTGCTTCTCTTCCAGCTGTGGTAGGCAGGACCACCATCACTGGAGGCAGAGGAGGCATGGGAGGAGGCTTCGGAGGCGGCAGCGGCATGGGAGGAGGCTTCGGAGGCGGCAGCGGCATGGGAGGAGGCTTTGGAGTTGGAAGCATGGGCATGGGAGGAGGCGTGTGTGGAATAGGAGGTGGAAGCATGGGAGGTGGAAGCATGGGAGGCAGCTGTGGAATGGGAGGAGGATCGTACGGCGGTGGCTTCTCTTCTGGAAGTGGAAGGATGTGCGGCTCTGGAGGTGGCGGCTTCAGCTCCGGTGGGGGATCGTCCTCCGTACGGAGATGCGTCACAACCACCTCCGTCAAATCTTCAGGAGTGAGATTCTGAGCCCCCAAGCCAGCTTGACAAAGGAAAGAAGCATCCCCTCTCTTCTTCTGGCAGCAGCCCAGCCTCCTTAAATCCAGCTCTGCTGTCCTGCAATGAAATGAACTGTGTCCCTTGTGACCCACCACGGACCGGCTCCTCTGCCTGGCTTGGTCCCACCAAGGGAGCCTCCTGGCAGTGCCGTGGCCCTGGTGTTGCTCCTCAACCCCTCCCAGTTGTGAAACAACTGTCCAAGCACAGAAAAGTCTCCCTGGTGGATTCCGAGCGCGGAGAGCTGCTTTACAGGAGGGAACCGCTCTGCCTTTCTTGCTGGGTTGTACATTTCTGGTTGCCTCATGGCCAATGTGTATAAAGCTCTTCTTTCCACCTCTGTCCCCATGTCCCTTCCTCAAGGGCTGTATCCCTGGGGTGCTTCTGCGTGCAGTACATCCTGCTGCTTCCATTCACTGGGTTTGGGGCGAGCGTAGGTGTGGGGCAAGCAGGGATCCTGCCTTGGCAGAGCTGGGAGGGAGCATCTTCTGGGCAGGAGGCCAGAGGGATGAAGTGCCCCAGGGTGGAGCACCTGGGCAGCTTTCCTCCCCTGGTAGCCCCAGGTGTGCTCTAGGCATGAGCTTTCTCTGGAGCTGTGGTTCCAGTTCCTCTTGTCCTTGTTCTCTGTGACGCCTGATAACACCTCAGGCACACGTGGACTTCTTTTGAAGGAGAACAAAGCTTGCTCTTCAGTGCCAGCCCCCTGTGACATGGAACAAGATGTACTGTCCTCACCTCCCTCCCTCTTCTCTCTGTGGGATGTCCTGCTTCCTCGGGATGTTGCCATTCTCAATAAATTGCAGAGAACATTCACCACGTCTTTGTGTCGTTGCTTAGGAAGCCACCTGTAGAAAGGTGTTTTTTGCTGTTGGGGAAGAACCTTGGTGGGAAGGTGTGGGTTTTGTTGTGCTTTGAGGGAACTGAAAGGGTGTGTGAATGGAGGTAGGCGAGTGTCTGAGCATGGGTGCTGCCTCTTGACTCTTATCAGTCACAACTGTGCCCGAAAGCACGAGACCACGCACAGAATGGTGGGTTCTGGGTGTCCCTGTCAAGCAATGTTCAGTCATTCAGTAGAGGCAGGAGCACTGTCCTGGTGTTCACACCTCATCCATTGTAACAACCAACCCACTGGAACAGTCTCTCATGACAGTCCCTTCTGATCATCTGCCGTTGGAGCAGAGCTTCACATATGTTAGGGGAAGGAGGTGGCACTGGTCTCGTGGGCAGAGGTGGGAGGGCAGGTTTACGGCTGGCTGTGAGCATGGACGTGGATGTTGGCCAAGGACCTACCCTCTGATGTCCGAGTTGGCTGTGGCCACGTAGGCTGCCCAGCTCAGGAGTGCTTGAGAATAAACAGCCCCTCCTGCCCTTTATAGACTGGCACTGGGCACACAAAGGGCTGGGAGACTCTGATTTATTCTGAACCCAGAGGCTCAGCAAGGCCTTCCTTCTCGAAAAAGTCAGCGAAGAGCCCTGCAGTGTCACCTTGAGAGCAAGAGGGAGAGATTCGGCCCAGCTTGAGGAGGGGATATGGAGGAAGGTTGGGAGCAGAATGCTGATGTGTTTGACCTGTGCCCCAGTTCCTCCAGCACAATAAGAGATCAAAGAGACAGAGACCCGTAGCAGGTCAGGAAGCTGGAGAACCAGGAAGAGGTCCAGGCAAGACACTGGGGAACGGTTTCAGGGCTGTTGGAAGAGGAGTTTCTCCTTGCTTTGGAGCCCAGCAGAAGGCTGCTGGAGCTGGGTAACGGCTGGGTTTGGCCCAAACAGAAGGGAATGAGAAGGCAGTGCCTCTGAGAAGCTGGGGCTGAGTCAAGAGCACTTTGGGTTTGGCCTGGGGCAAGAGTCATCTGTTTTCATTCTCAATTTTAAAGACTATGCTGCTTCTCAGCTTTAAAATCTAAAACACGGCGTTGCAGGCACTGGAGTGAGCAATCATTGCAACATCGTCCTCTCTGCTGTCGGAACCTCTTTGCTGTCTGAGATGCAAAGTTTCAGCCTGGCTTGGTCTCCATCCACGTTTTCTGCAGTTTACATCTTATCGCTGTTGTTGGCTTTGCTGCTCACAGCTCCTTGGGTAAGAGACCTGGAGGAACGGTTGGAGCCCAGGCTTGGTGTTGATCAAGTTTTACCTGGAGGAGGCTGAAGTGACTGCAGGTTTGGTATAATCTTCCCATCTTGTCTGAAGACGTCAGAGTGACTCAATTTGGGCGTCTTATCTGTAGGTGCCGAATGTGGTCAGCATCCAGGCATTTGGCTGACTTAGCAGATCTTCCCCCGTGTCGTGGAGCCGCCGTGTGGGATGTTACAACCAAGTTCTGGGGCCTCCTGAGCGTTTGGCAATTGGGAGGGAGGCCGTGAGAAAGGATGACCTGTTTTCTCCAACCAAAAATTGAGCCACCCTATCTCTCCCCAGGGCTGCTCACCATAGGCAAGTGCACTGGGCTGTGGAATGGTCTGGAGAACTTAACTCTGTGTCTTGGACAAACAAGACCCTCTGAATTCAAGCTGCTTTTGACAGGGAAGGTGTCCCCTCCCTGGTGTAGGGATGGCTGCCCATTCTCCACTGGCAGGCCACACGCATCTGAATAACCCTTGGTCAACCATTACTTGTGTCCCTCAAGTGGAGAATAACCCTTGGCCAACTTATGCCCTTCAAGGTTAGGATAACCTTTGTCCAACCACAACTTGCGTCCCTCAAGGGTAGGATAACCCTTGGCCAACTTGCGTCCATCAAGGTTAGGATGACTCTTGTCCAACCACAACTTGAGTCCCTCAAGGGTGGGATAACCCTTGGCCAACTGTTCCTTGAGTACCTCAAGGTTAGGATGACTCTTGTTCAACCACAACTTGAGTCCCTCAAGGGTGGGATAACCCTTGGCCAACTTGTGTCCATCAAGGTTAGGATGACTCTTGTCCAACCAGAACTTGAGTCCCTCAAGGTTAGAATAACTCTTGACCAACCACAATTTGAGTACCTCAAGGGCTATACAACCCTTGTTTAACCCTGACTCGAGCACCTCAAGGTGCTCCATTCTCCTATGCCCCATTCTGTGAGGAGAGGTGGTGCCAAGCAGCCTCCATCTCAGTGACTGTCACCATTATTTACGTTTCTGACTCCTCCTGTGGCTTTTGAAAGTGAATCTCTGGGCTGTTTTATTCAAAGGCTTTGAAGTGTCTGTGGCTGCAGGCCATGTAGTGACACTTCCAAACAGTGACTGCATTGCACAAGCCTTGTAGGAGATTCCAAAAACTCCTCAGGAATGTACGAGTTCACATCTTTTGAATGACCTTACATTTAAATGACCTTAAATTTAAATGACCTTAATTTTAAATGACCTTAAATTCATGTCCATTATTTTTTAACTCATTAAAGGGCTGCAATGTCTCTTTTCTCCCTCACTTTTTGACTACTTGTGCAGGTTATTATCAAGAGAATATGTGAAAAGTCATTTCTATTTGACTCGTTAACTTAAATATGGATTTGATTGATAATACCCAGACAGATAACACCTCCACAATGCATTTTAAAAAGTATTTACAAACCTTAACTTCCTTTTAACTAACACCTATACTCTCCTTTCTTCAGGACACTGCACATCAGTATCATTGGCTATTTTCTATCATAATCTGGAAGGTTAACGAGTAATTATTTAATATTTCATTTACATACAATCAAAAATAATGCTCCTTTATTTCAAAGACATCTTACAGAATATATGCCTAAAACATGTTCCTTTCCCAGCAGAATATTTGAAATGAAGAGGAGATACTATGCCTTAGAAGTCGCAAGAGCTCCGTATCTCAGTGTTTTCCCCCTTCAGTTGTCTCATCTTCAGAAATAATGAGGTAAATGAGGTCAGCAACTTTCTTCGGAGCAGTAAGAACCTCTCACCACCTCGAATTGTCCATCTCTTGTTCTGCTTCTGTAGAGCTTGTCTGTCTGTCCCAAGTCATCCCCGCCGCCGCGTGCCCCGGTGCGTCCCTTCGTTCCTCCACAGGTCGTCATTCCCCATCACACAAAGAGCACAAAGAAGGAGCGCAATGATTCAAGTTGTCTTCTTCCCTCTGCTCCAGCATCATTCAAGGTCCCAGATCATTGTCACAGATTTGAGGAGATACAGTTGGAGGGAGTTTAATTTGCAGGGAGAAGACACTCCCATTCCAAGTGACACCACACGCGCTCCGAGGAGGTGTAACTCCCTTCTAGCAGGAGAATCTGCTGAGTCTCTTCAAATTTGGGAGTCATGAGTTCTTCTTCAAGATTGGGAAACTTATTCTAGAATGCCAAGGGCAATTTTACACATAAAAAGAGGATTTAGGGTGTGTTTAAGGAATTGTGAAAGCTACATTATAGCTGAGGTGTCATCAAAACTTCACCATTCAGTTGAGCTTTGATTGGAAAGATCCTTATCTGGAATTATTGGGAGCCATTATTGTAGGTTGGAAATACCAATGAGGGGCTGCAGAAGAGTGCTCCGTCATGAAAGATGATTTCCAAGATGTCACAAAGATATAAGAGTCCACTTAGTCATGGAGAGCTATTTCAATGTTCTCGTGATTTTATTCACTTTATATTACAGGGTGTGTTTCTAGGCAGACCCAAATATGGTAAAGCTCAACTGGGAATCTGTCAACAACACCGTGCTGATGAAAATAATAAATTGGTTTCCTCTTCACGCCCATGGCGTCCCAGCCCACCTCCAGAAGCGGATAAAAGGGAGTGCCTGAAGCTGTGGAGCCAGAGAAGACTGTGCACCCTTCTCTCTGCACTCATCCCTCAGCAGCACAGCTCCATCAGTCTTTCTGCTCTTCTTGATTTTTGACTCTGCTTGGAAGGAACAGCCATGTCCCGTCAGTCGATCTGCAGAAGCTTTGGAGGAGGGAGTAGAAGGGGCTATAGCTCCTGCTCTGCCGTCGGTGGTGGCTTTGGAGGAGGTGGCGGCAGAAGCAGAATCAGCTACAGCTCGTATTCCTCATCCAGAGGAGGTGGAGGAGGCAGCGGACGTTGTGGAGGTTTTAGCAGCCGGAGCCTCCATAACATGGGTGGCAGCAGAGGAATAACTGTTGGTGGATGCTACGGAGGTGGAGGCTACGGAGGAAGAATGGGTGGCTTTGGTGGAGGCTACGGAGGAGGAATGGGTGGCTTTGGTGGAGGAATGGGTGGTGGAGGAATGGGAGGTGGAGGAATGGGTGGCTTTGGTGGAGGAATGGGTGGTGGAGGAATGGGTGGTGGAGGAATGGGTGGTGGAGGAATGGGTGGCTTTGGTGGCCCTGGCTTCTCTAGAGGCATCCAACCGGTGCAAATTGACCAGAGCCTCCTGCGTCCCCTCCATGTGGAGATTGACCCCCAAATCCAGCAAGTCAAAAACCAGGAGAAGGAGCAGATTAAGACTCTCAACAATCAGTTTGCCTCCTTCATTGATAAGGTGAGGATTTGGGACCGTGCTCGTTTGGAGGTGGTCATTTTAAATAGAAAATGGGAAAGGGAATGGATGTTCTCACTAAAAAGTACTTCTTGAAGACTGCATGACCAGTTCCTGGCCAGCACATTCTTATTCAGGTCCTATTAAGTGACACAGAACAACGGGCAAGGTTTTAATGCTAATGGAAGATCTTTAACAAGATCTGAAGGACTTCCTGTAGCTTCTCTTGCCCAGTTGTCTCTGCAAGCCTGATTGTGGTCATGCAGGGTAAAGTCATTTTGATTTATAGAATCAATTCTTTGAAGAGAAATTTCCATTAAAATCAAAGAATGTTAAATGTCTTTCTAACAGTCTTGATTTGTTTTCATTTCAGTCAGAAACCAAACGAATACAGAATAATTTATAGGAGAATTTATGATTTTAGGTGTAGTTGGATTAAAAAAATCATTGTTTCATGGATGCCACCACTGCAAAGATGGCAGAAATGCCAAAAACTGGTGCTATGGAAAACGAGGATGCTGTTTTTCTATTGGCAATGTGTTTTTATCCCAAAGTGAGGAGCTCAGAATCACTCGGAAGTTAATAATGCTTGTCATGCAAATTAGAAAGTTGGACTTTTAAATGAGCCATAGTTGAGGAGGTAGGGAATGATCCCTTTGGTCTCCAGAACAGGTGGAGGTTTGAGCAGTGCGATGCCTCCTCAGGGAACGTCTCACACTCCGCTTTGTGGGCTTTCAGGTTCGCTTCTTGGAGCAACAGAACAAGGTCCTCTCCACCAAGTGGGAGCTCCTCCAGCAGCAAGGGCCTTCAGGGCCGAGGAAGAACCTTGACACCATCTTTGAAAACTACATCCAGAACCTGAGGAGAAGGCTGGATTCTCTCCTGGGACAGAGGGGACAGCTGGAGTCCGAGCTGCAGAACATGCGGCAATACGTGGAGGAGTTCAAAACCAAGTGAGTGCAGTGAGAGACCAAGGAAGAAGTGAGCACCAAGGCAGGAGAGCTCAACCAGCCTGGAGGTGGCTGCACTGCCTTCCCTCTCCAGAAATGGGACGGAGGTGGCCATGGAGGGAAGGGGTTTTCCACTGGCTGACTGAGGAGCTGTCCAAGAGGCTCATCTTGCCTTGTTCCCTTCAACAGGTACGAAGACGAAATCAACAGGCGCACGGCTGCTGAGAACGAGTTTGTGGTGCTGAAGAAGGTGAGACCTGGAGGCACCAGGAGGGAGAGGGTGTGGGGGGACAGGCTGCAGAGACATTGGAAGGAGGCAGTGCCAAGACGGGCAGCTTCCAACATTGACTGCCAAGAGCTCTTCTGGAATGGGATGCAGCTGCTATGTGTGTGCTCTTCCCTCTAGGATGTGGACTGTGCCTACATGACTAAAGTAGAGCTGGAAGCCAAGGTGGGAGCTCTGACCGATGAAATCAACTTCCTGAGGTGTATCTACGAGGAGGTAAGAGTTCTCCCTTCCCCTGGGCTGGATGGAGTTGTGATGAGAGATGAGGTGACCAAAGATAATGAGGGTGGACTGGGTGCCCATGCCAAAACTAACTCATGTCTTGGTTGTAGGAACTGTCTCAGATGCAGACAATCAGCCGGGACCTGTCCGTGGTGGTGTCCATGGACAACAACCGCCACCTGGATCTGGACAGCATCATCGAGGAGGTCAGGCGCCAGTACGAGCAGATCGCTCAGAGCAGCAGAGCTGAAGCTGAGGCTTGGTACCAGAGCCAGGTGAGCTGGGAAGTAGTCGAGGCACCTGGGACAGACTCTGTGGTTGGCTGCCTGCCTTGACATGGACAACGGAGTCGCATGAATGCTGGGTGGGTTGCATCACTGATGGGTTGCTTTGTCTCCGTGCCATCAGTATGAGGAGCTGCAGAACACCGCTGGAAGGCACGGGGACAACCTCCGCAACACCAAGATGGAGATCCAAGAGTTGACACGGAACATCCAGAAGCTGAGGGCTGAGCTTGAGAACGTGAAGAAGCAGGTGGGGGCTCTTCAGCATCTTGTTGGGGGACGGCATCAGGCTGGGTGGTGTGCCATGGATACCATGAGGGAAACATAGCCATTGAAATTGAGGTCTTTTGGAGGAGACTGATGGTTCCTGCCTATTCTCCATGCAGTTTGTACCCTGAGGACTCTTCCAGTGGCCATGGCAGAAGGGAAATGTGAAAATCCTTTTCTTTTTCCTTCCTCAGAACCAACAGCTGCAGTCGGCCATCGCTGAAGCTGAGGAGAGGGGTGAGATGGCCATCAAGGATGCCAGGAGGAAACTGGAAGAGCTGGAATGTGCCCTGAACAAGGACAAGGAGGAGCTGGCTCGCTTGTTGAAGGAGTACCAGGAGATGCTGAACACCAAGATCGCCCTGGATGTCGAGATTGCCATGTACAGGAAGCTGCTGGAGGGAGAAGAGAACAGGTAAGACCTCCCATCAGGTTGACCTGACCAAGGTGCTTTCTCTTTCCCTGGGAGAGGCTGAGGTTTAATCACCTCTCACAACCCGTTTAATACTGGAATCTGCTGGAGGGAGAGGAGAACAGGTACCTCACTTCCTTTGTGTCTATTTGTTTGAATTTGTGAGAGATAATGCCCTGCGTGGGTAAAATTTTGCATGAACTCTAAAGATAATTTTATATCTTTCATGCGCTAATTCTTTGTCTGTAAGAAATGTTTCCCAATTTTCCTTCTAAGAATATCAATTTCAAGACTGCTCATTCATTTTAAAGCATTTAAATCATTAAGAACAGGGAATAAATCCCCTGTCAAATAAGAAATGTTGGGTTGGAATTCTTTTCTCTCAGGGTGGTGAAGAGGTGCCCAGAGTGGTGTTGGTGCCCCATCCCTGCAAACATTCAAGGGCAGATTGAACTGAGCTCTGAGCAAGCAGATTGAGCTGAACGTGCCCTGCTCATTGCAGGGGGGGCTTGGATTGCATGGGCTTGAAAGGTCCCACTTATTCCATGATTCTACAAAGACCAGGAAAACCCTCAGCTGAAGAAATGTGCACTTCCTGTAGGATTAACTGGTCCTGTTTCCCTTTGCAGGCTGTGCAACGATGGCATGTCCAACGTCAACGTCTGTAAGTATCAGCTGTTATTTCCTCACAAAGTAGTAGTGGCAGATCCTGTTCTCTTGGAGCTACAGCTCAGCAGGGGACAACACTTGGGTAACCTGTGCTTCTCTTCCAGCTGTGGTAGGCAGGACCACCATCACTGGAGGCAGAGGAGGCATGGGAGGAGGCTTCGGAGGCGGCAGCGGCATGGGAGGAGGCTTCGGAGGCGGCAGCGGCATGGGAGGAGGCTTTGGAGTTGGAAGCATGGGCGGAGGAATGGGAGGAGGCGTGTGTGGAATAGGAGGTGGAAGCATGGGAGGTGGAAGCATGGGAGGCAGCTGTGGAATGGGAGGAGGATCGTACGGCGGTGGCTTCTCTTCTGGAAGTGGAAGGATGTGCGGCTCTGGAGGTGGCGGCTTCAGCTCCGGTGGGGGATCGTCCTCCGTACGGAGATGTGTCACAACCACCTCCGTCAAATCTTCAGGAGTGAGATTCTGAGCCCCCAAGCCAGCTTGACAAAGGAAAGAAGCATCCCCTCTCTTCTTCTGGCAGCAGCCCAGCCTCCTTAAATCCAGCTCTGCTGTCCTGCAATGAAATGAACTGTGTCCCTCGTGACCCACCACGGACCGGCTCCTCTGCCTGGCTTGGTCCCACCAAGGGAGCCTCCTGGCAGTGCCGTGGCCCTGGTGTTGCTCCTCAACCCCTCCCAGTTGTGAAACAACTGTCCAAGCACAGAAAAGTCTCCCTGGTGGATTCCGAGCACGGAGAGCTGCTTTACAGGAGGGAACCGCTCTGCCTTTCTTGCTGGGTTGTACATTTCTGGTTGCCTCATGGCCAATGTGTATAAAGCTCTTCTTTCCACCTCTGTCCCCATGTCCCTTCGTCGAGGGCCGTATCCCTGGGGTGCTTCTGCGTGCAGTACATCCTGCTGCTTCCATTCACTGGCATTTGCGGTGAGGGTAAGCGGGACTCCTGCCTTGGCAGAGCTGGGGAGGGAGCATCTTCCTCTCCCTCTGTTGAGATGTTCTTCTTCCTCGGGATGTTGCCATTCTCAATAAATTGCAGAGAACATTCACCACGTCTTTGTGTCGTTGCTTTGGAAGCCATTTGTAGGCAAGGAGGTTTTTGCTGCTGGGGAAACACCTTGGTGGGAAGGTGTGGGTTGTTCAGTTTAACGTTGTCATGACTGTGCTTTGAGGGAACCCAATAGGTGTATGAATGGAGGCAGGTGAGTGTCCAAGCATAGGTGATGCCTCTTGACTCAGAATCATAGAATGTCCTGAGTTGAAAGGGACCCAGAAGCATTGTTGAGTCCAACTCCTATTCCTGCACAGGACAAACCCAACATTCACACTGTGTGTCTGAGGGCGTTGGCCAAATGCTTCTGGAATATTGTCAGACTCAGCACTGGGACTGCTTCCCTGGGGAGCTGTTCCAGTGCTCCACCACACTCTGGGTGAAGAATCTTTTCCTAATATCCAACCTAATCCTCCCCTAGCATCTTCCTGCCATTCCCTTGGGTCCTATGATTGGTCACCAGAGAGAAGAGATCATCTCAAGCTCCTCCCCTTAAGAAGCTGTAGACTTGTGAGGAAGCTCTCAGTCTCCTCTTCTCCAGGCTGAACAGACCAAGTGGCCTCAGCTGCTTCCCCTCCAGACCCTTCCCCAGGTTTGTGGCCTCCTCTGGCTACTCTCCAGTAGTTTTATGTTGGTTTTATACTGTGGGGCCCAAAACTGCACCCAGTACTTTGAGGTGGGGCCTCACCAGCACGGAGCAGAGCGGGACAACCCCCTCCCTTGACCAACAGGCAACGCAATGAATCTTAGCAGTCGTTGTTGTGCCTGAAAACACAAGCCCATGCTCAGAATGGTGGGGTTTGGGGGGCTTCGTTCACACAATGTGCAGCAAATGTGAACAGGCACTGGGACCCCAAACTGGAGGAACTCAGGAACGTGCTACATTTTTGGGCAGGTCTTGATACAGCCCCATCCACAGCAGATGTCTTCACTCCTTCTGTCTGGAAACCTCCAGCACAGAGAGGTCCAGCATCATCTGAACCACTGAGGAGGCTCCAGGCTGCCCCATGCCAAGGTTTAGGGCTCAGCCTGGCAAACCAAGGCACTCAGTGCCCACTTGCCCATAGTCACATATTACTGGAGTGAACTGGTGAGGTACAAATTGCTGCAGCTCTAGGAAAGGAGTTTTATCAATCCCTCTCACCTGGAGCCCCATGTGCAGTTCTGGAGTCCTGAGCACAGGAAGGATGTGGAGCTGTTGGAAAGGGTCCAGAGGAGGCCATGGAGAACGTCAGAGGGCTGGAGCACCTCTGTTATGAGGACAGGCTGAGAGAGTTGGGGTTGTTCAGCCTGGAGAAGAGAAGGCTCCAGGGAGACCTTAGAGCTGGTCCCAGGACTGAAAGAGGCTCCAGGAAAGCTGGGGAGGGGCTCTGGATCAGGGAGCGCAGGGATGGGATGAAAGGGAATGGTTTTGAGTTGAAAGAGAGGAGATTGAGATGAGATCTTAGGGGGAAATTTTGCTGTGAGGGTGAGAGGCCCTGGTCCAGGTTGCCCAGAGAAGTGGTGGCTGCCCCATCCCTGGAGGTGTTCAAGGCCAGGTTGGATGGGGTTTGGAGCCCCCTATTCCAGTGGGAGGTGTCCCTGCCCATGGCAGGGGGGTGGAACTGGGTGGGCTTTAGGGTGCTTTCCAACACAAACCATTCCAGGATTCTACAATCCCTGGACCACAGGAACACCTGAAGGGACCAGAGTGCCCAGAGCCACCTGGAATTCAGGTTTTTAGAGCAGGAGGAAGCTGTGAAATGCAGAAATGTGTGGTATGCAGAAATCATAAACAGTTATGGAATTTGGGCAGGGAACACTGCCAGTGCCCAGCGACAAAACCAGTTGAGACCCGAACACATTGATCGATGATGGAAATCAGCAGCAGGAGGGAGGGGGAACGACAGCAGATGAGTTGGCTGTTGTCAGTTCATCTGAGTTTCCTGCCTTCGAGTGGACTTTTCTTTGTGGCAGGAGGAGGTGACGATGGCAGGAGTCCTGTGGGCAGAGGTGGGAGGGCAGGTTTACAGCTGCCTGTAAGCATGGATGTGGATGTTGTCCAAGGACCCACCCTCCAGCGTACACGGAGGCAGTCGCCTCAGGCTGCACAGATCTGTACCCTATGAGAACCAGGAGTGCTTGAGAGCCACTAACTCATCCTCCACTTTGTCGAAGAGCAGTAGGAACATGAAGGCTGGGGAAGGTGTGATTCATCCAAAATCCTTGGGCCCTGGTACCCATCAGCTCCCTTGAAAAGCTGGAAAGGACCTCCCAGTGTCTTCTCTTTACAATAAGAGCAAGCAGGAGTTATTTGGACCAGCTCAAGTAGATGGTACGGGAGACGTATGTGGGTGTATTTCACCTGTGCTTCAGTCCCTCCACCACAAGAAGGGATCAAAGAGGCAGAAACCACTTTCAGCAGTAGTTCAGGAGTCCCACAACAACCTGTTGTGAGCTGCCATTGCCCCTGGGAGCACATCCAGATGAGGCACTGGAGAATTTTTTCAGGGCTGTTGGAAGAGGAGTTTCTGCTTGCTTTGGAGCCCAGCAGAAGGCTGCTGGAGCTGGGTAACGGCTGGGTTTGGCCTAAACAGAAGAGGATGAGAAGGCAGTGCCTCTGAGAAGCTGGGGCTGAGTCAAGAGCACTTTGGGTTTGGCCTGGGGCAAGAGTCATCTGTTTTCATTCTTAATTTTAAAGACTATGCTGCTTCTCAGCTTTAAAATCTAAAACACGGCGTTGTAGGCACTGGAGTGAGCAATCATTGCAACATCGTCCTCTCTGCTGTTGGAACCTCTTTGCTGTCTGAGATGCAAAGTTTCAGCCTGGCTTGGTCTCCATCCACGTTTTCTGCAGAGTTTACATTTTATTGGTGTTGTTGGCTTTGCTGCTTGGAGTTTGTTGCGTAAAAGATCTGAAGGAACAGCTGGAGCCCAGGTTGTCTATCAAGTTTTACCTGGAGGAGGCTGAAGTGACTGCAGGTTTGGTATAATCTTCCCATCTTGTCTGAAGACGTCAGAGTGACTCAATTTGGGCGTCTTATCTGTAGGTGCCGAATGTGGTCAGCATCCAGGCATTTGGCTGACTTAGCAGATCTTCCCCCGTGTCGTGGAGCCGCCGTGTGGGATGTTACAACCAAGTTCTGAGGCCTCCTGAGGAAGGCAACTGCTGTGCATTTGGCAATCAGGAGGGGGGCCAAGAGAAGGGATGATCAACAAACCAAAAATTGAGCCACCCTACCCGTCCCCAGGGCTGCTCACCATGAGCGGGTGCACTGGGCTGCGGGGTGGTCTGGAGAACTTAACTCTGTGTCTTGGATCTAGTAATGGACAAACAAGACCCTCTGAATTCAAGATGCTTTTGACAGGGAAGGTGTCCCCTCCCTGGTGTAGGGATGGCTGCCCATTCTCCACTAGCAGCACGTCCCACAGGGCAGGCCACACACATCTGAATAACCCTTGGTCAACCATTACTTGTGTCCCTCAAGAGGAGGATGACCCTTGGCCAACTTGAGCCCTTCAAGGTTAGGATAACCCTTGTCCAACCACAACTTGTGTCCATCAAGGGTAGGATAACCCTTGGCCAACTTGTGTCCATCAAAGGTAAGATAACCCTTGGCCAACCATGTCTTGTGTTCCTTAAGGGTGGGATAACCCTCATCCAACCACAACTTGAGTCCCTCAAGGGTGATCATCTCCCTCCATTCTCTTCTGCTCTGTTCTTTGAAGACACGGTGGTGCCAAGGAGCCTCCATCTCAATGACTGTCACTACCATTTACGTTTCTGATTCCTGCAGAGGCTTTTGAAAGTGAATCTCTGGGCTGTTTATTTTCAAAGGCTTTGATGTGTCCTTGGCTGCAGGCAGCACCCACCGATACCTTCAAACAACATTTAGGTGTGCAAGTCTTGTGGGTGATTGCGAAAATTCACATACACGTATTTTCCACTTTGGAAGTTAAATATAATGTAATATTGGACTGCTGAAATGCTGAGAAGGCTTTAAAACCTATTTCCTTTGACATTTATTGATGATTTTCAGGAACTAAGCATTAAGAAGATTTTGTTTCTTGAAGTTCATATCTGTAACTAAAACATGTATTGGATTAAAACACTCGGAAGGGATCTTCAAAGTGTCTTTCAGGCAAACTTTCTACTTCAGAGCCAGACAGCTTGAGCATGACATTAAATATCATTGTTTTCTAGTTTGAAGCAGCATCTGGAGTCCTGAAAATGAGTTTTTTTGAAGTGAAATCTGAGGTGTCTCTACCCAAGGCAGGGGTTGGAACTGGGTGACCTTCAAAGTCCCTTTCAGCCCAAAGCATAGTACAATCCTATGGTTCTATGAATTTGGACAACACCCCTTCTCTCCGCCCCCCCCCCCCCCCCCAAATTACAGTGGTCAAAGGTGTCCTTGCCACACCTCCTACAGCACAATTTATACACAGTGATCCTTCACCTTAAGAAAGCCTCAGAGCTTCTTTTACCCATAAGTTGCCCCTTATTGCAGAATGATAATTTATGATGGACTAAACCTGACCATTCGCCTACAACCTTAATTAACAATGATAATATTTTAACAAGTCACAGCTCTCCCTGTGTGTGTTTCCCTGTTGTTTGTCTGCAGCTGTCATTACCACATCTGGTGCCCGAAGCGCCCTCTCCCATTCCTCTGCAGGTTCACAATCCTGTGGTCATCTGAAAAGCACAAGGAAGGAACTCGGTCGTTCTTCTCCTCTTGCTCATCCCTCTCCGGTGCATGGAGTTTCAGTACCTGGTTATCTCAGACCTTGGGAGACAGATTTTGTAGGAACGTGCCTTGGAAGAAGGTACTTCCACCCCAACCTCCTCCTAGGAGAGAAACGAAGCACCTTCTTTCCAGATCAAAAGGAAATGCTGACCGTTGTTAAATGCAAATGTGTGGTTTTTTTGCTCTGCATTGGGAAACCGCCTCTTGGAAAGCCATCAGAAATTTTCCACGTAGCAAGGAGATTTGGGGTGTGCTTGGAGGGGGAGATTGTGAAAGTCCTATTCTAGCTGATTTTCACCAAAATGCTTGCTTGACATTGTGCCTCTGTGCAGGAGATCCAGATGCAGACAAACCGTGAAATCATTAAGAAGAGAAAGAAGGGTGGGAGGAGGGAAGAACATGACTACATCGCTGTAAAACATATTTTTCTAGATCCCATAAAGATATGAGAGTCCACTTAGTCACGGAGACCTGTTTCGATGCTCTTGCTCTTTTATTCTCTTCTGCACTGCGAAGCGTATTTCTGGGTGGAGTCAACAATTTGGCAAAAATCTGTTAACCACACCAAGCTGATGAAGACAGTAAATTGGTTTCCTCTTCACGCCCATGGCGTCCCAGCCCACCTCCAGAAACAGATAAAAAGGAATGCCTGGAGCTGTGGAGCCAGAGAAGACCGTGCACCCTTCTCTCTGCACTCATCCCGCGGCAGCACAGCTCCGTTGGTCTTTCTGCTCTCCTCAACTCTGCTTGGAAGGAACAGCCATGTCCCGTCAGTCGATCTGCAGAAGCTTTGGAGGCGGAAGCAAAAGGGGATACAGCTCTTGCTCTGCCGTCGGTGGTGGCTTTGGAGGAAGCGGAGGCAGAACCAGGATCAGCTATAGCTCCTTCTCCACATCCAGGGGAATTGGAGGCGGTGGACGTTGTGGAGGTTTTAGCAGCAGGAGTCTCCATAACATGGGTGGCAGTGGAAGAATTTCCATGGGTGGCTCTTGTGGCCCTGCGTACGGATGTAGAATTGGTGGCTTTGGTGGAGGCTATGGAGGAGGATTTGGCAGCATTGGAGGAGGTGTCATTGGTGGAGGAATAGGCAGCTTTGGTGGTCCTGTGAGAGGTGGTCCTGGGTTCCCTGGTGGTATCCAGCCGGTTCAAGTTGACCCAACCCTCCTGCGGCCGGTCCACGTTGACATTGACCCTCAGATCCAACAAGTGAAGTGCCAGGAGAAGGAACAGATCAAGACCCTAAACAATCAGTTTGCCTCTTTCATTGACAAGGTGAGAGGCTGGAAATGCATTTGGTTGGGAATGGGAACTCTGAGGAGCTGTGGAGAGGGAAATGTCCTCCTCGGTTCAGCAGCTCTGGAAGGCTGGAAGTGTTTTCATTGAGTTCTCCTAAGGAAATGCAAAACTTTTACATCCACAGGGAAAACAAAGGGGGGTTTGGTTGATCCAAGATCTTCTTTAGCTTTTCTCTCTGGTGTTCTCTGTGCAGCCAAGCCAAAGGGAATGTGATATCCTCAGTTATACAAAATAGTTCTTTAAATCTGTCCTTTTCCAAGGACAGTTTCTTCTTGAGGAACTTAGAATGCAGGAATAAGCTCTCAATTAACTTCTGGTCTTGAACATTGTTTCAGTTCAAGTACAGATGAGCATTCTTCAGGCTGTTTGCACTGGGGTAACATCCGTTATAAAAGTGCTTTAGGTTTTAAAATATGTGATGTATGTGCTGAGTGTTTTTTGTACCTGGTAAGAGGAACGTTCCATGGTATTGAGATAAATGGGATTTCACCCACTGGAAGGTAAAGAATGAGAAATGATCAGATGCTTCTGCAAATTAATGTGGATCAAAATTCACAATTGGAAATGACAAAAATCTGTAAATCTGGAATGTCATCATTCCAAAATAAACCAAAAAGCAGGATGGTAGAAGGAGAAAAGAGGAGAAATACAAAGGCAAATGAAAAAGAGGAGAGAGAAAGGAGGAATCTTCCTCTTGGGAAGATGGCCTTCATCTAGCCATGGTCCTGCTGGGGATCTGGGAAATCATCCCTTTGGTCTCCAAAACAGGTGGAGGTTTGAGCAGTGCGATGCCTCCCCAGGGAACGTCTCACACTCCGCTTTGTGGGCTTTCAGGTTCGCTTCCTGGAGCAACAGAACAAGGTCCTCTCCACCAAATGGGAGCTCCTCCAGCAGCAAGGGCCTTCGGGGCCGAGGAAGAACCTTGACACCATCTTTGAAAACTACATCCAGAACCTGAGGAGAAGGCTGGATTCTCTCCTGGGACAGAGGGGACAGCTGGAGTCCGAGCTGCAGAACATGCGGCAATACGTGGAGGAGTTCAAAACCAAGTGAGTGCAGTGAGAGACCAAGGAAGAAGTGAGCACCAAGGCAGGAGAGCTCAACCAGCCTGGAGGTGGCTGCACTGCCTTCCCTCTCCAGAAATGGGACGGAGGTGGCCATGGAGGGAAGGGGTTTTCCACTGGCTGACTGAGGAGCTGTCCAAGAGGCTCATCTTGCCTTGTTCCCTTCAACAGGTACGAAGACGAAATCAACAGGCGCACGGCTGCTGAGAACGAGTTTGTGGTGCTGAAGAAGGTGAGACCTGGAGGCACCAGGAGGGAGAGGGTGTGGGGGGACAGGCTGCAGAGACATTGGAAGGAGGCAGTACCAAGACGGGCAGCTTCCAACATTGACTGCCAAGAGCTCTTCTGGAATGGGATGCAGCTGCTATGTGTGTGCTCTTCCCTTTAGGATGTGGACTGTGCCTACATGACTAAAGTAGAGCTGGAAGCCAAGGTGGGAGCTCTGACCGATGAAATCAACTTCCTGAGGTGTATCTACGAGGAGGTAAGAGTTCTCCCTTCCCCTGGGCTGGATGGACTTGCAATGAGGGATGTGGTGGTCCAGGGCACTGAGGATGGATTGGGTCCTGATGCTGGTTTGGTCTGCAGAGGCTGCTTGAAGCTCTTTTCTCCCCTCCTCAGATGCCCATTTCTCCTCTCCAATGGTCGGGTTAACTCATGTCTTGGTTGTAGGAACTGGCCCAGATGCAGACAATCAGCCGGGACCTGTCCGTGGTGGTGTCCATGGACAACAACCGCCACCTGGATCTGGACAGCATCATCGAGGAGGTCAGGCGTCAGTACGAGCAGATTGCTCAGAACAGCCGGGCTGAGGCTGAGGCTTGGTACCAGAGCCGGGTGAGTTGGGAAGCAATCGAGGCACCTGGGACAGTCTCTGCCTGAGTTCTATGTAGGCTGGGTCATTGATGGGTTGCTTTGTCTCCATGCCATCAGTACGAAGAGCTGCAGAGCACTGCTGGAAGGCACGGGGACAACCTCCGCAACACCAAGATAGAGATCCAAGAGTTGACCCGGAATGTCCAGAGGCTGCGGGCAGAGATTGAGAATGTGAAGAAGCAGGTAGGGGTTCCTCAGCATTGGGCTGGGGGATGGCATCGGGCTGGGTCACAAATGAGATGGGTTGTGTGCAATGGATAATGTGAGGGAAATAGTCATGAAATTCATGTCCTTTGGAGGAGATGGATGGTTTCTGCCTTTTTTTCCACCCAGTCTGTACCCTGATAACTTCCCCAGTGGACACAGTAAATGGGAAATGAGAAAGTGCTTTTCTTTTTCTCAGAACCAGCAGCTGCAGTCGGCGATCGCTGAGGCTGAGGAGAGGGGCGAGATGGCCCTCAAGGATGCCAGGAGGAAACTGGAAGAGCTGGAATGTGCCCTGAACAAGGACAAGGAGGAGTTGGCTCGCTTGCTGAAGGAGTACCAGGAGATGCTGAACACCAAGATCGCCCTGGATGTCGAGATTGCCATGTACAGGAAGCTGCTGGAGGGAGAGGAGAACAGGTAAGACCTCCCATCAGGTTGACCTGACCAAGGTGCTCTCTCCCTGGGAGAGGCTGAGGTTTAATCACCTCTCACAACCTTTAATACTGGAATATGATTTACTTTCATCTTTTTCCCCAAATTTTAAAGGCCAAAACAGAAAAGAGGTCCCCACAGGGATTATTTCTCAGTGGTTTTATTTGATTTTAATTGAAAAGGGAAATGAGCACTTGGAAAACTGCACAGAACTTAATTGTTTTCTGTTATATCAGGTTCACAAATTGTGTTCCTTTCCCTTCACAGGCTCTGTGGAGAGAACCCATCCAACGTGAATGTCTGTAAGTACCTCTACATCGTCTTCTCTGCAGAATGGCTTTCCCCCTGGGTTTCTTGAGGGTTCCAAGGCTGTCACTTGATGCCCAATGAGCCCCTCCTTCTCTTGCAGCTGTGGTAGGCAGAACCACCATTGCTGGAGGCAGAGCTGGTGGCTTTGGAGCTGGCGGTGGCATGGGAGGAGGAGCGTGCGCAGTCGGAGGAGGAAGCATCATTGGAGGCAGCTGTGGCGTGGGAGGAGGAATGCTCAGTGGTGGCTTCTCCTCTGGAAGTGGAAGAATGTGCAGCTCTGGAGGTGGCAACTTCGTCGCAGGGGGCGGTTCCTCCTCTGTGCGGAGATGCGTCACGACCACGACGGTCAAATCTTCAGGTGTCAAATACTGAGCCCTGACCTCAGTTTCTCCAAGGAAAGAAGCAGCTTCTCCTTTCTCCAGCCAGCAGCCCAGCCCCTCCCACCCTGAACCGGCAAAGAAATGAACTGTTTCCCCCATAGACCACAACCTTCTAAAACCACCCTGCCCAGGGGGAGATCTGCAGTGAGACACCATCCTGTTGGAAGAGCCTGGTTCCTCGCCGAGCTCCACCACTCTCCAAGGATGAAGGATCTCCCTTGTGGGTACCAGGGACTGCAGAGCTCATCTGAGCATCTTTTGCTGTGCTTCTCGCTGCTACCCCAGGCTGCAGCGCTGGCTGAGGAGGAACCTGTATAAAAAGGCTCTTTCCTTCCACTTTTTAAAGTCTCTTTTTCAATGGCCGTGTTGCCCTTGTGACCTCCACGCGTCCTGCATGTCACCCACGTGCTTGTTTCAGCTATATCAGGAATTCACACAAGCAGAAGAAATGCAATAATGTCTCATAGTCAGGTTTAGGAGTGAGGAACAGGTCTCTGGAGATTTCCACCTTCCCTTGGTGGAGTAATTTGGCAGCTTTAATGTTTTATAGATTCCTTTCCCTCTTCCCCTTCATACCTGACATATTATTGCAAACCTCCTGCTGCGTGAACCCTGCTGCATGGTTGCTTCCTTCCAGCATCCCTTTCCTCCAAGTTCTTTCAATACCAATAAACTGCAGGCAGATGAAAAGATCTCTTTGTGTTGTCTTCTCACTTGATGGTCTCCAGGGGAGGGGAAATGTGCTTTGTTCTTCACCATAAGGAATAATAAAGCCTAAGGTGTTCTTTCCTATGATGCAAATCACTGAGAGCCATGAACTGCCCAGATGGGGTGAGGAGAAGGAAGATTGTCCTTCTGTCTCCTCTTAGGAGGTGACATCTTTCCCATCTCTCTGCAGGCTGGTAGAGCCATGGCTGTGAGTACTGTGGGCACATGGAGGGAACATGCTATGTCAACCTACTGGCCATGAGGTGGGGGGATTGTCTTCATCCCAGGTGTAGCAGGATGAGATGTCCAATCCTTGGTGGATGGACATCTCGGGAACAAGGCAGGGAAGGCCACCAGTGGGGACTTTGTGGTTGGAATGTGGTATTGAATGGTGGCAATTGGTACACGGTGGTCTGGAGGTGGTGGTTTGAACATTGTGGGCTGAAGAGGTCAGTTGTGGCAGTTGGACTGGGGCAGAGTCAAAGTGACAGTTGGGATGTAGTGGTTGGAATACAGCCATTGGGATGCGGCGAGTTGAACAGGGATGCTGGGATGTGATGTTTGGACTGGGGTGGTTTGGACATGGCCATTGGGATGTGGTGGCTTGAATGTGGCTGTTGGGGTGCAACAGATGGAGTCGGATTGGTTTGGACATGGTCATTAAGATGTGGCAGTTGGAGGGTGGCAGTTTGAACAAGTCCATTGGGGTGTGGTAGTTGGGATGGTGACAGTTTGAATGTGGCTGTTGGGATGTGGCAGTTGGACTGGGGTGGTTTGACCACTGCTGCTGGGATGTGGCATTTTGAACATGGCCATTGGGATGTGGCAGTTAGTGCTTGTCCTCGGCACAGCTTTCATCCCCAGAGGACAACTTGGTGGATAAGGAATTGCCTGGACGGCCACACGGTCAACGTCTCGGTGTCCAAGTGGAGAACCACGATGAGTGGTGTTCTGGAAGGGTTGGCATTGGGACTGGTGGTGTTTAACATCTTTGTTGCAGACGTGGGGAGAGGGATTGAGGGCACCCTCAGAGATTTTGCTGACAGCACCAAGCTATGTGGTGTGTTCAACAAGCTGGAGGGAAGGGATGGATCCAGAGGGACCTGGACAGGCTGGAGAGGTGGGGCTGTGTGAATCTCATGAAGTTCAAGAAGGCCAAGTGCAAGATCCTGGACTTGGGTTGGGGCAATCCCAAGCACAGTTACAAGCTGGGTGGAAAATGGATTGGGAGTAGCTCTGAGGAGAAGGACTTGGGATGTTGGTGGATGAGAAGCTCAACATGAGCTGAAAATGTGCCCTCACAGCCCAGAAACCAATGGTGTCCTGGGCTGCGCCCAAAGAGTGGGACCAGAGGGGAGGGAGAGGATTCTGCCCACTCTGCTCTGCTCTCATAAGACCTCATCTGGAGCCCTGCGTTCAGTTCTAGAGTCCTGAGCACTGGAAGGACATGGATCTGTTGGAATGAGTCCAGAGGAGGCCATGGAGAGGATCCAAGGGGTGGAGAACCTCTGCTGTGAGGACAGGCTGAGAGAGATGGGGGTGTTCATCCTGGAGAAGAGAAGGCTCCAGGGAGAGCTTAGAGCAGCCTCCCAGGACTGAAAGGGACTCTGGAAAAGCTGGGGAGGGGCTCTTGATCAGGGAGTGCAGGGAGAGAACGAGGGGGAGTGGTTTTCAGCTGAAAGAGAGGAGATGGAGATGAGATCTTAGGGAGAAATATTTTGCTGGGAGGGTGGGGAAGCCCTGGCCCAGGTTGCCCAGAGCAGTGGTGGCTGCCCCATCCCTGGAGGTGTTCAAGGCCAGGTTGGATGGGGCTTGGAGCCCCCTTATCCAGTGGGAGGTGTCCCTGCCCATGACAGGGTTTGGAACTGGATAGTTTTGGGGTCCCTTCCAAGCTGACCCAATCTATGATTCTTTGACACTCAGCCAACCCATCACCTCCAATGAAGTGTTTCAGCCCTATCAAAACCTGGAGCTCCCACCCTGGTGCTCTGTGGGCCTCGACAGTGGAGGACACGAGCAGCAGGTCTGCAGTGGGTGGTTAATGCACCAATAAAGACAGACTGCCCTCCACCCTTGGCTGGCACAAGGGCCAGCAGCACCATCTGTCTGACAGGCAGGGCTCTGGCATCAGGACCTCATCCGAGAGCGGTGGGAAGGCCTGGAGACGCGCTACACGGATGCAAATTACTCATGGAATTAAAAAAGCAGCGTGAAAGTACGAGACTCAGCTTCGAACCTGCTATTCTGAGCCCAACTTGCCCAGCGAGGTTAGTCATTAGCCCTCTCGAAACAACATCCCATCGCAACCACATTAATTTGATTAACGCTTGGCTGGATTCTTCATTGTTGGGAGGAGCGAGAGCCAGAGAAGCTGATGAATCAACCCTGACTGTGCTGCAGCCTCGGGCTTTGTCAGATAAAAGTATGGGAATGGAGAAGGTCTGTAGAGCAGGGTCCTTGCCATCTGAAGGAATGAAATGAATGAAGAGGACAGGACAGTCCTTTCTTGAACTAATGTCACTTTAATGCCACTTTTCTTTTTCCCCCAAATACTCTTCGAGTTGACACGGCTGGAGACTTCACCTGATGTTTATACCAGGCTATAACAGAATAGAATCATGGGATTGTTAAGGTTGGAAAAGACCTTTCAGCTCATCCAGCCCAACTGTCAGTCCAACCCCACCATGCTGACTGAACAATGTCCTGAACTGCCACAGCCACACAGTTTTTTTAACCCCTCCACCACTGCCCTGGGCAGCCTCTGCCAGGGCTTCACCACTCTTTCATTAAAAACATTCTTCCTAGTATCCAACCTAAACCTCCCCTGGTGCAACTTGAAGTCATTTCCTCTCGTCCTATCACTGTCACTTGGGAGAAGACATCGACACCCACCTCGCTACAACCTCCTGTCAGGCAGTTGTAGGCAGTGATGAGGTCTCCCCTCAATCTCCTCTTCAGGTTAAACAATTCCACTTCCCTAAGCTGCTCCTCATAAGACTTGTTCTCCAGATCCTCCTCCAGGTCCATCGCCCTCCTCTGAACACACTCCAGAAACGATGTCTTTCTTGTACTGAAGGGCCCAAACCTGAACCCAGGATTTGAGGTGTGGCCTCCATGTGCCTTATTCTCTTGTTTGTATTATATAAACAATGACATATTTGATTCTAAAATTTATAGATTGAGATGGGAGAGACCAAGCAGTCATCTGCTTCCTCATCACAATGAGGAATCCGAGGGCGGGTATGGACCGAGACGGTGCAAAGCCCTAGAGCGTTCCTGGGGGCTTCCTGAAGAGGATGGCAGAGAGGGTGAAGATCTTCAGTTCGTTGAAACCCCAGGAAGGCAAAGATGCAGGCGTCGTCCTGCAGAAAACCACAGGCTTTTTAAAATGTTTTTCCTGGAGGGGGGCCAGGCTGTGAACACGGAGGTGCCAGGGATTATCTCTCCCATCTGCTGTGCTCATGAAAAAGGGAGTAATGCTAATTGCTCAAGTGAATCGTGCTCGAATGAAAGGTCGTAACAGGCTGGTGATGGGGCATCGGGAGAGCTGCACATCCCTGTTGGCATCAATTATGAGTGATTTGCCTAAAAGGAGTGAATTTACTTGTGCAACAGCCTCGACGTGATGAAGCAATGAGCTCTCGTCAATACTTTTTGGTAGAGGTGTTGCCGTTTTGGGGAGGAGCTCTTGATCCAGGAGTGCAGGAATAGCATGTGTGGAACAGTTTTGAGTTGAAAGAGGGGAGACTGAGATGAAATCTTAGGGTGAATATATTCATTGTGAGGACAGGGAGGTCCTGGCACAGGTTTCCCAGGGAAGCTGTGGATGCCTCATCCCTGGAGGTGTTCAAGGCCAGGCTGGATGGGGCTTTGAGTCCCCTGATCCAGTGGGAGGTGTCCTTGCCCATGGCAGGGAGTGGAACTGGATGGACTTTGAGGTCCCTTCCAACCCAAACCATTCCATGATTCTATGATTTTGGACACAGAGGATAAAAGTACAGAGTAAATATATATATTTGGTTGTTTGTAAGTTCTGGTTCTCTGCAGCAAAGAGCACGAGGTGCCTGTGCTGATACAAAATCTGCTCCCAGGAGTCTCCCGTGGGCTTTGCTTTGGTGCTCACCAGAACCTGCCTGCATCTGCAGACCAGTTTTGGCTTACAAAGGTTGGAGTTCAAAGTAAGAGGACAAACACTTTTCTCCAGGCATTGACAGCTGAATCTCCATCCCTCAGTGGGGTTGTGAGATGCAGCCTGGGACTGCTGACACGTTGAGTCTCCAACTGGTTTAGTGCGAGACCCCCGGTGGCTGGATGCTCCGCAGCTCAGAGGACAGATTGGTCCCAGCTGGTGGGACTCAGGAGACTCTTCCTTCTGCCAAGCATTGCTGACGTGGAAAAGGAAGGAGATCTCACCCTCAACGAAGCCAAAAGCACAGTGGAAGAACTCTGCAGAGCCCTCAGCGGAGCCGAAGAGGAGCTTGGCCACACACTGAAAGAACATCAGGACTTGCTGAGTGTGAAGATAGCCCTGGACATTGAGATCACCAAGTACAGAAAGCTGCTGGAAGGAGAGGGAGCAGGCAGTTGTCCATCATCTAACCTGGTCCAGGGCCTGAGTGGTGCAATATTCTTTGCATTAGAACACGGAAAGAAATCTAATCAGTGCAACCTTTTACGAGCTTATAGGGGAATGAATCCAGGTGGATTTATATTGGCTGTAATTAGAGCTGTAATGAGTTTTTAATTGTTACTCATCACTTTTATTATGGGAGGGCCTCGGAAGCTCCCAAGATTGCTTCCCTTGGGTTGGTCACTGAGCAAATACGGAGGAGACTCACCCACTTTGTGGTGGTATTGGATATGACAGTGGGCAGCTGGCAAGCAGGATATGTTTCGTTTTATGAGTGACATCACTTTATTGAAAGGATGGGAACGTTATCTCCTGGCAGGTAATCTGCCTCTGCATCCTTGATACCTTATTTACACAGCACGTATCTCCTGGGCAGCTGGAGTCCTTCACGATCCTCAAGGATGAGGTGTTGAGGGCAATGGAGCTGAGGTGCTGAGGGGTTATAGGAGGTTAAAGGCAGAAATCAGCCTCTCTTGGGCCTTTATCTGCACTTCAAACAGCAACGGGAACACCCCCAGCTCCCTCGCCCCCAACTTGACTTCCTGAAGTTCAAAACCAGCTCGAATTGTCACCAGACAACCTGCTCGTGTTTCCAAGAGGGACTGAAATCAGTACATCATGAAAACAGCAACAACCACCAAGCACCTGGGCTTGGAAGGAGCTTAAAAACCCAACAAACAAAGACCTAAAACCTTCTGCAAGGAAGCCCATTGACAAGTGCACCTAGAGTTGTGCAGCTACTAAAGAAATTCAGATGAGGAACAAAGAAAGGCTCTTCCATTTGCTTTTCCAAGCTGTGCTCCTGTCCTTTTCCTCTAAGATGATAAACCACCTTCTTTCTTGCCTCTTCAGATCCTGGCTGCTCTTGCCTTGGATTTGTCACGGGTGCAACTGGTTCTGTTGTTGGGCTCCAGAGATGTCCTGGGCCAGCAGAGTGAATCTTGCTGACTGGTTTACTGAGATCCAAAGAAGCCCATGTCCTAGAACATCATGGAGGGCTTTACAGGAGGATTTGGACCCTTCATCTAAGTTAATATTCGCCTCAACTTGGATGGTAGAGGTTGTGTGAACGGTCAAGTGCCTTTCATCCCATCCTCTTCCTCTTGTTTGAAGTCAGCTCCTTTCTCTGTGGGAGTGCTCAAAGAACTGCCAGCAAATCACAAGCTGCTCCCATGTTTCGTGGCTCTGGACAGAAGATCTGCTCCCACGTAGCCAAGCGCTGCCAAGGGGATGTGGTGTTCCTCCTGCTCCCTCCCAGCCCATTGCATCCAGGGATGTCTCAGCTAAAGCTGGGACAGGAAGAGCAGGATTTGCAGGACATGGCAACCACATCATCTGTGTCTGGTGCTGACAGCAAAACTTCCTCCTCTTCTTCCTCAACACCCACTCTGGCCCAGATGCTGCTGCTTCTCTGCTCTTCATCTTGCTGCCAGGCTCACTGGCTCTGCCCTAAGAATGGGCTGATATAGGATCATGGAATCACGGGATCATTAAGGTTGGAAAAGTCCTCTAAGCTCATCCAGTCCAACCTTCAGTCCAACAGCACCGTGTCCCGAAGTGCCATGGTAACACGGTTTTTGAACCCCTCCAGGGATGGGGACTCCACCACTGCCCCTGGGCAGCCAATGCCAGGGCTTCACCCCTCTGTCAGTAAAGATGTCTTCTCCAATATCCAACCTCAACCTCCCCTGGCACAACTTGAGGCCATTTCATTTTGTCCCATTACTTGTTCCTTGGGCGAAGAGTCCAACACCCCCCTCACCACAACCTCCTTTCCAGGAGCTGCAGAGAGCGATGAGGTCTCTCCTCAGCCTCCTCTTCTCCACACCAAAGCCCCCTCAGGTCCCTCAGCAGCTCCCAGAATCCCTTTCTCCAGACCCTTCCCCAGCTCCGTTCCCTTCTCCAGATGCACTCCAGCCCCTCAAGGTCTTTCTTGGAGTGGGGGTCCCAAAACTGAACCCAGGATTTCCAGTGCAGCCTCATCATTGCCAAGTCCAGGAGGATGATTCTGTCTCTGCTTTTGCTGGCCACCCCATGGCTGATCCAAACCAGGATGCTGGTGGCCTTCTTGGCCACCTGGGCCAATGCTGCCTCATGCTCAACTGCTGTCAACCAAAATCCTCAGGTCCCTTTCTGCTGGGCAGCTTCCCAGCCACTCTTCTCCAACCCTGGAGCACTGCAGGGGTTGTTATGACCCAAACGATGGACCTGACACTTGGCCTTGCAGAACCCCATCCCATTGACCAAGGTCCATTGATCCAGCATGTCCAGATCCCTCTGCAGAGCCTTCCTGCCCTCAAGTAGATCAACTCCCACCCAGTCTGGTGTCATTTGCAAAGTGACTGAGGCAGCAGATTCTTGATAAAGATATTAAACAAGACTGGCCTCATCACTGCGCCCTGGTGTCACCACTTGTGTTCGGCTGCCACAGCTCTCTGGGAACCCCTTTAGGTTCACACCATGACCTCACAATCCGTATCTTCCGACCAGTTCTATTGCTGGTGCCTGTTAGGTCAAGCTGGAAGTCTACATGACATGGCACGGTGTGACAACATCTACTCTTAAGTAGAAGTAGGGGTTGTAGGAACATCTCCCATAGCACAGGGACCATGGCTTGCTGGGCAGACCTAATGAAACCAGGGTAGACACGGCCACAAAATGCCACTAGAGGGCTTGCAGCCCGTGCAAGGGACACCGCCCCGTTCTCACGCACACCTGAACCCGCTGTTGTCCTCCAGGCCAATGACAAATTGACTTTCCCACAAACTACCTGTCAGACTGAGCTGTGAAGTTGAGGTTGAGTGGAAAACCACCACCTAAAGGAAGGACCGGCTCCATCCTCAGCGCAGTCATCACTCACAAGTGACAGCCTGGTGAAAGGTGAAAGGACAAGTGCTGTTATAGCCACCAATATCCCTGTTTGTGGCAGATCTGTTTGAGCTGCAGCTCCTCTGTCTTGTCTGATCTTTACAGGCTTTGATGTGGGTCCAGAATCAAGCGAGACAGAAGCTGGTTCTTGTCTCAAACTTCATGTTGGTCCTGGAGATCCTCAAACCAACCTCCCTCCCTCCTCCCCCACAAAACCTCTCTTTGAGGTCCCTGGAATAAGTTCTCTATTTCTTTTTTTTGGTGCCTCCACAGGTGTTTGAGATCTGCTGGAGGAAAAGCTGGGCTGGTGGCTGAGGAGCCAAACCCTTCACCTGGCTTGCATGGCTTTCTTCTCACCCCTTCAACCAAGCCTTGCAGGCACACAAAGGGAAAATGCACTCATCCTCTGCTAGGAGGTCTGGTTTTGTGCCAAAACCGTGTCCAGTTGAAGTAAAGCAGCTGAACAAGAGAAAAGATGTCTCTGGTGTTGTCAACGCTGCTTGGAACATTTTGGGTTGAGAAAGAAATGGCTTCTGTGGCTTGGCAGTAGAAGCCTCTCCAGAAATGGTAGGAATACCATATCCCGGGCTGCATCCAAAGCAGAGGGACCAGAGGGGAGGGAGGGGATTCTGCCCCTCTACTCCTCTCTGGTGAGACCTCACCTGGAGCTCTGTGTCCAGTTCTGGAGTCCTGAGCGCAGGAAGGACCTGGAACTATTTGAGTGAGTCTAGAGGAGGCCACGGAGATGATCCAAAGCTGGAGCACCTTGGTTGGATCTGACAGGCTGCGATGGCTGAGGTTCTCCAAGCTGGGCTACCAAAGCATCGTAATTGCATTGGGCTGCCTCAAGCTCTGGGCATCCGTTGGCCACGTCGAGGACTCGGTGGTTATTTTCACCTCATGCTGTGTGGCAAAAGCTGCTGCTCTGGATGGGTTTTAAAGCACTGACTGTGCCAAGCACCGCTAGAGGGCTCAGCAAAGATTGTACATGCAGGAATTAAGTCAGAAGTGTCAGCAGCCGAGCTCCCTGCAATGTTCAGAGCCAGCACAGCTGTGGCTCCAAAGGGGTTTTGGTGACAATTTGTGAATGGTTTTGCTTGTAGAGCATCGAGATGATGATTGGTGGCCCTGACTGAAGTTCCTAGGAGCAATAAATAATTGTAATTAAAACATCTGTGTCTTGCTCACTGCTTCTGGCACGGGAAGAAGCTTGATTTGGGAAACACTCTGACCTTTTTGAGTCATCAAGTTACTTCCAGCAGTGTGCTGGTTCTCCCTTGGTTCTTCCCAGCTCTGGCAAACGTTGCTGGTCCTTCTGGTGAGCAAATGTGCCACAGAGCAGCATTTTTCTTCCTCGGTGAGCAAAGCACAGCTGCAGGCCAGGGTGGAAATGCCTGACAGATGAAATAATTCCTGGGATGTTTCTGCTTCACTTCCAGCCCTCTCGGGTCGCGTGACAGCGCTGATGATTTCCTGCTAACGTGGACAAGGGTTGCAGCATCTCCCCTGGAAGAACTGAGTGGTCAGAAGGCTTTTTTTGTTCTTGCCCAAAGCAGGAGCTGATTGTGGACCTGGGAGGATTCCCTTGCTGAAGGGCAGCTTTGAGTGGCAGCTCATCCTGGGATCCCCTTCAGCTGTCCATCCTTTAAAACACCCTCCCCACAGCACAATGTGAACTGCAGGATCTGGGGGTTGTGAGTGATCAAACCAGCTTTAATAAGTTTTAGGATGCTCTCCCACCTACGACAAACGATAGAAAACGTTGCCCTATGAAGCTTCCCCTAAATCATGGAATCGTGGAATTGTTTGTGTTGGAAAGGACCTCAAATCCCACCCAGTTCCAACCCACACAAGCAGGGACACCTCCCACTGGGTCAGGGGGCTCCAAACTCCATGCAACCTGGCCTTGAACATCTCCAGGGATGGAGCAGCCACCACTGCTCTGGGCAACATGTGCCAGGGCCTCCCCACCCTCACAGGAGAAGATTTCTCCCTCAGATCTCATCTCAATCTCCCCTCTTTCAGCTCAAAACTGTTCCCCCTCAGCCTCTACGTGCAATCCCTGTCCAACAGCCTCTCCCCAGCTTTCCTGGAGCCTTCAGAGTTGAGCATTGCATGATGCCTGTACCAGGAGACTATTCTTTGGATCCTTCTCTTGGACAGGAAGTCTAGCCTGAAAATAACCAAAATTCAGGTGCTTTTTTGTTGTCCTGTGGATGCTGTTATTGCTCCCTCAGAGCTAATGATAGCAATCGAGGTTCCAATAGCTCAGAAGAGTGATTGACTCAATTCATCTCCAAGTCTGACCTTGATTGGACTAATTATCAGCTCTAAGCCAAATGGGAGGCCAGCCCAGGTGATACGTAAGTGTGATTGGGTGTGGTGAACTTCCCAGATGACACTTGGGCCACACAAGGCAACACTGGGACCCACTTTTCTTTTTTTGTAGGCTGGTAATCACCTTGTTTACCAGATCCTGAACATCTGCCAGAATTATTTCCAGCTGTTTCAGCTTCCTGTAGGAAGGGATGTTATTAAAGTCATTCTCCATCATCAACAATGTCTATTGATGCTTGCAATACCCCTCTTTGCGTGTTTTCTACCTCTGTTCTCTAAGCGAAGAGGTCCCCAAAGTCCCAGACCCTGATTGCTGCTGTCAGATAGTGAAGTTCCAGCAACTCCCTTTGCTTATTCCCTCTTCAAATCTTGATCAGGAAGCTGCCCTGATATTTCTCCTCTATTTATATCACAAATGCCATGTACATGGACCATTTTTCTGCTGGGCAGCAGCTGCACATAGCAAAAAGCCATGTTTTCTCATGCTACCTGGCTCGTCAAACCTCATCCCTGTTTCCTCTCCATCCTCATTTATTTTCCTACCCACTCTATCTGCCCTTCCCCTGAAACCCTTTGGAGATTCCATCTCTGCTTTGCTCCAGCTCCACACACCCCACCTGGAGGGCATCAGCTGCAGGTTTGTTGTGTGCGTGGAGGAATCAGGACTTGCTCAGCCTTTAAGAGACCCCAGGGATCTCAGAACAGGGTATTTTGCATTGGCTTTTGCCAATAAAGTCAAAAAAGGAATAAGTTGCTTCTTCATCCACTCGCAGAAATGTTCTCCTGTGAGGGTGGGGAGGCCCTGGCCCAGGTTACCCAGAGCAGTGGTGGCTGCCCCATCCCTGGAGGTGTTCAAGGCCAGGTTGGATGGGGCTTGGAGCCCCCTCATCCAGTGGGAGGTGTCCCTGCCCATGCCAGGGGAGTGGAACTGGATGGGCTTTGAGGTCCCTTCCAACCCAAACCATTCCATGATTCTATGATTTCTGCTTGCATGTGAGTGATTTCTTTTTGGGTGGAAGACAGACAACAAGTATAATCAGGTGGAAACCAAGGTGTCAGGGGCCACACAGACCAACCTGGAAGAGGCTGGAACCGAGCACTTAGTTCATAATTACAATGACAACCAAGCAAATTAAGGAGACGTGGAGTGGGAAGCAGTGGAAAGCCTATGAGGAGCAAGAAGAGCTGCACCTGGAGTTGCCTCCTCCCTCCCAGACAGTGCAGGGAGTCTTGGTGATGGCTTTGGATGAGAACTTTGTTAATAATAGCAGTAATAGGAAAATTACTTCATTGTTTTCACACATTGTTAAATTGCTACTTTCCCATCCTTGTAGAGGAAATAAGAGACTGACAGCTATCATAATCATGATTACTATTTCCTGAATCAATAATTTCATGTTATAGGTGGTTGCAAGTTAAGTTATTGACTTGTTTACCTTCCTGTTAACCCAGAATAATTAGCCATTTATTAAAGGACCAATTACTCATTTGTTAACGGGATTGCAAGGTAAGGTACTACTTTGTTTAGTATTAGAAGAACCCTTACTGGTCCAGACCTGAGACTAAACCCAACCTTGAACAGAACTCACCCTCCTCCCCATTCAAAGTCTCTCAAGCAGGCCAGCCCAAGAACGGCAGCGACCTCCCACTACGTGACCCACCCCATGCCAGGAAGAATTCACCCTGCCTGACTCCAGCTCTCTCAAAGTTCTCATCCAAAGCCATCACCAAGACTCCCTGCATTGTCTGGGAGGGAGGTGGCAACTCCAGGTGCAGCTCTTCTTGCTCCTCATAGGCTTTCCACTGCTTCCCACTCCACGTCTCCTTAATTTGCCTGGTTGTCATTGTAATTATGAACTAAGTGCTCGGTTCCAGCCTCTTCCAGGTTGGTCTGTGTGGCCCCTGACACCTTGGTTTCCGCCTTATTATACTTGTTGTCTGTCTTCCACCCAAAAAGAAATCACTCACATGCAAGCAGAAATCATAGAATCATGGAATGGTTTGGGTTGGAAGGGACCTCAAAGCCCATCCAGTTCCACTCCCCTGGCATGGGCAGGGACACCTCCCACTGGCTCAGGGGGCTCCAAGCCCAATCCAACCTGGCCTTGAACACCTCCAGGGATGGGGCAGCCACCATTTCTCTGGGTAACCTGGGCCAGGGCCTCCCCACCCTCACAGGAGAATATTTCTCCCTGAGATCTCATCTCAACCTCCCCTCTTTCAGATGAAAACTGTTCCACCTCACCCTATCCCTGCACTCCCTGATCAAGAGCCCCTCCCCAGCTTTCCTGGAGCCCCTTTCAGTCCTGGGAGGCTGCTCTGAGGTCTCCCTGGAGCCTTCTCTTCTCCAGGCTGAACAACCCCAACTCTCTCAGCCTGTCCTCACAGCAGAGGACTCCAGCCCTCAGATCATCTCCGCGGCCTCTTATGGATCCTTTCCAACAGCTTCATGTCCTCCTTGTGTTGGGGATTCCAGAACTGGACACAGGGCTCCAACTGGGGTCTCCTTAGAGCACAGAAGAGGGGCAGAACCCCCTCCCTCACCCTCTGGTCCCTCTGTTTTGGAGACAGCCCAGGACACGGTTGGTTTCTGGGCTGTGAGTGCACTTTTCTAGCTGATGTGGAGCTTCTCATGCACCAGCACCAAGTCCTTCTCCTCAGGGCTACACAATGTAGTGTTGCTTCTTACCATCCAAAATGCTGTGCTCCTCCAGTCATTTTGTTATGTCTGAATTATGGAGCAGCTCCTGATGGAGAACCCAATGATGGGTCCTGTGCCAAGTTCCTGCTTATCTCTCCATTAAGCTCACCTTGTTTGGAGTGGCCACCTCTGCCTCCTCGCTTTTGATCCACCCTGGTCCTGTGCAATTCAACCAGAGAACTCTTCTGTTTATCAAAGACATTTCTCCTCCCCTCCAGCATCCCCAAACAGCTGAACTCAGCACTCACATCAGTCAGGACCCCCCCTGTTCGGGGGTTCCCAGACCTGGAATCACAGTTTCCTTCTCAAGAAGCTTCACAGATTTACTATGAAGAGCTGACAACTCTTATAATTCTGAACATGCCCCGATGAGGGGTGATTTTTCTGGGGTCTAACAGCAACCTTTAGCCCCAGCCAGACCTTGGTCTGCATGACAGGAAACACTCTCTGGTCTCTATGGACCATGGATCACATATGTGGGATCAGATTTGCATTCCCACCATGAAGTGTCTGTATAATCAGTACAACACATCCTTGGAGCAATGGTGCTCTCCAAGCTGGAGAACATCAGAATGAAAGCAGCATAAACCTTTGGTATATTACCAACCTTTCTCCCTTTTATTTTTTCCTGCCATTACCAGTTTTTTGACACTTCTCTTCCTTTCTTCTCTCATCAGAATTTCTTACTGCCTGCAGAAAAGAGTCCTTGTTAATCCCTACGAGGAAAGATGGGAGAAAATGAAAGTCTGTGGGATGAAAGGCATTTTCATTACTGTGCATATGCGATCTCAGTCCCATTTTCTAAGTGACCCAGGGCCCTACTTAGGCAGGTATTTAGGCAACTGGCAATCAAGATCTACTCTTTCAACCCTGTGTGCGCACATCTCTCTGCTTTATCTGGACACCTATTAAACCTAAGTGCTGTGTTTGTGACGTGCTACTGTGCTGCCCTGCTCTGTGTCCTCTGGGCTGCTGTGCAGTTGTTATTTGATAGTAATGAGTATATTTGATAGTGAGAAGTACATTATTGTACTTAATTATCCGCGATCTGCTTTGTCAATGCAGTTTGTGAAGATCAGTAGTTTCTGTTTGGTGGTGGTGAGAAGTTGTTAGAGTTTTAATCTGAGATATCTGCAGGATTTTACTCACTTAGGTTTTTACTTGAGGGGATTAAAATTGTTCTACGAGGATGTAGAGGCATTTCCTTGAGAGTCTGGGGGTGCTGATGGATGAGGAGCTCCACATGAGCTGGCAATGTGCGCTCGCAGCCCAGAAAGCCAACCGTGTCCTGGGCTGTCTCCAAAGCAGAGGGACCAGAGGGTGGGGGGGGTGGGGGGAGATTCTGCCCCTCTGCTTTGCTCTGGGGAGATCCCACCTGGAGCCCTGTGTCCAGTTCTGGAATCCCCAACATAAAAAGGGCATGAAGCTGTTGGAAAGGATCCATAAGAGGCCACGGAGATGATCCGAGGGCTGGAGCTCCTCTGCTGTGAGGACAGGCTGAGAGAGTTGGGGTTGTTCAGCCTGGAGAAGAGAAGGCTCCAGAGAGAGCTTAGAGCAGCCTCCCAGGACTGAAAGGGGTTCCAGGAAAGCTGAGAAGGGTCTTTTTACAGGGGCATGGAGTGATGGGATGAGGGGGAAGATTAAGATCAGACATTAAGAAGAATGAGGGGAGACTGGTATCTTAGGAAGAAACCCTTTCCTGTGAGGGTGGGGAGGCCCTGGCCCAGGTTGCCCAGAGAAGTGGTGGCTGCCCCATCCATGGAGGTGTTCAAGGCCAGGTTGGATGTTCAAGGCCACAGATGTGTTTTGATCTGTTGTGCCAAGGCCCAGTGGCTGCCAGTGGTGGTCACAACAGCAGCCTGCATGCTGCACCCTGCATTACGTGGTGGCACGAGGGGTAGGATTGCTGCTCTTCTCATAGGGTTTGCAGGAGGCCTTCTCAAGCAGGACAGGCCATCTGAATGATCAATACAGTGGTTCTACTCGAATTACCACCTGGTTTGCTTCACGCAGCAAGCTGATGTATGTATTTAGGGCAGTGATTTTGGATAGACATCTCTTTAACCACCATCCCACACGGAGGTGGCTCGTTTAGCCTATGGGTGTTACCTCCTGTAAGTCATAACTTCCTTCCAAGATTCATGTGGATGATCAAAAGCATTGCCTGGTGCAGTGGGACCTGGAATGAGCCACTCTCAAAATGAGAAGAGCAGGAATGAAGACAAATTACACCCAAAGCAGTCATTAAAATCTGAGCAGACAGGTGAAAACCAGCAACCATTTAGAAAGTCTTGTGCGTGGTGATAAGGAACTGTTAGCCGAGGTGAGCAAAAGGGACATTTCAGTTCTGACCTTGCAAGGAAAGTCACAGAATCATAGAATGATAGAATGGGTTGGGTTGGAAGGAAACTTAAAACCCATCCAGATCCATCCCCTTGCCATGGGCAGGGACACCTCCCACTGGATCAGGGGGCTCCAAGCCCCATCCAACCTGGCCTTGAGCACCTTAAATCATGGGTCATGTGCATGGAGCCTCTCCCCCTCCTGACGAGACTCATGTATTGTCCTCTTAATCCCTACCTGAGCCTGATGATTGCTGCAAGGTCACACAGGAGAGTTTCAGTCTCGATATTGTCCATAGTTTGTTCTACACAGAATTTTGTGGATGCAGTTCTGAAAGCACCTTTCAGCCTAAGCTGAAATCTGGGAGTCAAGGAGAACAATTTCCACCTGTTTCTCTTGAGATGTTTTTAGGGCAATGAAGCTGGGGAAGAGTCTGGGGAAGGTTCTAGAGAACAAGTCTTATGAGCAGCGGCTGAGGGAACTGGGATTGTTTAGTCTGGAGCAGAGGAGACTGAAGGAAGACCTCATCGCCCTCTGTAGCTCCTGGAAAAGAGGTTGGGATGAGGTGTCTTGGGCTCTTCTCCCAAGTAACAAGTGATAGGATGAAAGGAAATGGCCTCAAGTGGCTCCAGTGGAGATTTAGCTCAGATATTGGGAAAAATGTCTTTGCTGACAGAGTAGTGAAGCCCTGGCAGAGGCTGCCCAGGGCAGTGGGGGAGTCTCCTCCACATCCTTGCAGGTGTTAAAAAACCATGTGGCCATGGCACTTCAGGACATGGTTGAGTCAGCACGGTGGGGTTGGGCTGACAGTTGGACTGGATGAGTTTAGAGGTCTTTTCGAACCTTAATGATTCCATGACACTATCTAGCATGACCAGCATCTAGAAAACATTGAACCAAATTAAAACAGAACAGGGCAGGTTTTATGAAAAATCCCAATCCTTTGGCAAACCTCACCCAGAATTGAAATGAATCCAAATTTCTGAACGTTCCCCCACTGGGTTTTAAAATCATGGTCACCACACGTTTTTGCTGTTCACCAGAATTCTTCTGTCCAGTGGGACACAGAATCCTCAATCCAAATGAGATTTTTGTATGGGTAGATTTAAAAGGGGAAATTCAGTGGGGTATTTGGTTGAAATTCTCAGTAAAATGTACGTAACGAGTAAAGTTTAATTACAAAAAATGTAAGGTCCAGTTGGTGATTCCTGTTGCGAGGCTACAAGAGATCAGGTTTGGTAGGGAAATGCAGTGTTTCTCTTTTGGTTGTCTGGAAAATGCTGTGTCTACTTCTGGGGAAAGCCCTTCGAATGGATGCTGAGCATCCAAACCCTTGTCCACTTCCAGATCCATCAGCTGGTGTAATAACAACCACTCTCACAACCTCTGCCTGCCAACCCTTCATTTAGGGGATTTACGAGGCACTTTCCAAATGGAGCCAGAGCCAGGATTACAAAGCCCTGACCACAAAACCTCTCTGTAACCAAAGGATTGCAGCACGGCTTCGTCCAGCACCTTTGGAGGGAAGGACATCCCCTTCAGGGGAGGCCCAACTCCTCCTAATGTTATGCAGGGGACAAAGGGGAGGTGCTTGCCAGGTAGAAATTGTTCCACCAGTGTTTTTGGAGAGAGTCTACTCAAAGAAAGCTGGGAAAGGACTTTTTACAAGGGCGTGGAGTGATGGGATGGATCTGGATAGGCTTTGAGGTCCCTTCCAACCCAAAACATTCTATGATTCTGGTCTCAGTCTTCTTGAGACTTGAAGGGTGAAGAATTTCAGTGGCCCTTGTGGGCAGCAGGGCTTTGTGTCCGTTGAGTCTGCACCAGAGTGTGCTCAGACTGAGGAGCTGGAGGAGAGGAAGGAGGGATGGATCAACAGATGCTCAGTAGGAAAACCCGTGTGGAAAACCAGTGTAGAAATGCTTGGAGCCCAGTTCTTTATCTGATCTCTCAGCCATCCAGTAGTGGCACCTTTAAAAAAGACACCCCATGAAGAGGCAGTTTGAGTTAATGGTGTAACAAGGAAGAGCAGGAGCAAGCATAGGAGAAGGGCCAAGAATCCTGCTGTGTGGAGATGATGGATCATCTGTTTTCTAAGGTGACCTCATCTTAATCTTTAATAGTTAAAAGTTTGGTTTAAATGATTAAAGTTTATCTCAGAGCTTTCTCTTTTCCATTAAAAACTCCACATCCATTTCTTTAAAGATAAAATTGATGCAGAGAGACTCCATTTTTCTATTTTTAGATGTAATTTCAGCTTTACGAGCCAAAGGCAGAGGGGATTTCAATGCCATTAACAAGGAGACCAGATCTCAATGCTTTTCTCCTCCTCTCAGCCCTCTGGAAGTGATCCTTCCTTATGGATGGATATACTGGGAATGAGAAAAAGAGGATGGGAAGCTAAAGGAGGTTTAGGCTTTCTGTGTTGGGTACTCCTGGTGGAGTGGGGGAGCCAGGGAAGCCCCCAGGTCAACTTGAGGGCAATATCAAGGCCTTCTATCTCATGAAATGCCAAAAGAGGTGGGGGAACCGGAGGGAATAAACCATGGTAAGATGAATATGGATGCATGATAGCATGGATAACTGCGAGCTGTAATTAATGATGGAGGGCAGGCTAACGAGATAAGGAGATCTCATCTGAGCAAAGCTCATGAGTCAAGCAGGATTTGGGGAATTTCACAATTCCTCCCTTGCTGTGTGGTGTTTACTCTGACCTTTCTTCAGGCAGCAGTTAATTGCCGCCTGATGAACCAAACCCAATAACAACATTAACAGACCTGCTAATTACCACGGAATGGAGACTAACTCCTCCTGAACGTATAAAGGGGAACCTCCATCACCCCCACCAGAGAGGCTGAGGATCCTTCATTCTCATTTCTCCTCCTGCTTTCTCATCTTCTCTCAACGCCCTGAAAGCAACGCTATGAGCCACCATTTCTTCAGATTTGGGGATGGGAATTTCAGTTCTTCTTCTGCTCACTGTGGCACTCTGGGTGGTAGGAGAAGCTCATTTGTGAGCCATTATGAAGACAATAGAGGAGAAGAAAGATATGGTGGTTATGGGTATGGTTATGGCAGCAGGAGCCTCTACAACCTTGGTGGGTTTGGGAACGTACCTACTTATGGAGGCTACAGAGTAGGATATGGAAGGTGCCTGGGGTTTGGTGGTAGAAGACATCTTGATACAGGCTTTGGTAGAAGAGGATATTTCATGGGAGCTTTTCCAGGTGGTGAAGCAGGGCTTGGTAGTGTGTCTGGAGGAAGTTCAAGCAGGGAGGGCCTTGGTAGAAGCTCCTTTGGTGAGGAAGGGGCTGGGCAGGGTGTGGGGCACGCTGGTGTTAGCAGAGGCATCGAGGGGGTCCGAGTCAACACCAACCTGCTGAGGCCAATACGAGTCCAAGTTGACCCCGAATTCCAGAGAGTGCGGTCAGATGAGAAGGAGCAGATTAAGGCTCTCAACGACAAATTTGCATCATTCATCGATAAGGTGAGTCCCTGATCTCTTTTTTTTTGTTACCCAGGAAGGGGTGAATAGGAGGGCTGCAGCTCTACTTCTGTGAGTCATGGGGACACCTTTAAATTGCATCTTCTCCCCTCAGAATCACAGCATTGGCTGCATTGTCTTCTGCTGGGGTGAAAATCCTAACGGCTTGCTACGAATGCCACTGCAGGAACCACTCACATTTAGCCCTGGGATAAGTTTCTCTGAGCTGTCATTTGTGACAGGACAATAACAAACTGCTGGGATGTCTCCAACACATTAACTCACTTCCCTTTTGAGGAAAAGGGTTTCTGCATGGCTGGTGAAATAGCAGGAGAAATCGGTGATGATCGCTAGCAGCAGAAATTGGTGATGATTGGAAGGCAGGAGGGCTCTGCAGAGGGACCTTGATAGGCTGGAAAGATGGGCTGAGTCCAGCAGGAAGAAGTTCAACAAGGCCAAGTGCCAGGTCCTGCACTTTGGCCACAACAGCCCCGAGCAGCACTGCAGGCTGGGGACAGAGTGGCTGGAGAGCAGTCAGGTGAAAAGGGACCTGGCGGTCCTGATGGACAGGAGGCTCACCATGAGCCAGCAGTGTGCCCAGGTGGCCAAGAAGGCCAATGGCACCCTGGTATCAGGAATAGTGTGGCCAGCAGGACGAGGGAAGTGATCCTTCCCCTGTACTTGGCACTGGTGAGGCCACACCTTGAGTGTTGTGTTCAGTTCTGGGCCCCCCAGGTCAAGAAAGAGATTGAGGTGCTGGAGAGGGTCCAGAGAGGAGCAACAAAACTGGTGAAGGGGCTTGAGCACAAGTCCTATGAGGAGAGGGTGAGGGAGCTGGGGTTGTTTAGCCTGGAGAAGAGGAGGCTCAGGGGTGACCTCATTGCTCTCTACAACCATCTGAAAGGAGGTTGTAGTCAGGTGGGAATTGGACTCTTCTCCCAGGCAACCAGCAACAGAAGAAGAGGACATGAGCTTAGACTCTGCCAGGGAAGGTTTAGGCTGGACATCAGGAAAAAGCTCTCCACAGAACGAGTAATCAAGCATTGGAATGGCCAAACCAGAGAGGGGGTGGATTCACCATCCCTGGAGGGTTTTAAAATAAGACTGGATGTGGCAGTTAGTGCCATAATCTGGTAATCATGAGGATGTTGGACAAAGGGTTGGACTTGATGATCTTGGAGGTCTCTTCCAACCCAGATGATTCTATGGTTCTATGATGGACTTGGTGCCTACTTGTTTCTTTTTCCCAAGCAAAGCCATACCTTGCATTTCTCTGAATCACAAAACAAGTGACTTCTTTGCTTGGAGGTCCTGGCCTCTTCCAGGAGGCCCCCAAATCTTTATTCTTTACCCCTTCCCTTGGTTTAAACTGCAAGGCTTTCACCTCCATCTCCAGTCTTACCTTCTCACTCGTTTCTACTCACAGAGAAATGAAAGAGCTACAAAAACACTTCCACCCACACAGACCTGGCACGTGCCTTTGGGTGGTGACTTGTGCCTCTGCATAGGGTGGAAGCATCTGTTTGTTACACATGGAAGACTTCAAGCTCCTTGTATTACCCGGCAGAAAAGGCGTTGATTGCAGAAGTTTAAAGTGTGCTTACTCCTGAAAAATAGGGGCTTCTTCCACTCTTGGTTTGGAAGTCAACTGCCAGATTCCAACCTGCTCGGTGTCCCAGCTGGAGAGATGCAGTCCCACTGGTTTTATGAATAGACCAGCTCTGCGTGCCATAGGTCTTTCTGACCTTCTTCTCTAAGGGAAGGTGTATCCAGGTCCTCCATGATTAACTCTCACATGGATTTGGGTGTCTAAAGTACCTCAAAACCAGCTGAATTCTCCCTCCACACCAATCACCCCCTAAATATTCTGCATTTAAAGCCAGTAAAGATTTGAGTATCAGCTTTGAGAAGCAGCAATAAAATCACACCCTTCTTAAGCAACAAATTGGGGGAAAAAGAAGGTGTCCCCTCCTTCATCTTGTGTGTTGGTACCAGTGTTACTACAGTGATGAAACCTCTAGAACTTGCTGCATTGGAAAATACTAATTAGAATATAGAGACTAATGGTGGTGTTGGTGTTTCCCCCAGTGCTCTCCACTGGCTGAGATGTTCTTCTCCTTTGACTTTCAGGTTCAATGTCTTGAGCGGCAGAACCAGGCTCTGATGGCCAAATGGGAACTTCTGCAGCAGCAAAGCTCCCGACCAGAAGAGAGAAGAAATATCACCTCTTTCTTCCAATCTTACATCAACAACCTGCAGAGGCAGCTGGAAACGCTCCAGAGCCAGAAGGAGCAGCTGGACCCGGAAGCGTATAATATGCTTCAGCTTGTTGAAGATTACAAAAAGAGGTGAATGATCACAAGTCTGGGAAAAGGCTCAGCGTGGAGTCAGAGCTTTCCAAGGCAGCGGTCACCATGCCCTGGGATGGCACAGCTCAGCTTTGCAATTCATGGCTTTGTAACCATTATAGCTGTGGTGGGTTCGTTATGGGACTTGACTTTGATGCTGGACGACCAAAGCAGATTTCTTGAAGGTAGAACCCAGAACAGTAAGAGGAAAACTGAAGGCCCTGTAGATCCATCCCACTCTTCTGTCCTCCTTCATGCCCATCCTGCCCCAAGAAATGATTAACCCAGAACTCCCTACTCCTGCTGGTGGTTGTGGCCAACCTGGACAAGCGGGAGGGGAAGGGCTGAGCTGAGGAGTGGGGGCCAAGGTGAGAAATGTCACCACTTCTGGCTTAGCTGCACCCAAAACTTGAGAGATGACCCCAGGTCTGAAAACTGGGAAGTTTAATTCTGAATCACAACGGTATTAAAACAGACCTGTATCATATTTTGTTGGCTAATTCAGGGTATAATTTTGGGTGGGCTCACAATTGCTTTTGCAGCTGCCAGAAATTGCATTTAAGTGAAAACTTGACACATTCCCTTCTTGGATGATTCCCTTTGGTTTCTGACCCCCTTAACTGAAATATGAGACAGGCAATGAGGTACCGATTTCTTTTCTCTGCTGCAATAGATTCGAGGATGAGATCAACAAGCGCGCGTCGAAAGAAGAGGAGTTTGTGGAGCTTAAGAAGGTGAAGTAACCCAAGACATTAAGCTAAAGAAAAGCCTCAGAAATAAAGCAAGAACTGGATGGTTGCTGAGGTTTTCAAAAAACAGGGCCTTTGCATGACTTCCTCTAACTCTCCTCTAACTGAGGTCATGGAAGACCTGAGCTTTTTACTTCAAGGCTGAAGGGAAATAATTTCCTTCAGAGACTGACTCGGCCCTTTGTAAGATGGGTATCTAAAATGTGCTGCTCTTTATTTAATCAATCACAATGTAGGTAAGACACTATTAGCTATTAAATAATGTTATAATGAATAAATTAGCTATTAAATAATGCTTATAGATGATGTAATACGAGAATAGAAAATGTAGATGACCTTGTATTAGAAGAACTAATGAAAACCATATTTCTACACTTTGTGTTTTCTCCAGGAACACATTCATTGAAATATTTTCCTTGTTTCCAAGCTGTTCTTTTCTTCTAAGAGTTAAAAACTTGTCTTCTGTTCCCATTGATTTTCAAATGAAGGCTGAGATTTGTGGGCCATTGTTTGATTCCAGGAGCAGAGTCTTTAAAGAGATGTACCAAGTCTTGCAAGAATTGGTCATGAGAAGAAGGTTTGGCATCAAAATATGCCTGGGGCTTGTTTTACAGGAACTGGACAATGCCTACATGGGGAAAATGGAGTTTGATGTTCGGGTGGAAATACTGAAGCAGCAGCTGGAGTTCCTCAGGTGCTTACATGAAGCTGTGAGTACGCTTCTCAGACTAAAAACTCACCCTCAGGTCTTGAAGGCCGCGTATCTTTTGGGGGGTTCTCAGAAATGTCCCCTGAGCAGGGCTTTGTAGAGTGGGATGGGGAGCGGATCATCCTTGGCCTTTGATCTTATAAAGCCCTTTTTCATCTGTGAGTGAAAAGGGGGTCTGTTGTGTCATGAAGGCTGGAGAAGACACTTGAAAGTTGAAGCTGGTGGTGGAAAAAGAGGACCTGGAGGGTGCAGGTAGGGACGTTCCAGTGGATAGTGGTGAAAAGATGTCGTTTCTTTCCTCATAACACAACCTGGATGGTTCACATGGACTGTTAAACCCCCAAATCTTGTTTTCCTTGCAGGAGCTGTCCCAGCTCCAAACAGTGGTTGGCAACACCAATGTCCTTCTGTCCATGGACAACAACAGAGAACTGAACATGGATGGCATCATTGAAGAGGTCAGGCAGGAGTATGAGACAATTGCTCAGAGGAGCAAAGCTGAAGTAGATTCCATGTACCAGGGCAGGGTGAGTAGACATGAAGAAGGTGGAGAGGAAAGTGTCTGCTCAATGGAAAAGAAACCAGAAATATCTGTTCTCTTCTCTGCATGGTAGTACCAGGACCTCCAGAACATGTGTGTAAATCAACGAGAGCAACTGAGGAACACCTACCAGGAAATCCAGGAATATATCAGGCAGATCCAAAGAATACAATCAGAAATCGAAATTGCAAAGAAAAAGGTAAAGGTGATGCTTCCCAAAATGACTAAATTAAGTCATTTTACATGGGGACTCAGTGTGGTACAAAGTGTCCTGTCCTTTGGAGGGAAACCTAGAGACGATGAACCTACAGGAAAGGGGGAAGGGTCTCTTGGTCAGGGATTGCAGGGAGAGGATGAGGTGGAACGGTTTTATGCTGGAAGAGGGGAGATTGAGATGAGATCTGAGGAAGAAATGTTCTCCTGTGAGGGTGGGGAGGCCCTGGCCAAGGTTACCCAGGGAGGTTTTGGCTGCCCCATCCCTGGAGGTGTTCAAGGCCAGGTTGGATGGGGCTTGGAGACCCCTGATCCAGTGGGAGGTGTCCCTGCCTGTGGAATTGGAACTGAATGGGCTTTGAGGTCCCTTCCAACCCAACCCATTCCACGATGCCACGATTCTCTTCAAACTGAAGTATATTTAGATTTTTGGCTCTCTTCATTGGGATTCAATTTGGTTTAATTCTTCCGGCCTCACATATCTTCTGAGTTCTGCCCTTGAGGCAGTTCTTTCAATTTTGAAGGACTGCCAGAAGGGTTTGAAAATTCCAGTCCCCTAGAAGGGAAATGAACACATTCTGTTCATGCCCCCCGCAGAATGCTGGCCTCGAAGAGACCATCAGAGATGCTGAGCAGCGTGGGAACTCTGCCATCAAAGACGGCCTTCAGAAGCTTCAGGAACTGGAAAACGCCCTGCAGCAGGCCAAAGATGACCTTACTCGCCTTCTTCATGACTACCAGGAGCTCCTGAATGTGAAATTGGCCCTGGATATTGAAATTGCCATGTACAGGTCCCTCCTTGAGGAGGAGGAGAACAGGTAGGTGCAAACTCTTCATCCCGGACAGAAGCACCTGTACAAAGACATTTGTCCCATTCTTGGATCTCCTGCTGGGAGGAGAAACCTCTTTAATTGACTTACTGAGAGCCTTGCCTGACTTTTAATTTTATTGGATGCATTATCTCACTATCCCCTTTCCTCCACAGGATTGAGGAAGGCTCACCAGCCACCATCTGTAAGTATCTCAAGGTGTTGCTTTGTTATCGTTTTGGTCACCGTGGTACTTGCCACCTCCCACCAGAACAACCTTAGTTCCTGTCCTTGTTTCCTAGGGAAATTAAGCAAATGGTAGAGTCATAACCATGGGCGTGAAGACAAGTGCATGTGCATTTATATGTCTGAGCTTCTGACTTTAGAACCTCTTGGCTGATATCACCAGATCTGCAGGAGGTGGGAAACATCTCCCTTGTCCCTCAGCCTATCAGAGCTGAAGGAAACCAAAAATCTAGTCCTAAAATTTGTGGGTGGAGGCCAGTTAAAGGAGGGGGAAGCCCTGTGCTCTTGATCTTCTTAAAGGAGAAGAAGCCACAAGGAGTGTTCAGCTGTGGAGAAGGATGTAAGTCACGTTGAAGATAATTAAGTGAGAACCACTTGAGAACACATTTCTCAGGAACATCTATTGATCTCTTTTCAAAGATGTGGCTGTTACCACTCAAGCAGGTGGAGTGATGGCCATCCATAAGTACTTATATCAGTAGGACTTGTAAGTTTTGGGGGTAAAAAGAATAAGATGGACATATTTTCCATTCCTTGCAGGTGTCATTGGCCACGACGTGAGTGCTGCTGCAGCCTTTGCAGTAGGACCTGGAGGTGTGAAAGGTGGAAGTGGGGGAAGCTCTGGCAGTGGCAGCAGCAACAGAAGAAAAGGGGGAATATCTGGAGGAGGAAAAGGTGGAAGCTCTGGAGGATGGGGATCTGGATCGGGCAGTAGTGGGTCCATTTGTGGAGGAGGAGGAGGCCGAGGGGAAGGAAGTGGAGGAAGCTCAGGCAAGGGAGGGTCAATCTCTGGAGGTGGCCACAGCTCCGGAGGATGCGGATCGAGCTCGGGCAGTATTGGATCCATTTGTGGTGGAGGTGGAGGAAGCCCAACCAAAGGAGGTTCCATCAGTGGAGGTGGCCACAGCTCTGGAGGAGGAGGAACCAGCTCCAGCAGTGGATCTTGCAAGGGAGGCTCCATCTCTGGAAGTAAAGGAGGAGGAAGCTCATGTCATGGAGGCTCCAGTTCTGGAAGTGGTGGTTCCATTTGTGGAGGTGGTGGTTCAGGGAGTGGTGGTGGAAAAAGCTCTGGCAAGGGAGGATCAATATCTGGAGGACAGAGCTCTGGAAGACAGGGATCAGGCTCTGGTGGAGGAATATGCTCAGGCAAGGGAGGGTCCATCTCTGGAGGTGGAGGAAAAAGCTCAGGTCATGGAGGCGCCAGTTCTGGAAGTGGTGGGTCCATTTGTGGAGGTGGTGGCTCAGGGGGTGGAGGTGGTGGAGGCTCAAGTAAAGGAGGATCAATCTCTGGAGGGAGCAGCAGCTCTGGAGGATGGGGATCTAGCTCTGGTGGTGGAAGTTGCTCGGGCAAGGGAGGATCCATATCTGGAGGTGGTGGAAGTGGCACCTCAGGACATGGTGGATCAATGTCAGGAAGCTGTGGTTCCATTTGTGGAGGAGGTGGCTCAGGGTCTGGAGGTGGTGGAAGCTGTAGCAGTGGAGGTTCCATGTCTGGAGGTGGCCACAGCTCTGGAGGATGGGGATCCAGCTCTGGCAGTGGCAGATGCAGTCCTCATGGTGGTGGGATGAGCTCTGGCGGTGGCAGCAGCTCTGGCAGGAGAGGATCCATCTCTGGAGGTGGAGGTGGATGTGAAGGAATGTCAGGTCATGGAGGATCAATGTCAGGAAGTGGTGCTTCCATTTGTGGAGGAGGTGGTGGCTCAGGGTCTGGAAGTGGTGGAAGCTGTGGCAGTGGAGGTTCCATGTCTGGAGGTGGCCACAGCTCTGGGGGTTGGGGATCCAGCTCTGGCAGTGGCAGATGCAGTCCCCATGGTGGTGGGATGAGCTCTGGAGGTGGCAGCAGCTCTGGCAGGAGAGGATCCATCTCTGGATGTGGTGGAGGTGGTGGCTCAGGGTCTGGAGGTAGCGGAAGCTGTGGCAGTGGAGGCTCCATGTCTGGAGGTGGGCACAGCTCTGGAGGATGGGGATGCAGATCTGGGAGTGGCAGCAGCTCTGGCAGAAGAGGATCCATCTCTGGAGGTGGTGGAAGTGGTAGCTCAGGTCATGGAGGATCTATGTCAGGAGGTGGTGGTTCCATTTGTGGAGGAGGTGGCTCAGGGTCTGGTGGTGGTGGAAGATGTGGCAGTGGAAGCTCCATGTCTGGAGGTGGGCACAGCTCTGGGGGTTGGGGATCCAGCTCTGGCAGTGGCAGCTGCAGTCCCCACAGTGGGGGGATGAGCTCTGGAGGTGGCAGCAGCTCTGGCAGGAGAGGATCCATCTCTGGAGGTGGAGGCTCAGGATATGGAGGCAGTGGAGGCTCCATGTCAGGAGGTGGCCACAGCTCTGGAGGATGGGGATCCAGCTCTGGCAGTGGCAGCTGCAGTCCCCACGGTGGGGGAATGAGCTCCGGCGGTGGCAGCAGCTCTGGCAGGAGAGGATCCATCTCTGGAGGTGGAGGCTCAGGATATGGAGGTGGTGGAAGCTGTAGCAGTGGGGGCTCCATGTCTGGAGGTGGGCACAGCTCTGGTGGTTGGGGATCCAGCTCTGGTGGTGGCAGCAGCTCTGGCCGGAGAGGATCCATCTCTGGAGGTGGAGGTGGATGTGAAGGAATGTCAGGTCATGGTGGATCAATATCAGGAAGTGGTGGTTCCGTTTGTGGAGGAGGTGGTGGCTCAGGATATGGAGGCGGTGGAAGTTCAGGCAGTGGAGGCTCCATGTCTGGAGGTGGCCACAGCTCTGGAGGATGGGGATCCAGCTCTGGCAGTGGCAGATGCAGTCCCCACGGTGGGGGAATGAGCTCCGGGGGTGGCAGCAGCTCTGGCAGGAGAGGATCCATCTCTGGAGGTGGAGGCTCAGGATATGGAGGTGGTGGAAGCTGTAGCAGTGGGGGCTCCATGTCTGGAGGTGGGCACAGCTCTGGTGGTTGGGGATCCAGCTCTGGTGGTGGCAGCAGCTCTGGCCGGAGAGGATCCATCTCTGGAGGTGGAGGTGGATGTGAAGGAATGTCAGGTCATGGTGGATCAATATCAGGAAGTGGTGGTTCCGTTTGTGGAGGAGGTGGTGGCTCAGGATATGGAGGCGGTGGAAGTTCAGGCAGTGGAGGCTCCATGTCTGGAGGTGGCCACAGCTCTGGAGGATGGGGATCCAGCTCTGGCAGTGGCGGATGCAGTCCCCACGGTGGGGGAATGAGCTCTGGGGGTGGCAGCAGCTCTGGCAGGAGAGGATCCATCTCTGGAGGTGGAGGCTCGGGATATGGAGGTGGTGGAAGCTGTAGCAGTGGGGGCTCCATGTCTGGAGGTGGCAACAGCTCTGGTGGTTGGGGATCCAGCTCTGGCAGTGGCAGCAGCTCTGGCCGGAGAGGATCCATCTCTGGAGGTGGAGGTGGAGGAATGTCAGGTCATGGTGGATCAATGTCAGGAAGTGGTGGTTCCATTTGTGGAGGAGGTGGTGGCTCAGGGTCTGGAGGTGGTGGAAGCTGTGGCAGTGGAGGCTCCATGTCTGGAGGTGGCCACAGCTCTGGAGGATTCGGATCCAGCTCTGGCAGTGGCAGCTGCAGTCCCCACAGTGGAGGAATGAGCTCTGGAGGTGGCAGCAGCTCTGGCAGGAGAGGATCCATCTCTGGAGGTGGAGGAATGTCAGGTCATGGAGGATCAATGTCAGGAAGTGGTGGTTCCATTTGTGGAGGAGGTGGCTCAGGATATGGAGGCAGTGGAGGCTCCATGTCTGGAGGTGGCCACAGCTCTGGAGGATGGGGATCCAGCTCTGGCAGTGGCAGATGCAGTCCCCACGGTGGTGGGATGAGCTCTGGAGGTGGCAGCAGCTCTGGCAGGAGAGGATCCATCTCTGGAGGTGGAGGAGGTGGTGGCTCCGCGTATGGAGGTGGAGGCTCAGGATATGGAGGTGGTGGAAGCTGTAGCAGTGGAGGTTCCATGTCTGGAGGTGGCCACAGCTCTGGAGGATGGGGATCCAGCTCTGGTGGTGGCAGCAACTCTGGAGGCCGGAGAGGATCCATCTCTGGAGGTGGAGGTGGAGGAATGTCAGGTCATGGAGGATCGAGTTATGGAAGTGGTGGTTCCATCTGTGGAGGAGGTGGTGGCTCAGGATATGGAGGCGGTGGAAGTTCAGGCAGTGGAGGCTCCATGTCTGGAGGTGGCCACAGCTCTGGAGGATGGGGATCCAGCTCTGGCAGTGGCAGCTGCAGTCCCCACGGTGGGGGAATGAGCTCCGGGGGTGGCAGCAGCTCTGGCAGGAGAGGATCCATCTCTGGAGGTGGAGGCTCAGGATATGGAGGCGGTGGAAGCTGTGGCAGTGGAGGCTCCATTTCTGGAGGTGGCCACAGCTCTGGAGGATGGGAATCCAGCTCTGGTGGTGGCAGCAACTCTGGCAGAAGAGGATCCATCTCTGGAGGTGGAGGTGGAGGAATGTCAGGTCATGGAGGATCGAGTTATGGAAGTGGTGGTTCCATTTGTGGGGGAGGTGGTGGCTCAGGATATGGAGGCGGTGGAAGTTCAGGCAGTGGAGGCTCCATGTCTGGAGGTGGCCACAGCTCTGGAGGATGGGGATCCAGCTCTGGCAGTGGCAGATGCAGTCCCCATGGTGGTGGGATGAGCTCTGGAGGTGGCAGCAGCTCTGGCAGGAGAGGATCCATCTCTGGAGGTGGAGGAGGTGGTGGCTCCACGTATGGAGGTGGAGGCTCAGGATATGGAGGTGGTGGAAGCTGTGGCAGTGGAGGCTCCATGTCTGGAGGTGGCCACAGCTCTGGAGGATGGGGATCCAGCTCTGGTGGTGGCAGCAGCTCTGGAGGGCGGAGAGGATCCATCTCTGGAGGTGGAGGCTCAGGTCATGGAGGATCGAGTTATGGAAGTGGTGGTTCCATTTGTGCAGGAGGCGGCTCAGGGTCTGGAGGTGGTGGAGGCTCCATGTCTGGAGGTGGCCACAGCTCTGGAGGATGGGGATCCAGCTCTGGTAGTGGCAGATGCAGTCCCCATGGTGGTGGGATAAGCTCTGGAGGTGGCAGCAGCTCTGGCAGGAGAGGATCCATCTCTGGAGGTGGAGGAGGTGGTGGCTCCACGTATGGAGGTGAAGGCTCAGGATATGGAGGTGGTGGAAGCTGTGGCAGTGGAGGCTCCATCTCTGGAGGTGGCCACAGCTCTGGAGGTTGGGGATCCAGCTCTGGCAGTGGCAGCAGCTCTGGCAGGAGAGGATCCATCTCTGGAGGTGGAGGAATGTCAGGTCATGGAGGATCAATGTCAGGAAGTGGTGGTTCCATTTGTGGAGGAGGTGGCTCAGGATATGGAGGCAGTGGAGGCTCCATGTCTGGAGGTGGCCACAGCTCTGGAGGATGGGGATCCAGCTCTGGCAGTGGCAGATGCAGTCCCCATGGTGGTGGGATGAGCTCTGGAGGTGGCAGCAGCTCTGGCAGGAGAGGATCCATCTCTGGAGGTGGAGGAGGTGGTGGCTCCGCGTATGGAGGTGGAGGCTCAGGATATGGAGGTGGTGGAAGCTGTGGCAGTGGAGGTTCCATGTCTGGAGGTGGCCACAGCTCCGGAGGATGGGGATCCAGCTCTGGTGGTGGCAGCAACTCTGGAGGCCGGAGAGGATCCATCTCTGGTGGTGGAGGAGAATCAATGTCAGGTCATGGAGGATCCAGTTATGGGAGTGGTGGTTCCATCTGTGGAGGAGGTGGTGGCTCAGGATATGGAGGCGGTGGAAGTTCAGGCAGTGGAGGTTCCATGTCTGGAGGTGGCCACAGCTCTGGGGGATGGGGATCCAGCTCTGGCAGTGGCAGCTGCAGTCCCCACGGTGGGGGAATGAGCTCCGGGGGTGGCAGCAGCTCTGGCAGGAGAGGATCCATCTCTGGAGGTGGTGGCTCAGGATATGGAGGTGGTGGAAGCTGTGGCAGTGGAGGCTCCATGTCTGGAGGTGGCCACAGCTCTGGGGGATGGGGATCCAGCTCTGGTGGTGGCAGCAACTCTGGCAGAAGAGGATCCATCTCTGGAGGTGGAGGAATGTCAGGTCATGGAGGATCGAGTTATGGAAGTGGTGGTTCCATTTGTGGAGGAGGTGGCTCAGGATACGGAGGTGGTGGAAGTTCAGGTAGTGGAGGCTCCATGTCTGGAGGTGGCCACAGCTCTGGGGGATGGGGATCCAGCTCTAGCAGTGGCAGATGCAATCCCCATGGTGGGGGAATGAGCTCTGGAGGTGGCAGCAGCTCTGGCAGGAGAGGATCCATCTCTGGAGGCGGAGGAGGTGGTGGCTCAGGGTATGGAGGTGGTGGAAGCTGTAGCAGTGGAGGCTCCATGTCTGGAGGTGGCCACAGCTCTGGGGGCTGGGGATCCAGCTCTGGTGGCGACAGCAGCTCTGGCAGGAGAGGATCCATCTCTGGAGGCGGAGGAGGTGGTGGCTCAGGGTATGGAGGTGGTGGAAGCTGTAACAGTGGAGGCTCCATGTCTGGAGGTGGCCGCAGCTCTGGGGGCTGGGGATCCAGCTCTGGTGGCGACAGCAGCTCAGGCAGAAGAGATTCCATCTCTGGAGGTGGAGGAGGTGGCCGCTCAGGATATGGAGGTGGTGTAGGCTCTGGAAGTGGGGGCTCCATGTCTGGAGGTGGTCACAGCTCAGGGGGTTGGGGATCCAGCTCTGGTGGTGACAGCAGCTCAGGCAGGAGAGGTTCCATCTCTGGAGGTGGTTACGGCAGCTCAGTCTCTGGAGGTGAGGGGTCAGGTTGTGGTGGTGTCTGCAGTTCTGGAAGCGCTGGGTATCGTTTTGGAGGTGGGGAATCCAACTGGGGGAGCGTCTGCAGGTCTGACAGCGGGGGGTACTGCTCTGGAACTGGTGTTGAATCGGAGTGGGAAAGACCTTATGGAGGAGGGAGCTGTGAAGTTAGGAGATACAATCCTGAAGATGGGCCTGGACATCTCTCTGCTGGAGGGTGGTCTTCTTGAAGCTGGGGTTTTAGGTCAGGCTATGCAAGTGGCTCAGCTTCTTCTGGAGATGCTTCCCAGCACTAACGTTTGCATGGAAAAATCCACCAGTGGCGTGGGAAGAAGGCACTTCCCATGGTGTTGGAGGCAAAGGTGGATTTTCTCCTGTCACTGAGTCACCTCCACTCTCAATGTCTCGCACACAATCCCGAGCTCTTTTCCCCCTCCTGAGTTCTCCAGCCACACACCTCAGTTTTATGACAGCATTGTCATGGTTGCTGTTGTCCCCTTCGCCCTTCTCTGAGCATTCAACGCGGTCTGTTCGGAACCTTTGTCCTTGGCAAGTAAAAGCTTGGAACCTGCACCCTTTTGTGTTTCTTGGTCTATGGGAGGTGATGACCGATGAGATGTTTGAAAGAAATCTTTTAATATATAAACCAGATTATGGATGGGAACGAAACTCAGGATAAAATTAGTGCAAAGGTGGAAGAAAGTGTTTGGAAAAGAATATCTGTTGGGGTGGGGCATGCACTGAACATCTCCTGTGTCCTGAAACTCATTTTCATGATTCATGTTGTCTTAATCCAACCAGTCAAGCAGGACACGTGTCTACATCTCTATTCCATCGTTCCCTCCAGGAGTCACTCATCAAATGACCGGGGCACAGAGAGTTGGGGTTGTTCAGCCTGGAGAAGAGAAGGCTCTGGGGAGAACTTAGAGCGGCCTCCAGTACTGAAAGGGGCTCCAGGAAAGCTGGGGATGGACCTGGAGTGATGGGATGAGGGGGAATGGCTTTAAATTGGAAGGGGGATGATTTAGATTGGACATTATGTGGTGAGGGTGGTGAAGTACTGGCCCAGGTTTCCCAGGGAAGCTGTGGCTGCCCCATCCCTGGAGGTGTTCAAGGCCAAGTTGGATGGAGCTTGGAGCCCCCTGATCCAGTGGGAGGTGTTCCTGCCCATGGCAGGGGGTGGAACTGGATGGGCTTTGAGGACCCTTTTTTATTCTGTGATGCCCCAAACTGCCCACTCAGAACTCAAGGTGGGGTTGCACCAGTGCGGTGTAGAGCAGGACAGTCACTCCACTGAGATAACCACAGAGTCACAATCCCACCAGGAGTTTTTCATGTCTTCTCCTCAGTCAGAGGGGAAAGAGGATCCTCTTAACTGGTTTTCAAACAAATACTACTGAGAAAAGTCCTGGGGCTGGTATTCAGTGGGGAGCAAGGTACTCAGCTTGGTGGGAAATCCACTGTGGGGACGCATCTGCAAGTGGCTCTGTAGAGCCATGAAAACCACCAGAACCGGTTGATGAGGAGCCACAATGGGCTAAATCATAGAAACATAGAATGTTTTTTTGGGAAGGACCTCAAAGCCCATCCAGTTCCAACCCCTGCCTTGGGCAGGGCCACCTCCCACTGGATCAGGGAGCTCCAAGCCCCATCCAACCTGGCCTTCAACACCTCCAGGGATGGGGCAGCCACCACTTCTCTGGGCAACCTGGGCCAGGGCCTCCCCACCCTCAGAGGAGAACATTTCTCCCCAAGATCTCATCTCAATCTCCCCTCTTTTGGGTGAAAACCATTCCCCTCATCCTATCCCTGCACACCCTGATCAAGAGCCCCTCCCCAGCTTTCCTGGAGACCCTTTCAGTACCTGGAGGCTGCTCTAAGATCTCCACAGAGCTTTCTCTTCTCCAGGCTGAACAACTCCAACTCTCTCAGCCTGTCCTCATAGGGGAGGTTCTCCAGCCCTTGGATCATCTCTGTGGCTTCTTCTTGACTAAATCCAACAGCTCCACATCCTTCCTATGCTGAGGACTCCAGAACTGAACACAGGCCTCCAACTGACAGTGAAATCAAACCTTTATAGTGTAGTCTGGGAGCAGTTATGAGTACCCAGCGTGTGAGGAGATCCGGGTGCTGTATTCCAGTCCAAACTAGGCTATCCCTGCCCTATGAATGCAGCAAGCCCTGTTCATGCTGTGGAGCACTCAGCTGTTTTAGTGGCATCTGGAGGTGGTGTCAGCAAACCCTGTGGAGATAAGCCCATGTTTTCACCTGCGCTGCCTCGCAGCCCGCAGGTTCCACGTGTGGGTGGTGTGAGTCTACCTCAGCTTGCAAAATACCCTCCAACAGCTGAGACAGTTTGTTCTGCTTCGACATCACCCACTGCAAGAGCTCAATTCTTCTGGAACTTCTTCCAGACTCCCCTTCTTCTTCATCCAAGTGGTAAACAAGCTACACCATCACAACACCAGTTTTAATCTAAGAGACAGGGAAGATTTTCAGTCAAGATAAAGCATCTCAATAAAAGGTGGAAACCAGGAAAGGTAATTCTGCACGTGGCTAAGTATTGATGGGTTTTGGTTTCTCTACTGAATTGGTTTTGTAGACAGGGAGCCCAGAGCTTCTCATCTCTGTCCAGAAGAAATAAAGAATGACTATGAGCACTGTGGTCAGGGCTGTGGGTACTTTACTGATCTGTTTTGTAGAGTCAGAGTTCAAAAAGGAAGAAGGGAGAGTTAAGAGAGAGAAACAGGCACTTCTGGAAGGAATTCAAAGGATCTGATTTGCACATCTGCCTTAGTATGGGATGAGTCACTCAGTGGAGATGGCACAAACCCTCTGTTTCGGTTGACTGCAGGAGGAGGCTGGGGGAGCAGCTTAGAGAAGAGGTTGCCAACCCCCAACATGGTTGAGGGGCTTGATCAGCATTCGCACCACGTTGTTTTAAGAAGTGTTTACGCCGGCAGCACGTGGCCATAAGTGTTGGGCTTGGGTAGTGAAGGAATGGCTTGAAAGGGTTTATCAAAACCTGTTCTGCTTGTCAGCTGAGCTATAATTGTATCTCCATTTCCTAGAGATGAGAGTTCTGATATCTCTTTTCATATAAAACAACCTCTTTTTATGTAGGAGTGAAAAAATCTGGCCCAGGATTTCAGTGGTCTATACGATATTTTTTATCAAAGAATCGTGGAATGGTTTGGGTTGGAAGAGATGCCAAAGTCCATCCACTTCAAACCCCCTGTCATGGGCAGGGACACCTCCCACTGGATCAGGGAGCTCCAAGCCCCATCCAGCCTGGCCTTTAACACCTCCAGGGATGGGGCAGCCACCACTTCTCCGGGCAACCTGGGCCAGGGCCTCCCCACCCTCATAGCAAAATATTTCTTCCTAAGATCTCATCTCAATCTCTCCTCTTTCAGCTCAAAACTCTTCCCCTCATTCTGTCTCTGCACTCCCTGATCAAGAGCCCCTCCCCAGCTTTCTTGGAGCCCCTTTCAGTCCTGGGAGGCTGCTCTAAGGTCTCCCTGGAGCCTTCTCTCCTCCAGGCTGAACAAACCAAACTTTCTCAACCTGTCCTTGTACAGGGGGTGCTCCAGCCCTTGGATCATCTCTGTGGCCTCCTCTGGACTCACATAATTATTGCTGTTCCTTTCTTCCAGCAGTTATGTGGTCCAACTTCTTCTCGTATCAGCAAGGATGCAGCTCTTAAAATGAAGGATGGGTTTAGGTCTGCCACCAGATAAGACTGCCTGAGGCTGTGTCCAGACATAGTTTGATTTTTGAGGTCCAGGGGCTGAGCTGAAGTCATGAGAAGAAGAAGATCATGAGATGGGGCCTTCATATTAATGCCAATTAACGTCTTGAGGCAGTATTATCAGTCATCACAGCACTGTAAACCTGCTCAGGATGCAACACCGAAAGAAGGTGTCTACTGACACCCTGTGCCCAGGCAGAGCTTGTGCCTCCAAAAGTGTCGACACGACGAACAGGATTTCAGGTGTGAGGGGAGGACACCAAGGTATTGGAGAAGACGAAGGTGGTCAGCTGTTATTAAAGCTGGTGGTAGCTATCTCAGTGTTGTTTTTCTGCCAGAGGTGCCTTACTGGATGCCCACATTTTACAAAACCTCCCAGACCTCATGGCCCACTTCAGAGCACAAATCCATATGAAACCTCACTGTCTCACAAGGTTTGAGGACCTTGTTAGTCCCATGGTGTCCTGGCATCTAAATATTGCCCTTTACACCTGTGAGTGAGCTCTTGCTGGTGATGCCCCGTGAGGTTTCTGTGTTGAACAAGGCTCATGTCACCACCAAGATCCCAACCAAAAACCCAGGTGGCCCAGGAGGCTGAAGATGCGTTAGATGCCACCACCTAGTGGGAGCAAAAGGTGTTCCACAGTGGTGTGGAACTGGTCTTTGTGCCCACTCTCCCATTCTCTCTCTGACTGATGGGGTTTTGGGCTTGGGCTCTCCTCCCTGTGCAGATGTGGCCAGAACAAGAAGTTCCCTCTTGATTTACTTTGGCAAAAAAAAGGCAGTGGAATTAGTCATGGCTGCATTGTAGCACGATGGAAATTGTGGGCCTCCTGTCTTCATTGCTGGGCCTCTTTCCAAAATTCTTGGTGATTAGAAGCAAGCTAATGAGCTGTGATTACCTTGGGAGCAACTCCCCTGGCACCCACGTACACGCAGAACCCTCCCTCTCCTGAAAGGCAAGCGCGATCGCTCTGACATGAATGGAGTGAGTTCAGTCAACTGGAGAGAAGTAAGTGGAGATGATCTGGTGTGTTTTAAACCTGGAGACTCTGCGCCATCAGATGACACAAAAACCATTTCTCTCCTGCCACGAGTTGGGTTGGATGAGGTGAAGTTGGGAGAGGAAGGAAAAGCTGACCTTGTGTTCCTCTAAACTACAGCAGCTGAGAAGAGCCCAAGGGTTGCATTAGGTGGCATCACCTGCCTTTTGGGGACTCAGGGTCATCAGGGGACATCAGACTCAGAGTCAGAGGTGAGGCTGATTGTAGAATCATAGAATCATTAAGGCTGGGAAGACCTCTAAGCCCATCCAGTCCAACCATCAACACCACACAAACACGCCAACTAATCCATGTCCCAAAGTGCCACATCTACATGGATTTGAACGCCTCTAGGGATGGGGACTCCACCACTTCCCTGGGCAAGTCTGAATGGATCAACTTTTTGCTGTATCTGGGGGTGTGAAAAAACCCAGGTTCAGTGTTTTGCTCATCAAAGTGGGAGGAAAACTCTTGAAACCACCCGTGATCCTGCCGGCTCTGACCACAGCAAGGAAACAAAAGCTCTGAGCTAACTCACTCTTACTTGAACTCTCCTTGCCAGCAACTGAGCTGGGCCAAGTGCCATGAGATCACCCACCCCTGCTCAGAAGGTGCGGGAGGACCATCAAGAACGGAGGCACAGCATCCCTGGAGCCAAGTAGATGCGGTGGGGGGGATTCAGTGAGAGCCCAAGGAATGACAAACTGGAAGCACAAATTGAAGACTGAGCCAGAGTAGCTCCAGGACAAGTTCCCTCCTCCTGGGCTCCAATCCTGCTCTTCCAGCTGGGATTGTCACGGACTTTGCCTGTATTTAAGCAGCCAAGTGAGACACCCAGGACTTCAATCGTTCCTGCTCTTCTGTGCGTAGGTGTAATTGATAGGGCTGTCAAGAACCTGCAATTAAGCTAGAGTTGTCTTTCCAGCTGCCTCATACCATCAATTATCTCGCTCCCTGGGCTAAGGGGCAAGGTGTCCCAGTGCAGAACATTTGCAAATAATGAGGTACAAGGAAACCTTTGGCATCAGCTGCTCTTGGAGATAGAATACCAACGAGGGTTCTGGTAGCCAGTTTTGGTTTACATCAGCCTTCTTGCGAAAGGTGGTGAAAAAGCTCTCGGATGAGCCCAGGGAGGGGAAACAAACATCAAAAAATCATGTGAAATCAAGGATCTCATTTCACAGAATGATAGAAACACAGAATCAAGGGATCATCGGATCCTGGAATGGTTTGGGTTGGAAGAGACCTCAAAGTCCATCCAGTTCCAGCCCCCTGCCATGGGCAGGGACACCTCCCACTTGATCAGGGAACTCCAAGCCCCATCCAACCTGGCCTTCAACACCTCCAGGGATGGGGCAGCCACCACTGCTCTGGGCAACGTGTGCCAAGGCCTCCCCACCCTCACAGCAAAACATTTCTCTCCAAGATCTCAACTCAATCTCCTCTCTTTCAGATGAAAACCTTTCTGCCCTTATCTTATCTTTGCACTCCCTGATCAGGAGCCCCTCTCCAGCTTTCCTGGAGGCCCTTTCAGTACTGGGAGGCTGCTCTAAGGTCTCCCTGGAGCCTTCTCTTCTCCAGGCTCAACAACCCCAACTCTCTCAGCCTGTCCTAGGATGGGAGATGCTCCAGGCCTCCCTCCATGGCCTCCTCTGGACTCTCTCCAACAGCTCCAGGTCCTTCCTGTGCAGACTCCAGAACTGGACACAGGGCTCCAGGTGGGGGCTCACAAGAATGGAGCAGAGGGTCACAATCCCCTCCCTCCCGTGCTGGTCCCTCTGCTTTGGATGCAGCCCAAGACACCGTTGGCTTTCTGTGCTGTGAATGCACATTTCTGGGTCACGTTGAGCTTCTCACCTGCCATTTCTTGGGAATTTTAAATGCTCAAATGTTTAATTGCCAAAAAAACCACCCCCACTGACCACGGTCTGAGCCTATTGAAAAAGTTAAGGATTAGTGTGGCATAATAGCAGGGGAAACCCATTCCTTTCAAACCATCTGAAACGAAACCCTTTGCCTTTCTGTTTTGAAAGAGACTTTGGCGAGAAGCCACGAGGCCAGAGATTTAATCTTGGCTCCACCTCTGAGGTATTGTGAGGCTCTCAGCAAATACATTAAACTTATCAGCCTTTTCTTCCCCGTCTGTCACACAACTCTAATAAATCTATTTTATTTGCCTTGAGCTATTCCAAGGGGTTTAATTACAAGCTCAGATATAATGGGTACAAACCAAGAGTGGCTGTAGAGTAGCTGTGTTAATGAGGCATTTTTGCAGGATACTGGTTGCTGCTGCATTCATCCTCTGCCCACCAAGGCCAAGGCTACCACTGCTTCCAATTAAATTATTAGCAAATATCCGTGCTGATAATCTTCCTATTTCCTAAGCTATTTATTGACTTCTTTATGTATGCCTCATTTTTCAATGTGTTCTACACAAACAAAGCCAAAAACTTCATGAGAATCATAGAATCATAGAGTCATCTCGTTGGAAAAGACCTTTCAGATCCAGCCATACCTGTCCACTTATTAAAACAGATCCCTGAGAAACTCATCTACCCATCTTTTAAACACCTCCAGGGATGGAGACTCCACTGCCTCCCTGGGCGCCTCTGCCAGTGCCTAAAAACCCTTTCAGTGAAGAAATTTTTCCTAATAGCCAATCTGAACCTCCTCTGGTGCAACTTGAGGTCATTTCCTCTTGTCCTACCATTGTCACTTGGGAGAAGAGCCCAGCACCCACCTCACCACAGCCTCCTTTCAGGCAGGTGTAGACACTGATGAGGTCTCCCCTCTGTCTCCTCTCCTCCAGGGTGAACATCCCCATGTCCCTCAGCTGCTCCTCGTAGGAATTGTTCTCCAGCCCCTTCCCCAGCCTCATCACCCAAGAAGATACAGCTACACTAATTTCTCTCTCTAAAAGCTGGGCATTCAATTCTGAGTTGGTCAGATTCCTTCCTAGACTATATACCAGGAGGAAATGTTCTCCTGTGAGGGTGGGGAGGCCCTGGCCCAGGTTGCCCAGAGCAGTGGTGGCTGCCCCATCCCTGGAGGTGTTCAAGGCCAGGTTGGATGGGGCTTTGAGCCCCCAATCCAGTGGGAGGTGTCCCTGCCCATGGCAGGGGGTTTGGAACTGGATGGGCTTTGAGGTCCCTTCCAACTCAAACCATTCTGGGATTCTGTGATTTTTAGACTTTCTTGGACTCAGCGAAGAAGAGAAAGGCTCTCTTGCGAGCATCTCAGACACCTCTCTCTCTCAGCAGACCTAACATCGAAGCAATGAGTCCTACCCAGTCAGTTGTGGTCTGTGACTGGGGATGGCGTGGGTGGAGCTCTTTATGAAAAAGAAGTATTTTTCACTCTTGCATCACAGCAGTGAAATTTGTGTGTCCGGTCCACACCACGGTTTCCAGCTTCCAAGCACTGGGCTGCCTTCTGTTGTGCCCCAGGGCCTCCTACAGTGCTCTGCGATGTGACTGACTGTGAAAAGAGCAGATGCTGCAAAAATCACTTATAATTTGCTGTTCAACAGCACGTCCCTTCACAGAATGTCCTTGACAGCGGGGCATGCTCTTAAGGCCGTTTGCTAAACTGTAATTAATGTAGGGAAGGAGGACTAACTAAACCAGAAGAAGAATCCTCACGAAACCCAGCCCATGGGATCCTCCGAGCTGAGTGTGCAAACAAAGTGATTTAAAACCCGTAGAATTCCATAGGATTTCACAAATGTTCAGTGTTATGCATTGCTTTGCATATTTAAACCTGCAAATTGCTGGCAGGCAAGGCAAACCCCAAGAAAACCCCCAATTATTCATCTGCATCAACCAAGTCCCGTTTCTGAGAGATGTATAAAGGAGGTGCTCAGAGCTGGTGGAACAGAGGGGCCCTTTTTTGGGTTGCAGGTTCTGCTGTCCTCCTGCACCCTCTCCCCTGCCGTGTCTGCCAACATGAGCCAGCAGCTGTCAGCTGGAAGGTCTTTTCATGGAAGAAAGCTCTTCTCATCCTCTTCTGCTGGGCGTGGCCCGAGCTGGTGCCGAAGCAGCCGTTCCCCCTCTGCTGTGCTATTTGGAAGAGGTTATGGAGACTGCAGCCACAGCAGCCTCCCAAACACAGATTGGATTTCTTCTGGACGAAGCCTTGCACAGGGGGTCCGTGGAGGTTGGGAGTGCAGGGGCATCCACACCAACAGCGAAGAAAGGAGTCGTGGGTTAGGCTTCCGTGAGAGGAGCCGCAAAAGTGAAGGTATTTGTGCAGTGCACATCAACCAGAACCTGCTGCAGCCTCTTGATGTGAAGATCGACCCCAAAATCCAGCACATCCAAAGGCAGGAGAGAGAGGAGATGACGAGCCTCAATAACCAGTTTGCCTCTTTGGCTGACAAGGTGAGATCTGAGACAAGACTCAAAGGAATGATGAGGTTTGGAGCCCCCTGATCCAGTGGGAGGTGCCCCTGCCTATGGCAGAGGTGTTGGAAGTGGATGGACTTTGAGGTCCCTTCCAACGCAAACCTTTCCAGGATTCTATGAGGTTTTAGTGTGAAGGAAACCTTTTTTGCTTTTGATTCCTCTCTTTCTCTCGTGCTCTTACATGAACCTGGTGCAGGTTTCCACATGTGTGACTCAAGTATGGGCACTTCAAGTGCAGATCTAGCTGATAATGCTATTTTAATCTGTTTTATGTGCTTTGAAAAGATGCTTCTGCTTCCATTCATTGTGGTGGGATACTCCAAGGTATCTCACTGAGGTTCTGTGCCGTTTGCTCCTCTCTGTGCAGCTAAACCTTATAAAGTTGTGTTGTCTCCTATTGATTAATGTTATTGCCACCATCAGCCATGCAGATCTGTCTAAATTTTCTGTTGTTCCTGGAGCTGCCACAAAGGATGTGCTGTTTAGAGCTTTCTTGGAGAACGGAAGAGCAGCTTCTTTTTCTCTGTAGGATTATGAAGATTGCAGTGCCCCCTCTTTGTCCCTTCCGACTGTAATGAGCCCCTGCAGCACTGACTCAGAAGAGAAGATGCTTTGCTCCCCCCACATTCATAAAATCATGGAATCATGGAATGGTTTGGGTTGGAATGGACCTCAAAGTCAAACCAGTTCCAATTCCATGGGCAGAGACACCTTCCACTGGATCAGGGTACTCCAAGCCCCATCCAACCTGGCCTTGAACACCTCCATGGATGGGGCAGCCACCACTTCTTCAGACAGCCTGTGCCAGGGCCTACCATTTGTCTGGTCGCCATACAATACATCCAAGCATGCACCTGAAGAAGGTGGCTTTGCTTTCTGAATGCAGATACATCACCTGGAGCAGGAGAACAGGGCGCTGGCCACCAAATGGAACCTCCTCCAAATGCAGGTCCTGCCATCCCAGAAGAACATCAAGTGCATCTTCAACAACTTCATCTGCAGCCTGCAGAAGCGGTTGGACTCGCTGCTGTGTGAGAAGGGGCAGATGGAGCCTGAGCTGAACGACACGGAGAGGCTTGTTGAAGAGTTCAGAAGCAGGTGAGTGAGCAGAAACCATCCATGGGGCAGTGAGATGTAACAGATTGTCGATTTTTTTGTCCATATCAATAGACCTCTCTCGTAACAAAGACTGAGCACCAAAAGCATTCTGATCCCTGAACACCCACACAAACGAGGTCTCCAGTCTCAGAATGACCCAGCAATCGGTCTCTTCTCTTCCCAACAGATATGAGCAGGAAACGAGCAGACGCACCTCTACTGAGAATGAGTTTGAGTTACTGAAGAAGGTAAGGAATTTTATGAATGGAAGGGTTCGATGCAGAGATCCAGGACTTTGATCTTAAAGGGGGGCACAGGAAAGGTGGAGAGGGGCTTTTGATCCTTCATTTTAAGAGCTGCATCCTTACTGATACGAGAAGGAGTTGGACCACATAACTGCTGGAAGAAAGGAACAGCAATAATTATGTGAGTCCAGAGGAGGCCACAGAGATGATCCAAGGGCTGGAGCACCTCCTGTACAAGGACAGGTTGAGAGAGTTTGGTTTGTTCAGCCTGGAGAAGAGAAGGCTCCAGGGAGACCTTAGAGCAGCCTCCCAGGACTGAAAGGGGCTCCAAGAAAGCTGGGGAGGGGCTATTGATCAGGGAGTGCAGGGACAGAACAAGGGGAATGATTTTGAGCTGGGAGAGGGGAGATTGAGATGAGATCTTGGGGGAGAAATATTTTGCTTGAGGGTGGGGAGGCCCACCTGAGCCCCCCAGGTCCTAGACCCATGGAAGAGTTCGGTGGACCAGACCTCCAATCCCCTGGATCCAGTGTTCCAACCGGCCAGGCCTGAATGGGGCTTGGAAGCCTCCCCAGGGGGTTTGGAACTGGATGGGCTTTGAGGTCGGTTCCAACTCAAACTATTCCATGGTTCTATGATGCCGTGATCTGCTCCTTGCAAGGCAAGGGTCAGGTCTTGAGAATGTTAGAAGTCATTGGACAAGTATGGATGCAAAAGAGCCCATCACAGAGTACAGACACAGAGCATTAAAGCTCTATTTCTTTCTAAACTGACAGCTTGCTACTCCTAAGTCCCAAATCATGATGGTTTTCAAGCAAGAACTCAGTAATACCATATATGCTTTTGGGATGTCTCAGCTGTTGTTGTTCAGGGGGATGTGGGCTTCCCAATTACACTTCTGAAACAAAATTTCTTACTCTAAAAATGCAATGAAATTGCCTTAAGTCTCCGTGTAAGCCCCATTGTGACTTCTAAAATGCCTGGAAAATCTTTCAGCGTGCGGACTACGTCTATCTGTCCAAGGCAGAGCTGGAAGCAAAGGTGGAAACCCTGAAGCAGGAGATAGAGTTCATGAAACATGTTTCTGCTCAGGTATGGATGCTCCTGTCTCAGCCTTGCTTGATGATAAATATTGCTACCAGGTGCCCCTTATCTACCTTGGTTTAGGCCTCATTAAACCAATCCATCAGGCTCTCTTGAGAAGAGTAAAGAGAATCCCAGATAAGGAAGACTTTGAGGTCTCAGAGAAACCCCCAAACCCCTCAAGTTTCATGTGTGACCAAATGGAGTCTCAGCTCCTGGGTTCTGGCTCATATCAAACTCTCAGTGGTGGTGCTGCATCCACTGGAGTATGAGACAAGGAACCCAATGGGAACTTACTGCCCCTTCACACGGCTTCTAGGAACTGGCTGAGCTGGAGAGAAGCCCCTGTGACACCTCTGTCATCGTGAAAATGGACAAGAGCCGAGGCCTGGACATCGAGGATGTCTTCAGGAGCGTTGAGTGCTGGTATGAGGACATAGCTCAGAGAGGCAAGGCAGAGCTGGATGCGTGGTACAGAACTAGGGTGAGTTGTGGCATCCAGTGACCCATCCTTAATGCCCTCACTGTCAGAAGAAGTCGTGGAGAGGCGGTGATTTTCTTCTTTCTGTCTTCACTGTGCAACTTCTGGGCCTGATTCTCCATTCTGCTGCACTGAGAATTGTCTCAAAGTCAGAAGAACATTCCAGAAACAGACACAGTGCAATGGGACAGGACTCAGTTGAATGGGGAGCTTGTGGGTGAGTTGAACGGTGGAAGGTACAGGGGGAAATCTCCTTTTGCTGCTGGAAGTCTCAGGAGCTGTGAAGTGGCGAGGACTTTGCTAAAGAGAGTTGAATTCACTCTGGAAGCAGGAGCAAGGGTTGGATCAGCCATGGTGTGGCCAGCAGGAACAGGGAAGGAATGGTTCCTCAAATCCTGGCTTCAATTTTTGACCCTCACTCCAAGAAAGATCTTGAGGAGCTGGAGCGTGTCCAGAGAAGGGAAATGGAGACGGGGAAGGGTCTGGAGAACAGGGGTTCTGGGAGCAGCTGGGGGACCTCGGGGTAGTTGGTCTGGAGAAGAGGAGGCTGCGGGGAGACCTCATCACTCTCTGCAGCTCCTGGAAATGAGGTTGGAGCTTGATGGGTGTTGGTCTCTTCTCCCAGGTGTGGGATAAGAGGAAATGGCCTCAAGTTTTGCCAGGGGAGGTTTAGATTTGGTATTAGGAAAAAATTTCTTTACTGAAAAGGTTGTCAAGCCCTGGAAGAGGCTGCCCAGGGCAGTGTCGGAGTCCCCATCCCTGGAGGGGTCAAGAACCTTTTGGCACTTCAGGACACAGTGGGATTGGGCTGACAGTTGGACTGGATGAGCTTAGAGGTCTTTTCCAACGTTAAAGATTCCATGATCCTGTCCTATGATCACCTATCCCACCAGTACTAATTGCCAGCTCTCTCTTTTCCTACAATCAGTACCAAGAGCTTAAGGATTCCAAGAGGAGATATTGCAACGAACTCAACTCCCACCAGCAAGAGATTGAAGAGCTGAGGTTTGTGATCCAGAGAAGGCAATGTGACCTTGAAAATGTGAAGAAGCAGGTATGATGGATCTTGTTGACTCACTAAATCCTAAGTGCGTGACCCTGGATCACATTTTCTACATCTCCAAGGCATTTATTTTGTCTTTAATAAAGAGCATTGTCTCGTGATGGTTCTGTTGGTCTTGACAAGATCTTATCAGTGCTAAGCAGGGAAGAAGGATTATCTGCTGGCCTGCTTTCTGTTGAATCATTTTGATTATTGCAAAGAACTAATTGCACCAAATTAGATCACTGGATTAGCTACAGCCACCCAGAAAACTGCTAAAATTGCTCCAGCAAGAATTCTGGCAGGAGACGATGCTTCTGACAGAGGTTCAAAGCATCCAATAAGCAGAGCAGAATTATGACTCACCAGTAATTCAGCACCCATAGACACTGGTCTAATTTTCAGGCCATCAAATTCATTATATAGTTTATAATGGGAAGCAATGGAAAACCTTAATTATTAGTTCCAATTAAAATGAAATATTGGCATCCTCAAAACAAGACTTAAACATAGTCTGGCAGTACAGGGACACGTCCAGCCTTTCTGTAATATTTAGAACTGATGTTTGATTTTGGAAACGTTTGATTTTCCTAAAATCAACTTCAATATTTCCCAACGTGGGACTCTCAAAGGAAGTGAGAATTTATTTGTTGAAGATGAGTATTGTGGGAAAGTGGGCAAGGAAAGTGAGGACCATGTGTTTTTCCCCTCACAGGTGTCCTGTCTGCAGACATCAGTTTGTGATACTGAGCAGTGTGGGGACTGTGCCCTCAAAGATGCTCGGGAGAAGCACATTGAGCTACAGAACGCCCTCCAGAAGGCCAAGGATGAGCTGGCTCACAGGCTGTGGGATTACCAGGGGCTGCTGAGTGTCAGGGTGGCCTTGGGTATCGAGATTGCAACTTATAAGACTCTGCTGGAGGGTGAAGAGAGCAGGTGGGTACCACTACAACCATGTGTGGGCAGCGTTCATTCCTTGGGACTCTGCAGCAAAGACAAGAAGGTTGGAAATCGCTAGAAATACCAATCGGGTGATGGATAACCTTGTGATCTTCTTCTCCTTCAGGATACGCCCTGGGAGCCCCATGAGGTTGTGTAAGTAAGCTCAAGGTTTTCTCTTCTGCTTATGACATAAACCAACCCAATCCTGGTTTACAAGGGGAGGAGGAAGTCTGTGTCCTTCCCATGAGTGATTCAGCTTGTGTTTTCCCATGACAGTGGTCACCACCCCTCGCAACACCATCTCTGTCTGCAAAGCCAACCCAGGATGCGAATCTGGTAGACAGTTTCGAAGATGCAGGTCCTCCTGTAGTGCTCGAGCAGCATCCCTGCCCAAAAGTCCTGGTGCCTGCCACGGAAGATTCACCTCCAGGAGCTTTTCCAGCTCTGTAGGCAGGAAACATATCCCTGGTTCTTCCAGCTGCACCCCTAGGAGTGAAGAAGGAGCTGGGGGCCATTCACACCAGAGCTCAGCTCCTCCAGGAACTGGTGGACTCTGCAGTAGGACTGCAGGGAGCTGCAGAGAGAGCTTCAGGGCTGCAAAGGTCTTGGGCAGCTCAGCTCACCCACAAGGAATGTGTTGGTCAGGGGTGAGGGTTTCAACTGGACCTCCACGCCCCAGGAACATCTGGATCTAAACTTCACCTGTGAGAGTGAGGACAGCCAGGACACAAGACCCAAAGTAGAAAAATGAAAGCTGTGCCCCACTTTCAGTGGTAAAAACCTCCCCAGCTCCACCTCACACACGAGGAAAAGGTGAACTGGGTGCCAGAGCACTGTAGCATCATGAAACCACATCAGAGAAACTCCACCAGCATAATTTCAAAAAAGGGACACTTAAAACATCTCCTTTTGATTTCTGCTGTTTCTTCAGAGGGTGTTGGTTGTGTTGGGGCACTTATCTTGTTGTCACTCAGTTCCTGCTTCCCACCAGCCTTCTTTTTTTCCCCTGTTATCTATGAAAAAACTTACAGAAGTTAATTCAGAATCCTTTCTCTAGAGCGCTCTGGGAAGTGTTTCTGGAAAGGAGCTCTCTAAGACTCATTGTTTTGTCAAAGTCTATCTGACCTAATTTTAGGTGAATAAATGGAGCTGGAGTGGTGAGACACACAGGGGTATTTCATCTTCTACCATCAACAAAGAGTAATTGATCTCTCTTGGGCTCCTGTTATCTTCACTCTTAATGTCCTGACATACATAGGGATTCCAGAACCCTCATTTCTCTCTCGATGTCTCCAGAGCGTGAAGCTTTTTGCTCTTTTTCCAATAAATTGCATGGAGAACAAACGAGCCATCACTTGGTTTGCAATGTTTCCCAAGAATGCAGAAATGCCCTATTCCTGAATTGGACAAGATGTATCTGCTGATTAAAAGTCTTAACAATTAATCAGAGGTGGTGGGGCTGCCCAGAGAGTGTCGTGCAACCTCCCATGGTGCAAATTAAGGAAGCCTTTTAAAGTCATCCTATTTATGCTGATTCGCACCCAATTTGGCTCCTACTCAATGCCATTCAGTGGGTGTTTTGAGATCATGGAGAAGGCACTGCATTCTCTTTGCATTTTTATAGCACTTCTGTCACAGAGGGGTGACAGCAAAACTTTTTTTCCCTCTTCAAAATTAGCTGCAATAGGGTCATTAAAAGAAAAAGACCAGGAACGTGCTTGGTTGTTTTTTTTTCAGCATCATTTTAGAAATCCTACAAATGCCAGCACAGAATTTCAAAACAGATCAAAGGGAGATCTTTCCTTGTACATCTGAGCAGGTTAAAAGAAAAAGAAGCCAACAAATTATTAACATAAATCAACCACAAAGGACTGAATTGTTTCATGATTAAATGGATGAAAGCCAGTGAGCAGGATAAAGAAATGAACCAGGGAGAGGTAAGTTGGACAGATACGTGTTTTACAAAAGGGGGAATCCAGAGAGAAGGACTTTCCTATCAAAGCAATTATCGTGGTTCGGAACTGGAAGATCTTCCTCTCCCTTCATGTTTCTCCTGTGATAGCAATCCCAACCAAATATGAGGAGCACAAAACAGTCACAATCTTTTAATAAAGAAAACCACAGGAAAGATTTGACAAGAAAAGAACCATCGAGCAGCCATAAATATTCATTAAGAGGGGTTTAAGTGGCTCCTAGAGGTCATGGTGTTCCCATGGAAAATGGATGATCCTGATAGTTTTATGCAAGAGACAATAAGTCAGGGTAATGGCACAGAATTAGCCTTGCTTTCTCACCTCCAAACTCACCCCTGTCACCAGATCTGATAAGCTAATTTGACAAGTGCTTTACTTTAAACCTGTGACCACCACCCTCAGTGCTTCAGGCATCAGCTGGTTCTGTCGGAAACTCAGCTTCCCATCACAAAGCCGCACAAAGCAAATCCATGGGCTGGGGCACTTGGGCTTTAGTATAACAAAAGGAAGAGCTCATCTTCTGAATATGGCTCCCAGGTGGACCTGGCCCAGCTTCCACGGGCCATTCTTTCTGTAGGGCTCGGAGAAGACCTTCTGCCCGAGAAAAGAGCTACACCTGGAAGGGATAAGAGCCCCTGTAGTTTGTAGGGAAGTTGCTGTCACCAAGTAACACCTGCAATGTCGTTTTCCTTTTTCTAACCTTCCAGATCTAACAGATTGGACGATGCCATCCCATGCAGGGGGCTGGATTTCCATAGCTTGGGAGGAAGACATCAACATGGAAAAGGTCAGGACAATCCTTTGCTTTGTTGCAAGCCCCAGCTCTACTGGCACGAATCACCGCATCGAGTTGGGCTTTGTGCATCCGTCAGGAACCGAGCACATCCGAGAGCATGTGATGTCACGGGCTCTCATTAAGGCTTCAAAGATGCTCAAGAAATCTGGCGCCCAAAGGGTGGGACTAATTTCACCTGGCTTTAACCATCCAGAAGTGGGGCGCCTGGTCTAGTTGTCGGGTTGTCTAGACTGCCTCTGGTAGTCAATAAGAGGAGAGGCAAGTGCCTCCTGAGGAGGATTCCTCCCACCCATCTCAGGTGCCTATTTTAGGACGTGGTGAGTCACTGTCTGGAGATGCCTATCTCTTTCCATAAGCCGTAGAGGGAGTCTCAAAGATGAAATTAGAATACATGGCTAGTTTGATGGCTGAAGGAGGGAGGAAGGTGCACCCAGACCCAGCGTTTGATGACTTTTATGAGGAACATCCTTTGAAAATCCCAGCCTCGACTTCTAACATAGAGCAGATGCAGGCTAATGAGAGGAAAAAAACCACCACTAGATTGAGTTCCCTTGGATGACTTTGACTTTAGGATACAACCAAGTGAGGCTGCACTCATGGAATCTATTCTTTAACAGCTCATGAACGACACGGACGAGGGTCCATAAAGTGGATTAAACAGTGTGTATGAAAATACACCTTATGACCCAATCTTACATCTCTAAATGCTGTAGAACAGGTGGTTTATTGCCATTGTCCTGTCTGAATGCAGTGAGTTTTCTAGGGCTGAAGATAATTACAGGGATGGAGCACGGCTCTTTGAGACTATCGCATAAAACAGATTCGAAGAGCAAGTTTGGATTCATCTCCAGAGGCACCAAACAAATGAGTGAACTTCACACGTTCCCATAATGAATTTCATTTTCAGCAGCGCGTTCGGGGAGAAGAATGCTGACAAAGGGCTAGATTGCAAGTTGTCAAAAGGACTCATACAACCCCCTCATCAAAATATTTTCCTCTTGTTCTTCCCCAGTTCTTCCCCTCCTATTTTCGTTTGAGTCAAAAAGATGCAATTTTTGCATCTCCCACTTCTCCTGTCCATACTCACAATAACAAATTGTTGATTCTTGAGGTCTTGCGTGCCAACAACTGTTGTTCCTTGAGAAGACCTAGAAGTAAGTGAACCTTCTGCTTTGCTGCCTTCTCACTGCGATTCAGGAGCAACAACAGGGATCTGGCTAACACAGATATTTTAACCAATTCTGAGCAACTTACACCCTAAATCTCCTAGCTATGAGGAAGCCAGGAGCTCTGGTGAGGCGTTTTGGAACTGGGGCTGGTGCAGCACAGTTGGTTCACAGACATTTAATTGCAGTCTGTGCTGTGTTTCAGGTGTCTCCCACACAGCCACCATGTACAATGGGATGCAGAAAGGGAGCAGGGGCACAGCAGCCTTCAGTCTGCCTTGTCCTCCCTAGAGTTCCTAACAATTGCCTTTTGTGCTCTTCTTTGGATTCAAATATGCATTTTGTTTCTGATAAATTTTTTGTTTAGAACTAAAAGTTTCTGGGAAGAAACAAGCTTTAGCTTGAAGCCTGTTGTATTTGTTTAAGCTGATATTGCCAATGGTGCTGGCAACCCAGAGCAAACCATGAGCCTGGAGTACTATAAACAAAGGTGTAATCTGAAAGTCATGCTGTAAATATGCTGAATTACCCCATTTGTATAAGGCAAAACTATCAGTTTACGCAACTAATTGATACCACCAGCCCCTCAAACTCACCTAAGTTGCAATTACACATTCAATTACTAGCCTTGTGAATCTCGGTGCTGCAGTCACGTCCCATGGTTTCAGTGTGCATGTCTTTCTTTTAAACACTTCATATTAGAAGGTTTGGTGTTTTAAGGAGGTTTAGCATTGGTTTTATCATTTGCACTGCCTGATCCTAACGCTTGGAAGATGTTTTTGGAGGGAGTTAATGAGAATGAGGGAACACAGCTACCGAGTGCTTCCAGATACTGTCATGTCATGTGTATAACATGCAGACTTCTCCAAGCCTTGTTTCCCTCCAGTTAGGAAGGGCTTCAGCAACAATTCTGTTGTTTGCACTACAGTGCCTCTTTTTCTGCCAAACACTTCACTCTCAAAGAGCTGAAAGAGCACTATTGTTTTGCCTTTCCAAATGCCAGTTTGGAGAAGGCCTTGAGATGGTTGGCAGACAGGTTCACTGTCTCCTCCTTGGGTTAGTGATTAGGAGAGATTCATCTTGCCACTGTGAGTCAAAACGATCTCTGGTGTCCAGTCTAATCCACTCATTAAGACTTCCTCTGTTATGGAGAAAGACCAGTGCCTGAAGAAAGTGAGTCACCCCAGTTCCCCTGAGCATGGACCCCGGGGCTGTTTCTCTTGGAGATGCATCTCCATTGAGTGTCAAGGACGTGTCTGGCAAAGCCACCCAGCTTTTAGCTGTTGCTTCTTGAATGAGGTGGATCTCACCAGGCTGAAACATGCTACTGTTCCTTTTTTGTTCTCTGTAGAGACTACCAGAAGATGAATCAAAAAGATCTCTGACATCCAGATTGGTAGAAACTCCAATACAGAATGGTAGAATGGTTTGGGTTGGAAGAGACTTTAAAGCCCATCCATTTCCAACCCCCCTGCCATGGGCAGGGACACCTCCCACTGGATCAGGGGGCTCAAAGCCTCATCTAACCTGGCCTTGAACACCTCCAGGGCGGAGCAAGGGCTGAAGATTTAACCATGTCAATAAATAAATCTGGTAAGTAAACTGAAATATGTTGCAGTTCCTGGATGCTCTGATTCAGTGGTTTCATGGTGGTAAGAGATCAGTGTGAAATGCTGCGTGGGAATGTTTATGAGGGGCATTTTGAGTCCTTGCATATGAATATAGACACAGAACCCAGTGAATTTGCTGGTGCTTCAGGTACAGAAATGATTTGTCTATCACAACATGATTTCCATGGTGTTTTTTCCATAGTCCACTTTCTTTTTTTGTTATTTTTCCACACCCAAAGCAAGCCTGGTGAGAGAAAAAAAAGGAGAGATTGCGAAATTACCCCCACAAAGTGCAAGTCTGCAAAACATGCCATCATCCACAGAACCCCATGAGACACAAAACCCCAAACGACACGCTGCAAACAAATCACAAAGGGTTTCTTCAAAAATGTTTGCTAAACTATAATTAGCTTAAGTTAGGGGAACACTTCAAACTTGCAAACAGAGCACTTTTAGATCCCTTTTTATTTCCTCAGTAGTTAGTATTTGCTGGGCTGTTTTGCATTTTGAGGAGCATTTATTGCTGCCAGGCAAACCAACCCCTTAAGTGCTTTAAATTAATGTCCTGATCCTATCAAGGCCAGCTTCCCAAATGTATATAAGGGGTAACATCACAGTGTCGCTGCAGCGGGATCTCTGTTCCTCTCCTGCAGAAGATCTTCCCCTGAACTTCCATATTCCACCTTCAAATAAAGCCACGATGAGCAGACAAGCGCCTACGGTGAGATCCGTCCTGGGACGAAGAGGTTTCAGTTCAGCTTCAGAGATTTGTGGTCGAACCTACTCTGCCTCTGCTTGCCAACCTGTCCGGTGCGGAGCTGGTTCCTACAGCAGCAGGAGTGTCTGCAACCTGGGTGGAAGCAGGAGAATTTCCTATGTGAACGGGGTCTGCGGCAATGGATGTTTTGGAGAGTTTGGCTTTGGAGGTGTAGGCTTCAGTAATGTTGGAGGAAGGGTTGGCCTTTGTGGCCCCAGGGGATACAGCATTGTGAGAGGTTACCCCGATCGCAAGGCTGATGGCATCCAAGGCATCTGCATCGATGAACGGCTTCTGAAGCCCCTCTGTGTTGGGGTCGACCCGCTGGAACATGAAATACGGTGTCAGGAGAAGGAACAGATCAAGACCCTCAACACCCAGTTCGCCTGCTTCATTGACAAGGTGAGTGCAAACCTGCTCCAAATTTGCACTTCTTTGAGAAAAATAAACCACCAGCAGCCTCCTCCAAAACCCCAGTACAGCTCATGCCATGGACCATGGAGCTGGGTCCATGCAAGGCTTAAAATTCCCACAGATCCATGTTGGTTCAGAGTGGGATCTTCAGTATTAGGGAGGGCTGATTTCAACCACACACCAGTCCTGGTATTTGATAGTGTTTGTATCATGGTCCATGTCAGCACTGAACTTTCTTGCAGGTGTCTCCTCTCTGGAAGGCCTCAGGTCAAGGCTGGATTTCTCATTGCAGCCTTGTTCTTGCTCAGCTAGAAGTTACCTCTCTGGTGGGCTCATCTTTTGTCCTATAACAGACCCCTTTCCCCTCCTTTGTCTTTACGTATCATAACGTTGGAAAAACATTCCTGAAGGCAGAGATTGATCTTGATTCAGTCACCTAAACCTTAGAAGGCTGACCTGTCACCTTAGGATCCCTTTGTAGGAGAAGAGACAAACAATTCCCTCTATCTTGGGACTCAATCTCATCCTAAAACACATCAGAAGCACTTTCTAGAGGGGCTTTACTTCTATTCATTGGTGAGAAAGGCAGATTTAGACAAGTGACTTAAATTCCTAAATATTTTAGACTTAAGATTTCAATTTCTAAATAAGGGCAGATAATTTAATGATCATCATGGTGTACCACCTCTCATTTTCTGAAAATCCTATTATTAGAATCATAGAATCATTTAGGTTGGAAAATACTTTTAAGATCATCAAGTCCAACCACTTACCTCCAGTTTCAGGCAGTTAAACCATGCGTTGACTTATTGAATTGATATCTTTATTTGAAGAACTGGTATTTTTTGGCCTGCAGGTCCGATTCCTGGAGCAGCAGAACAAAGTGCTGGAGACCAAGTGGGGCCTCCTGCAACAATACGTCCTGCCCAAGAAAGGGAAAAACCTTGAACTCTACTTTGAGAATTACATCTGCGACCTGCGGAAACGCCTGGACTGCTTGCTTTGTGAAAAGCAAAAGCTGGGCAGCGAAGAATGTGCCACAAGCCAGCTAGTGGAGGAGTTCAAGTGCAAGTAAGGGCCTTCAGGTTTCCTCTTGCTGTTGGCATTTCTCTTCTCCTCTGGTTCATTTCAGGCAAACTCTTCCAGACATGAGGCACATCCCTTTGGGGATGTCACATTCTTCTGTCTCACTCACAAAGCCTTTGCATTGTTAATGTTGTTCATGAAGAAACTTCTGATCTTGACTTGGTCTAATGTCTGGTGTCCAGTCACTGATTTTAAAGTGCCTTCTGGCAGTCTCAGAGCAAGCAAAGGTTGTTATTTACACCTGGTGGTTAAAGTCTCTCTGTCTGATAGCACTGCTTGGCTCAGCCCTTTCCTTCGCCTTTTCCAACAGGTATGAGGAGGAAATCAACAGGCGTACGACTGTGGAGAATGAGTTTGTGGCACTCAAAAAGGTGAGAAACTTAAAATACATGAATCATGACACCTAGAACAGGTTTATTTGGTTGAAAAACTGCTTTCCTAGCAAATGCCCAGCAAGTGTTACAATGAGCAGGAGAAGGGAGGCCTGGAAAGAGGCACAGGGTCAGAAAAAAAGGCAAATGCAAGTAGAAAGTAAGAATACTGTATCCTCAAAGCTTGCACCATCAGCATGACAGCAACACTTTTGTAACGTTTTTGAACTGTAATGGGAGGGTGTATTGGAGAAGGTGGACAGAGCCAGAGAGATCATATTGGAATACCTGGTGTCAAAGTCAGAGAAGCAGTGGCTGCTCCATCCCTGGAGGTGTTGAAGACCAAGTTGGAAGGGGCTCAGAGCCCTCTGATCCAGTGGGAAGTGTCCCTGCCCATGGCAGGGGAGGGTAGATCTGGATGGGCTTTGAGGTTTCTTCCAACTCAAACTGTACCAGGATTCTATGATGCTATGGCACTGGTAATTTTCTGACAGCCTCTTCATGTCCTTTGCACATCAGAAAAGCAGAAATCATTTGAACAACATTAAAAGATTCTGTTTAAACTCTCATTAGTCAATTCTGAGTTTGTAGCTATGTCTTAAGTAATAAATAAACAAACTAATCCCTGTAAGTCATGTTGGAACGGTTTTGTTTTCCTTTAGGAGACGCCAGGGCATCTTGACTCACCCTCTCACACCTTTCTGCTCTCAAAATCCTGTTGAAACATGTTTTTGCTTTATTGGCACTGCCTCTGACTTCTGTGTGTTTCTCCAGTGTTTTCAGCGAGATTGGACTGGGACGTGTCTCCTCTTTTTCAGGATGCAGACTGTATCTTTCTGAACAAGGAAGAGCTGGAGGTGAAGGTGGATCTGTTAAGAAGGCAGTTGGAGTTGTTGAAATGTGTGTTTGAGGAGGTGAGTTTCTCTGGTCTGTCCCAGGATCTTGGTGGTTCTGCCTCACCCTTCAGGTGCTCCAATTTTCTACTGCCTGAAATCCCTCTCGGACGTCTCTCATCACAAGCCCTGAACACCTGAAATCATGGGTTGATTTATTAGCATGGTTATGGTGGAAATAGGGTGGTTCCCCTTTTCTCAATGCAGCCCCAGGTAGGAATTGGCTGTGTCCTAACTCTGCCCCTGAGAAAAGAGATGCGTCTGTCTTGTTACTCCTGCTCGCAGCTGTCTGATTAGAGCCGAAGAAACTCCCAGCTCAATCCTGTCATTAACGTCAGTAAAGCAGCTGAAGATGACAGGATACCAGGATTCAGTCACTCAGATTCCTTGCCCTTGATGTGGACAGAATTGCTGCAGGTCAGCAGCTGGCGTGTGGCAACTCAACCAGCAGGGAGCATTTTCTGCTGAGGGATGTTCCTTGTCTTGTTGCATCCCTCAGCTGAGCATTGTGGCTCTTTGTTCCAGCCCTTCCTTGACTACAAAGGTTAAGAACTGCCAACAGCTGACTAAGATATTCCCATACCTGCAGGAACGAGCTCAGGTAGATCGCCAGCTATGTGACACTTCGGTCATTGTGAAAATGGACAACAACCGAGACCTGGACATGGAAAGCATCATCAAGAACGTTGAATGCTGGTACCAAGAAATAGCTCAGAAGAGCAAAGAAGAAGTTGATGCTTTCTACCAAACCAGGGTGAGTAAGAGGTATCCTGGGCGTCTGCCCGGCGTCTTAACAGGCTGCAGGTCAAAAGTGGCCATGGTCTTGTTTCTTGGTTCCAGTTTCAGGAGCTTCAGGACAAGAGAGGCAAATATAGTGATGATCTGCAAAGCAACAAGTGTGAGATTTCAGAGCTGACCCGGATGATACAGAAACTGCAGTGTGAACTGGAAAACGTGAAGAAGCAGGTAGGAGGGGCCCAGAGGTGATGTCTTCAGAAAGGGCAGTGTCTTGGAGGACAGTTCAGATACAGGAGAAGATGACACATTGGCCTTTAGTAGACTTCAGACCTGCTCTAGGCTGTAGTAGAAAAGTCTGTAGAGGAAAAGTCGATGGAGAAGGGGGGACACAAGTGGGTTCTTTCTCTCCTTTGCAATTGGAAAAGTAGATCAATCCAAAACCAGAATGCCCAGGAATTAGGAATTCTTGAAGACACTTACACTGTTTTCCTGCCCTCTAACAGGTCTCCTGCCTGCAAACCTCCATCTGTGATGTTGAGCAGCGTGGGGACTGTGCCCTCAAAGATGCTCGGGAGAAGCACGTTGAGCTGCAGAACGCCCTCCAGAAGGCCAAGGATGAGCTGGCTTGCATGCTGCGGGATTACCAGGAGCTCCTGAATGTCAAGTTGGCCCTGGATATCGAGATTGCAACTTATAAGACTCTGCTGGAGGGTGAAGAGAGCAGGTGAGTGAGAGAAATTCTGTCTCTTTTCTCCTCTGCATCAGAGGCCAGAATGATTCCAGCTCCCAGCTGAATTTTGCAGCTCTGGAATCCTCCCAGGCTCACAGAAACTGGGGCTGGAGAGGTGGCTGGAGGCCACACAGGCCACGCTTGTGCCAGCAAAAACAGTTCCTGTCCTAGGGATAGTCAGACGTGTTACAACAAGAGATTAAGTGGGCTGGATATGTGGCTGGAAGTTATGAGCAACGTCAGGTTTCTAGATGTGTATGGAACTGGTTGATAGGATAACGTGCATTTCTCTTCTCTCCCCTAACAGGATATGTGTGGGGAACCCGGTGAGCGTGTGTAAGTAACCCAAAGATCTTCAACCATGAGGGTCTCTCATTTTAGGAAAGGCAGTTTGGGTTTGCTCAGCCTGGAGAAGAGAAGGTTCCATGGAGAACTCAGAGCAGCCTTCCAGTACTGAAAGGGGCTCCAGAAAAGCTGCGGAGGGGCTCTTGGTCAGGGATTGCAGGGAGAGGATGAGGGGGAAAATGTTTTGAGCTGAAAGAGGGGAGATTGAGATGAGATCTTAAGGAGAAAAGTTTTGCTGTGAGGGTGGGGACACCCTGGCCCAGGTTGCCCCATCCCTGGAGGTGTTCAAGGCCAAGCTGGATGGGGCTTGGAGGCCCCTGATCCAGTGGGAGATTTCCCTGCCCATGGCAGGTCTCTTCTAAGGCATTCCATGATTCTGAGGTTATCTGTCTGCTCAGATCCCTCTGCCTCTCTTTTCCATTTCAGTCCAGTCTGATGCTGAAAGTTTAGTTCCAGAAATCTCAAATATCTCAGAATTTCAAAAAAAAAAAAAAAGACCAGCTTCAGGGCGAAGGAGGAAAGGTCAAACTCATGACCATTTCCTACTCTTGGAGGCAACAGTGAGCTGTCCTGGAAAGCCCTCCAGGCAAAGCTCTGACGTGCATTGAACATGGGAAAAATCATAAGCAACGTGGGAGCTGCGAGGATCTGTGAGGGGATGTGTTGGACCATGGGGGGGAGGGGGAGTTGGGAGGAGCAGGGGCTCAGATATAATGGACAATTCTAGAGGAAATCAGGTTGGGTGGGTTCTGTCACTCCTGAAACAACTTGCCTCGTGAGACTCTTCCAGTTTTCTGCTCTAAGCAATTAATCCCTTGGGCTGTCTTGCAGCTGTGGTCAGCAGTGGCTACAACATCCCTGATGACTGTGGGCTGTTGGCTGCAAACGGGGCCGCGTGTGGCTACGCTACCATGGGCAGAAGGTCTGGACGACACAGCTCCCAGAATGGAGGATTCAGCTCCCGGAGTGCTGGGATCCACCCCAAGAGAGTCATTAGCTCGGTGGCCAAGCAATGTGTCCCAGAGGTGTTTTGCCAAACTGGAGGGGTCAACTGCAAAAACGGGGGATTCAGCTCCCGGAGCGGGGGATACCCAGCCCGTACCGTTATCAGCACGAGCAATGGGGGCTTGAATGCCAGGGTGGGGGCTTGCCAAGCTGGTGGGGTGGTCAACTTTGGGAACCAAGGCTGCGTCATCAGGCAGCTGGGAGGCCCCCCCGTTGTGGTAGCGAGCGGCCCCGAAGTCGTGCCGTGCAACAACGCTGTGGTGGGGAACTACGGGGTGGTCAGGGAACCGTGTGTTGTTCCATAGGGCCATCAGAGGGAGGTGGCACAACCAGCAGGGGAAACGCTTAGCCATGCAGTTCCTACCACCGAGATGGTGCAGGATGCTTGCCCTGCCCAGTAAAAGTGACATTTTTCACCGAGCCCGCTCCCAAGTTCATTAGCATCAGACACCCCCCCATCCCCAACCCCCCCCCCCCCCCCCCCCCCAAGCTCTGTGTTCAGTCCCCAACCCTGAAAATGCATCTTACAAACTTCTCCAGTAGGTGCTCAACACAGCGTTACTTCTCTGAGTTTATACAGCCTGGATCACCCCAGCTTTAGGGTTTGCTTTTTGCGCTGCCTTCCCTCTCCAGCTTTTCCCATCACGAGCAGGTTCATTAGTGATGCTCTTCAGGTCCATTAGTGATGCTCTTCAGGTTCACTAGTGATGCTCTTCCTTACAAAGCACCTCTTCTTCTCCCAGCTCCTCCCAAAGCATTTCAGAGAAGAGAGCAATGATTGAACTTTCCCAGGAGGCGGTGCAGAGAGCACGCTCCCTTTTGATTCTCTGTGTAAATGAAGACATCCCAAGCTGCAAATCTGAGCTTAAATTTTAAACAAGGCAATTTCAGCTTTCAAAACACCTGCTAGTTACAACCTGGCCATAGGCTTCTTGTGGAATTTGCTTACAGATGGATACTTAATCCCTTTATTTGCTTCGGCATGTTAGGGGTGGCTGGTTCAAAACACACTGATTTTTAGAAGAGCTCACCCTCCATCCCTACCCCCAAAATGCCAAGGGAAGTCACTGATGTGTAAATCTTTGGAGCTAACACCTTGTACTCTCATGAACAGAGCTTCTTTCCTTGACTTCTCCAACTTCCCAGCTTTTCACTGCGCCTTCAATAAATTGCATGGAAAGTACATGGTTTGGCTCTGAATTTTTCCGTAGACGGTGTGCAAAGAAGTGACAAATTGGGTGAAGAAGTGCCTTCTTGCACTCTCTGTGCCCACAGGAGAAGGAAGGACCAAACATGTCTTTTGATTCTCTTTAGGCAGTTTGGAGCATGGCGGGACTCAGATACCAGGAGAGTCCAGTGGTGTTCATTCTCTTTACCTCTTGTATCACATCACCTATAAGTTATTTTATAGCCCAAGTTACAGCTGATGTCAAAGATAGCCAGAAATCCCTCATAATAGTTCTGAGCAATGCAAAGTCCTCTACAAGAAGTTTCCCAGCCTGTAGCTTCATTCACTGCTGCAACCTCAGAACAACACCTGGTCCTTCCACGTTATAGCAGTTGAATGAAGATAGAGACCAACGCTGACCTTCTGGGCTCAATGGACTTGTGATTGGGGCTGTTTTCTGCCAGAGCTGTACCTCCTTCAGACATAAAAGACTTTGCTTTGTGGCATTAGGGCTGACAAAGAGCAACATCTCTGCCTTATGACTTAAAAGGCAAAGGGATACATTATGAGATCTCTTGGCCATAATGGGGTGGGATTGACTTTGTCCCAGTTTTGATGCCTCCCATGTAAGAGCTCAACATGTCAGCTGGTTGCTGGGGGCTGAATTCATGGAAAGAGACCATGGGGTGATTCATCTGACCAAGCACAGGCATCTAATTTAGCATGCAAGGCATCAAGCTCTCGCCACCACCAACCGCATCAATTAGGTCTCTCCTGGCAGCCCCGGGCAGGGGTATTAGAGCAGATGGAGACATCACCACGCGAGACGCCTGCATTGGCTCAGACAAATACACCCTGCCTGTCATCTGCTGGCTTTGCAGACACTATTAGCATAGTGAATTTCTTCCTGTCTCCAGCACACAAAGAATTACAGGTCACACTGCACCATTAATCTCCTGGCCTCACAGGGCAAAATACTAATTGCAACCTAAAACAAAAAAGGGAATATTAGAGACAGACTCGAGGAAGAAGATAAGAGTCTTTGGGAAGGGCATGAGATGTCATTTCTATGCTAAGAGTAGAAAATGTCTCATCTCGCTTAGACCACCTCTGTGTCAGACTCCAGCTAGGCCAGGTGGGCAGTGCCCCACCTGAGTCTCTCTCTTGGATGAGGAAACACAGCTCAGTGGTTTATCTGACTGCTAAGTGGCTAAATCAGGGAATGGTTTGGGTTGGAAGGGACCTCAAAACCCACCCAATTCCATCCCCTGCCATGCCCAGAGACACCTCCCACTGGATCAGGGGGCTCCAAGCCCCATCCAACCTGGCCTTGAACACCTCCAGGGATGGGGCAGCCACCACTGCTCTGGGCAACCTGGGCCAGGGCCTCCCCACCCTCACAGCAAAATATTTCTCCCCAAGATCTCATCTCAATCTCCTCTCTTTCAGTTCAAAACAGTTCCCCCTCATCCCATCCCTGCAATCCCTGACCAAGAGCCCCTCCCCAGGTTTCCTGGAACCCCTTTCAGTACTGAGAGGCTGCTCTGAGTTCTCCCTGGGGTCTTCTCCAGACAGAACAACATCAACTCTCTCAGCCTGTCCTATGATGGGAGGTTCTACAACTCTTGGATCATCTCTGACATCTCCTCTGGGCTTCCTCCAACATATTCATGTCCTTCCTGCGCTGAGGACTCCAGAACTGGAACCCATCTGGGTGGGTAAATTTACATCTCAGCTTAATACATTCACCACTTGTAAATGTAATTTGTAAAGAAGGCGAGCCCAGTGCCTCGAGTCCCTGTTGAGCCATTGGGCACCTCCAGTTAATTTCCTGAAGAGCACTGATTCCCTGTGTGGTTTCAAGACGTCACTCTGGGCCACAGCCAGGCAGTGTGCACAGAATGACTGTCCAGGAACCATTGTGTCTCCAAGTTTGGGTCTTCCTCTTGGCTATGAGGAGGCATGGTTGTATCTTCACAACCCATAGTCAGGAGGGCCCAGTTTGCCTTTGTGTCTGAAGCCACATTTTGTTGCTAAAAAGGACAGTTGCTTGAGACAGAGGAGGTGGAGAAAGCCACCTGGAGGTGGCTTTTCCCTGGAGGACCTGGGGCTGGTCCTCCCCTGCTTGCTTTCTCTCCATGGCCCTGTGGAACTGGAACTGGCTTTGCATGACTTTCCCAGCCTTGAAGGGGCGGAAGACCAACAATCTCCAGGTTTTCCAGAGCTTTCCCTTCCTGACCATTAAAGTTGGGACAATGAGGTGTCCCCAGAGAAAAGAAGACACCAGCCTGGGCTGTTGGTTTGCAGTGCCTCATCCTCTTGCTTCAGGGCTGAACTGCAGACAGGAGTCTAAACCAGTTCCCTCCCACTACCAAGGGTGACTTCTCCCATCCCAACCGAGGAAGCAGTAGGCAACTGCCTAATTTCAGTGGGAGAATAATAACCTTTTAGTGGGCTGAATAATAGAGAAAGAAGAAAGGAAGATGATACCACGTCTTCCAAAACAAGGGCAGCTCCTTTCCTCCGCATGTTTGGGCCAACACCCAAATTTTCTTCACTGTAATTTTAGCAAACCAAAGAGGGAAATGAAGGCTGAGCTTGTTTTTTCTCTATGGTTACAGCTGAATGGGCCACCTCGTAAGATTTTTGTCACAGTAGTAAAAGGAAAAGATTCATTTCAAATGGTTTCCAAACTATTCATTAAAGCTTGTATTACAAGCTCAGGAACATTTCCTGGTAAGTGATCATTGTTTTCCCTTCCCACAATTTTTTTTTAACATCTTGAGGATTGTTTGGATTATTTTTTGCTCTTCTTTGCTAAGAGCAATTATCTTAAACAAACAGTCATTTAAAGTTGAGAAACTGGATTTTCTGTCAGTTAAAACTAACCAGAGGAAGCCTTTTGGTAACTAAGAAAAGTTCCCACTTTTCTTTTTCAGTAAAAAGTATTAATAATTATAAAATATCATTGCAGTGATTTTATTCTATGAAATGTTTTGATTTTGATGTTTTGGCTGGCCAATACAAGTGCTCCAAGCCAAACCTAGCACAGTCAAGTGGACAAGGAAGAAAGTGTGAAGAAGCAAAGGCATCTGGACTAAATGTGTTGTCCAGGTTCCTTGGTCATCCATGGGGATGGATGAACGTGTTTGTGGGAGCCCCCTCCAAAAAAAACAAGCGTCCTGGGTGTGTTGCAAAAAGAACACTGAAGACAGAAGTGACTCTTCCTGCATCAGAAAATCTCCTGCAAATATGTCACCACCCTTTATAACCAGCATTTTCCATTTCAGCCACCCTGCCCAGGATGGAAAGCTTCTGCCACAAATCCATCTTTGAAAAAGACAGCCTCATCACAGTGACCCACTCACCTTGAGCAATTTACAGACTAGAAAGGGTGACTCACCTTCTCCTAAAGCATCTCTTCCCATTAAATACACCAAGACAAAGATGTAGGAAGAGGAAGAAGAGGTGGGACTCTCACAGGAACAGAGAGAAAGTCATCTCCAAGAAAGCCATCTCCAACAAAGTCATCCCCACAGCACATCCCTGCAGCTTGAGACAGAAAAGATGGCACCACCACAGCAATCAAAGAACACACTTCACTGTAAATATTTGAACTGGTAATTAACCCAAGTGGAATACATCAAACAAGGAAACGTTCTCTGAGCCAAGGTTGTCATTTGAGCTTTTTCACTCACTCATTATTGTGTGTGTGATAGTTACGATAATGTCATTTCATGTCAAAAGCAGATACCAATTACCAGTAGTCAAACAAAAACATGCAGGCTCAAAAGACACTTCTCTCACTCAACCACGCTCAACGTAAGGGATATTTTCAAAGTCTGCCACTAGACGGGCTCTTTCCCTTCCTGCTCTGCCCCTTTCTTCTCTCAACTGGAATGAGCTAAAGATGCCAGACCTCTGTGGTCTAGTATGGGACAACGGGTCTATGGAACCCTTTTAGCTCAGAAGCAGCAGAAAAGGCAAAAGCCTTTCATCCAGTGTTTGAATAGGTACCAGCAGCAAGAAATTTGCATATCTTTGCTGGAACAAGAGCTCTCTTTGGTCTCTGTGCAAGTCTACGGAAACTTTGGTGGTGGATCACACATGGGATGTATCTTGGGTGGCACAAGATGTGGACATAACTACCAGACCTTTGGCTTTAAAGAGCTCAGAGAGTGCAGGGCCCCTGGTGAGTGCAGAAGGATTGGAGTTTATAGCAGCAGGGGAGTTTGCAGCATGAGGCCTGGGGATGGTGACCCTGGTCCCATGCATTCTGCAAGCAGAAAGCAACCCAAGCATTGGCAGAGTTTAAAGCTCCCAACAATGGTTCAGCTCTAGGGTTGAATCAACTGGGACTATAAAATATGCAGATAAAAAATCTCAGGAGGAAATCTACCTGCTTGGCAGATAAGGGAGGAGCAGGAATTTTGTTTTATTCTGCAACAAATTCCTTACAAAGCCAAACTGGGGAGTCCCCAACCACATCAGACAGAGATGATTTGGAACAGCCCACTTCACTGAAAAAACTCAACAATTTGTGCAATTTCAGCTTTTTACTCTAGGTGTTAAAAAAAAAAAGTTTAAATAACTCATAAGCTCCTGAGGACAGAAGTTGCATTTTTGTGGCTTGACAAAGCGGATGGAGATTTATTGCATTTTTAACCATTACTCAGGTAATAATTGTCAGGAATCATCTGTTGGAGCGAGTCCAAAGGAGGCCACAGAGATGATCTGAGGGCTGCAGCACCTCCTGTACAAGGACAGGCTGAGAGAGTTGGGGTTGTTCAGCCTGGAGAAGGGAAGGCTCCAGGGAGACCTTAGAGCAGTCTCCCAGGACTGAAAAGGCCTCCAGGAAAGCTGGGGAGGGGCTCTTGATCAGGGTGTGCAGGGGCAGGATGAGAGGGAATGGTTTTGAGCTGAAAGAGGGGAGATTGAGATGAGATCTTAAGGAGAAAAGTTTTTCTGTGAGGGTGGGGAGGCCCTGGCTCAGGTTGCCCAGAGAAGCTGTGGCTGCCCCATCCCTGGAGGTGTTCAAATCCAGGTTGGATGGGGCTTGGAGCCCCCTGATCCAGTGGGAGGTGTCCCTACCCATGGCAGGGGAATTGGAACTGGATGGACTTTGAGGTCCCTTCCAACCCAAACCAGGAACCCAGGATTCCACGGTTCTATGGTAATTTGCATTTTTTCCCTCAGCTCTTCCACTTTCACGCTATGTATCCATCTCCCAGAAAGCACAGGGGATTTATTTCCCCCTTCCAGCCTCTGGAATACAAGGGATGGTTGAGTTGTCCTCCTTATATGTTGCTTTCTGTTCTTTAAGGAACACACCATTTGCTATAATCATTACTATATTATTATTATTATTATTATTATTATTATTATTATTATTATTATTATTATTACTACTACTACTACTACTACTACTACTCCTGGCACACCAAACGGGGGTCTCGTGGTAGCACAGATGAGAAATTTGAGCCTGTGTCTGCAGCCTGAGGAAGCAGGTAGACACTTTGCACTGCAGGTGGGAACAAAGGATAACCAAAGAGCCTTCCACAAAGCCGATTGGGGATAATCACAGGTAAGAAATTAGCCAGCAATTAGTTCCTCCTGTGAACACTCATTCCTTGCAGCCAGACGGCTCCACAATCCACACTATATTCAAAAGCAAGTTGTTTCTTGTGATGTGGTCAATATTGCTAACGGGAGGGGGAATGTTTTAGTCAGAGATCTCATTTGAAAAGGGATGGATCAGGGTAGGAGCCAGGTATTCTGGGCTTGTGGTCCAGGCTCAGCTTGTGGTGGGTTCTCCACCTCCATGGGTGCAAACAGTATAGGATCACAGAATCAAAGAATGGTTTGGGTTGGAAGGGACCTCAAAGCCCAGCCAGTTCCAAACCTCCTGCCATGGGCAGGGACACCTCCCACTGGATCAGGGGGCTCAAAGCCCCATCCAACCTGGCTTTCAACACCTCCAGGGATGGGGCAGCAACCACTGCTCTGGGCAACCTGAGCCAGGGCCTCCCCACCCTCACAGAAAAACATCTCTCCTTAAGATCTCATCTCAATCGCCCCTCTTTCAGCTCAAAACCCTTTCCCTTCATCCCATCCCCACACTCCCTTGTCAGGAGCCCCTCCCCAGCTTCCCTGGAGCCCCTTTCAGCTCTGAGAGGCCTCTCTGAGGTCTCCCTGGAGTCTTCTCCAGGATGAACAACCCCAACTCTCTCAGCTGTCCTTGTACAGGAGGTTCTCCAGCCCTCGGATCATTTCTGTGGCCTCCTCTGGACCCGCTCCAACAGATCCATGTCCTTCCTATGCTGAGGACTCCAGAACTGAATGCAGGTCTCCAGGTGAGGTCTCATCAGTGCTGGATCTTTCTTGCCTCTACTTAATACAACTTCTTTCCTTTTAAAGTGACTGCAATGCAAAACCATCAGGTTTTTTTGGGTGCTGTGACTCAGTTGCATTAGAACAAAGTGAATATTGGACCTTTCTGTCTGGTGGACAAACTAAACATCTGGTTAAATTCTGCCCAGGCTGCCTCCAAGCCTTTTTTTTGCTGCCTTTGGTCGGGATTTCAGGGTTTCTCTTCTACATCAATGATACCCCTTCAGGAGCTCTGCTCTTCTCAAAGCACAGCCCAGAAGATTTAATTTCCCTTCCACACTTTTTCTAGGCTTGTCTCATTGAGGTGTCTCGAGGAAAATCCTAACCACAAACAACACGATCCACAAGTTTGCTTTGAAGAAATGAAGAGGACCCAAACCCAAAGTATCCATGCAAAGCAACTGACTGGTTGAGTGTGAACTGCTCAGTGTCTGCACGTGGCTGGTCCTGTGTCGGATCCCAAGGAGCTGGATGATGCAGGCTGTGCCACGACAGAGCTGTGGGGCAGGGTGGATTTGTCCAGGCAGGAGCTGGAAGTGCTGAGATGTGTGTTTGAAGAGGTGGAAATTCCTCCCTTTCTGTCCACAGGGAAATGCAGGTTAAGGTTTTTTTTCCTGGAAACACCCTCCTCTTTTAGCACAGCCCAGTTCAGCGCAAACGGAATTGGGTTTTGGAGCTGGACCATCTGCTTATCCAACACATGGAATAACAGAGCTTATGTGTGTGTGGGAATAGAAGCCTCACTGATATTCCTCAGGGTTCGGGAGTGGGAACATGGGGAATCCTCTGTCTGTACTCAATGTTCATTGGCTATGGTCCAGCTCAGGAGTGGATTGATCCTTTTTCGGGATTAAAGGAGGGCTTGGTGTATTCCTCAAGGATGAATCACTCCAGGTCAGATTTTAGCTGCAGGATGAAGACTCCCATTATACAATTAGTTCTGCATTTCCCCAAAAGTGATGCAAATTGAGGGGGAAATCACTCCAGATGGCAGATTATTGAAATCTTTAGGCACAAGATTTGCAATGCTTCTTTCGCTGTGAGAATGGACAGCCAACGGGAGATGGGCGCTGTCAGAAACCCCAGCACTTAAGAGAGCTTGGAACAGTGCAAGCATCAAGGCTTTGTACCATAAATGAAGGGCAGATCCACCTCTGAATAACAGTGTATGAAGGAACTTCCAGCTCTAGAGGAGCCCAGATGTTGACCTAGAGCAGGGTATTAAGCAGGACCTCCGCCAGCTTTCTTGAAATGGGCTGTTTTGTACAACAGAAATTAAGTTAACAATATTACTATTTGTGAGCAGAAATTGGTTGAAACACATGAAGAAAGCAGGCAAGAGGAAGGGTAAAGCATAAAAAGCTCTTACATTTTATGGTTCTCTTTCAGTTCTGGGGTCAAAGATAGAGGAGTGAGAAACAGGGTCTGGACATCCAGCATCCGAAACCTCCGTCTTTGGAGATCAGGGCATGAGCTTGCCCTGCAGCCCTCTGCTTATGACAGTGATGAATGGTTGGGTTGGAAAGGAGGTGCCAAACCTCTGCAAAGCAACAGGCAATTATGCCAAACCCAGTAGCGATCTCATAAGCAACTGGTTCTCTTTATCGTATACTCTTGGAGTAACTTGAAAGAAGTCACTCCAAGCGGGTACGACGCTCTGGGGACAGTGTGCCTCAGGTGTTTGTCAGTCCTGAATTGAAACGAGGACAATGAAACCACAGTTGTCATGCTCAGTAATTAAAGGGAAAGTAAAGCCACCTGTCTGTCCTTTGACAGGTAGCCTGGCTCGGCTGGATATTTGCGATGCTGAGCAGCGTGGTGATGGCGTTTGCAAAAACGCCTGAGAGAAAGCCCGTGAAATGCTCTCTAAGCCAAGGAGGAGCTGGAAGGCCAGGTGTGCAATTATTAGGATGCCTTGAACACCACGCTGGCTTTTGGTCACTGAGATTTCCACATGCAAGCCATTTCTGGATGGAGAACAAGAGAGGCTGGTGTTTAACACTCCCTGGTATCACAGTCAGCGCCCGGCAGGCGGATTGCCCCATGGGATGTTCAAGGAGAAAAAGCAACCACATAATAACAAGAACAAAGAGAATAACAAGGCAAAACGGCCATGTGTGGATGTTTCTTCAAGAAATTACACCGGAGTTCCCCAATGGATCTCCTCAGTGTGTGCATCCCCACTGAGTGGAGGAGGAAGAGGGATGCCTGATTCACTCAGCACCACCCAGGTGCAGAGCTAAAGCAGCTATTAAATGAAATCCAGAATTTCTAAGATCCTCCTCACTGCTGTTTCTTCCAAAAGCAGCAGATTTACCTAATAATGTATTTTCTTTTATCCTCCAACAGAGCGTGGCCAAGGAGCCTTGTTGGCACAGCTGTGAAAAATCATTATATGATTCACAGGAAGAGTCTCTCTTTTCCATTTCTTTGTGCCATTCCTGGCTTTCCTTTCCAGCTACTTAGCACTGGGTTTTCTTGCAGTGCAGGTTCCCAGGTCTGCTGCAATGGAAAAAAATGGTCCAAAGGGCCATGAAGATGACCCAAGGGCTGGAACATCTCTCCTATAAAGAGAACTGAGAGAGTCTGGAGAGGAGAAGGTTTTGGGAAGACCTTAGAGCAACCTCCCAGTACTGAAAGGGGCTGATGGGAAAGATGGGGACGGATTTTTTAGCAGACCTTGTTGTGACGGGACAAGGAATAATGGCTTTAAACTAAGGAAGGGGAGGTTTAGGCTGGATATAAGGAAAAATTTGTTCACAATGAAGGTGGTGAGGCACTGGCACAGGTTGCCCAGGGAGGCAGTGGAGACCCCACACCTGGAAACATTCAAGGCTGTGTTGGATGGGGCTCTGAGCAACCTGATCTGGTTAAAGATGTTCCTGCTCCTGCAGGGAGGTTGGACTGGTGACCTGTAAAGGTCCCTTCCAACCCAAAGCATTCTATGATTCTGTGATTCTATGGTGAGAGAAGCCCTGATTTCAAACTCAATATGGGAACATCTCTTACTATGGAAGAAAGACAGGAAATTTAGGTCAAGAAGTGAAGGGATTCACCTCAGAAACACAGTGGAGTCGAGCTGTGAGTTTGCGTCTCTGAAAGCAAAGTGATCTTGCACGCTTGAGGACATGGCTGGGGCAGAGAAGTGTTTAGCTCTGGGAGGAGGAATTTCCAGACCAGAGATGTAATCACTGCCATTGCTTGCCTTTATCTCCCTGAATATGTGGTTTGCTAACAATTCAGAGTTAACCTCTGGAAATGGGAGTTACAACCCTGTAGGCTTCTGAGCCGGGGAAGTGAAGGCTGTGGTGTCCCACGTTTCAGCTGGCTGCTCTCCAGGGCTGAGAGCACTGGGGCTTCAGGTCCCTTTGGAGGACGTGTTTTGGAATATTAGGGCTGTGATGAATAGAAGTTGGTTGCAAATTCCTCTAGGACAAATAGTTCTCTTTATCTCTACTCAAGGCAGAGGAGACAACCCTAACACAGAGCTTACGCAGCAAGCTTCCACCTCTGGAGTGATGCATTGTGAGTTTTTTGAGTGTTGGTGGCAAAATGAATCACAAAAGTGACTCCAACCATTCATTAAGGTAATGGGTACGTCCTCTAGAAACTCTGCCTTCTGTAATCTCCTTAATCTTAGTGTCCATCTGGAAAGCTTAATGAATGGGTGCTCATAAACGCAGCATTGTTATTGCTCCTGTTTCATATTTGTCCTTTTATTCTGCTGATCCTGGCAGCCACGGGTGGATAGCACCTCCACTCCTGGATCACCCCCGCCGTGGCCCCACAAAGCGTGACTCCTTGTCTCCAGGCTCTCCTGCTCTGGTGACTTTAGAAAACCAATCTTTTGCTTGATGATGCCAAACTCTCCCATTGACTATTCATGGAGCTTCAACTTGGTGACTGGTTTTTGGTAGTTGAATTCAGGTAAGACTCTCATGCTAGAAGTGGTTTTATTCTTTCGTGTTATCTCATGTGCCAAGTCATTTTTACAAGGCCCTTGACAGGGTTTACCCTCTCTTGAGCATCTCTCCTTGTCCCTCGCTACAGAGCGATGCTTTCAAATTCAACACAGATGGCATTGCTGATAAAACTCTCTGTTCTCTGCTCTGCTGCCAATAAACTCCACACAATGTTTGTGCATTGTCTCTACTTCACTTTTTCTGTTTATATGGTTGCAAAATTAACTCTATTACATGAACTACACGCACTGAACAGCTACTTTCTAGGGTCAATGTTACCTATGAGCACTCACAGACATGGATTTACAGACCTATCGATGGGAAACAGTTGAAATTCAGTGGCTGAATTTCCCTCCTCCCGCATTCTCCCACAGCTGCTGGAGGGCATCTCTGGAGTCCCTGCTTGGCTCAGTGCATGGAGGAACAGGCTCTCTGGTTCAAAAAGTCTGTATCATTGAAGGGAAGACACAACTGTCCCGGGAAACAGCACAGCAGCATCTCCACCCTTGGAATCCAAGGTGGTTCTCATGGCTGCTTCTTGCAAGGGTTGCAGACCTTGTGTCCCTGCCATGCGGTTGCTCTCTCTGTGCAGCAGCAATTCCCAGTGCTTAGTTCTGGCTGGTGAGCTTTCATCATGACCCTGACACACCACTTCCACCCCATTCCACAGAGCCCTAATAGTCCATCAGCCCCAACTGCCAGCGCGAGGTAGACCGGATGATGCAAAACCACCTTTCAAATTCCTATGCAAAAGAAGAACGTTGTGAAGGAAGGGGGTGGACACCCGTGGTGCTTGGTACGAAACCTATTTGTCACTTGCAAAACAAGATGGTAAATAAGAACTGGGAAGGAGAGATTCTTGGCTTATGTCTCCTGGTAGCACCATCAAAAAGAAGATTTTAAAATTTCCAAGCTGGCACCCTGCCTCTGGCAGCCAAACACCCAGGAGTCAGCGGAGCTCTGACTGAAAGATGCACAGGGCTCTGCCTCCAGTGCCCATGTTTTTCATCACGTGAATGAACTGCCCAGGATATGAGAAAGTTGCCCTGAGTGAAGCACCTGGACTTGCTGTCAGGACACCAAGCATGGCCAGTGCATCCCAGTGGACACAGGCAAGGCAGGTAACCAGCTCTGGCTGGCAGGGAGCTTTCTGTGTTCCTTGCATGAGACTCCTTTGGGAGCGATGCTCCTTCTGCCTAGCTTATTGCCATGATACCCCAACATCTTCTCGTGAGCTCTGGTGACCTGACCAACACTGGTCACCAACAATTCATGGCTGTTGAGCAGAAAGACTGCAGAAGGATGGTGAAGGTTTTGTCGAGGTATTATCTGGCAGCACTGCAAATGCAGAGGGTGCATACGGACAGCGACCATAGATGCTCAGGGAAAGGTCTGGAAGGAACCTCAGGAATTACCTTGTCCATCTCTGTGCCTCAAAGCAGCACAAATGACCAGGGACAAGTGAGGCTGAGGGTGAACAGCTACTGTGGATCAAGGTTACTGGGAGGAAGCCAAGGTGCCCAGTGGCTATGGAAGGAACCCAGACCATCATCTCTACCCCAGTCCCCACAAATCTGCTTTGATGTGGGAGCAGAATCAAACTGCAGTTAAGAGAGTGGGAACAGCCACCTTTTGGACCCGTGAAACCAGAGGAAGATGTCCCAGGGGCCTCATTAACCGTTTTAATAGTGACTTCGCCGCCCCTTCCGCAAAGAGCCACAAAAACTGCTCAGCCTGCAGGGAGGGAGGGAGAGCACCAGTGTGGCCAAGCCCTGCCAGCCCCGTTTTCTCAGGAGAGGGTCTTAAAAAGCAGTTTCCTTACTGGGAAACAGGAAACTTGGATGGCTGGGTTGTTCCAGCTGGAATCAGGACAGGAGGTTGGAAGAACCCCTAGGCTCTCTCTGTCTGCATGGATGGCTTAACAGGTCCCAATCCAGTAAGGTGCTTAAGCAGAATTAAATTATCCTAATGCATCTGGGTACATGTAAATCTCGAAGGTGTAAGTCTCATGGAAGCCACCACAGTTCAAGGCATGTTTAGGGCCAAGGATCTCAGGGGTTTCCCTATTAAATCTCGATGTAAGCTGTAAAGCTCCACTTCCTTGTAAAGAGGAAGGTTAGTCCCTTCCTACAGCTCTTCCAACTCTCTTGGACCTGCAGTCAGACAAGACAAAGCATGGATATGTGAAGAAGGACTCTACAAAGAAGATATTTGTGTCTGACTTGAGCCACTGTTGTGCTTGTGTGAGGCCGATGGAATAAAAGCGATGGCAGTCCTTCTCTTCAGAAGACCAAATCGCACCAGAGTGCTTCTTCCTCCTTTGAAGCTGATGTAACCGGTGCTAAGGGCTTCCACCATGTGACTGAGAGGTGGCTTTGTGAAAGCTCAGCAGATGGAAACCACAAGCGCTGCCCTGAATCGTCTCTCTCTGATGTGCAAGGCTGGGCACCGGGAAGAAGCCACTTCTTAGGGCTGCAGGGAGGAGCCGAAGGTTGAAGTGCAGGTTTGTTGCTTTCGATCCAAGGGGAACCAGCCTGGCAGTGTGTCGTAAGCAAGAAGAGATCTCAGGGCTTGTAGCTGGTGAAGGAACTTGGATCGTTGATCTGTGAATGTCATTTTGCCTACTTTCCAACAAAACCAGGGCTTGGAGGTTCTACAACCTCAACTGGTGTCTGTACCACCCGAGCAGCACAAGGAACTCTACAGTGGGCAACCAAGCAGAGAGACAGAGGAAAAGCAAGGACCTGATCCAAACCAGATCCAGGTTTCCCACAGCTTGGAAAACCAGCAAGTCACTGCCATCAAGGATGAAGGGCCATGTCTTTCTTGCCATGGAAAGGATCTGGAGTCTCTGTTCTCCTGCTGGATGGGAGAGCTCAGAGCAGTGATGATGTCCCAGTATCTCAGGTCACCATCCCTGATATCTCCCCTCTACCCCACTGCACCCTCACCCCTCAGCACGTGGGGCTCAGGTGTGCAGAAAGCAGGACCGCAGACACTTGTGGCAGAAATCTGAGAGCCTGGCTCCTCCCTGGTTTCCAGCTTGCTCATGGTGATGCCCACCTATAAGAAAGTCATGTTGTATGGACCTACCTCAAAGCTGAGTGACGCTTTAGCCCATCCATGGTTGCCCTATTCCTAGGCAGTGCTCCAGGCCTGGCTTCAGGCCACGCACGTGGCTGTCCTCCACAATGCTCCCACCAACACTTCAGCACAAAATAAAATACATTTCCAAAATAAATCCCCCTTCCTCTTAACAGGAAGTGGGGCTGGGATCACCTTGGGCAGAATGGCATGAAGGCTGCAGTGTCCTTAAAAGCTGTTTTCTCCAGATACCTCAGTCTCAGAAATGAGAGTACATCTCATTTCAAGATGTTCATCCTAATATACTCAGAACAATGCAGCAACAATGAAACTACTGCATGATTAGAATTGCATAGATTGTATTTTATATCTCATTTCAACCCATTATGAGACCTGTAAAAAAAAAAAAAAATGGAGCATCTTTAGCTGGAAAGACTCCATAAATAGAAACCCTTACCTGGAGAGACTCCATGAATATTCTAAATCATTTGCATTATTTTTAATTCAAGATGATCTATTTCAAATTTGCAATAACATTGACTAGGAATCCTCCCAGAACCAGTTAAGTTTGCCCCGGCAAAGATGCAAAGATTTCTTAGGGCAAGCTACGCAATCGGTTGTGATTCTGTGATTAGATCCCTTTGTTAAGGCCAAAAAAAGACCTTTATTTGTTTCCAAGCAAATTCAAAAAACTTTTTAAAGAATTTTAATTAAGCAGGTATGAGAGTTTCTCATTAACAGATATTACCAGAATAATTTAACGTCAAGCAGGTGTGTCACAGCAACAGGAGGAAAAAGTTCACCCTGCTAACATTTCTCAACCTGTTTGTAACACTTTGCTTCACAGCTTTGCGGCATCTGCAGCGGTTGTTTGTGTGAATTCACTTTGTGCCCCACTCAAATCACACCCAGATATTGAACACAACGACCGCCTTCCCTAGGCACAGAATTTGGCCACAAATCGCTGTCGGCAGCGAAGTGATTCCCAGAAATGCTTTATCTTCGATTCCGCACATTCCAAGGGCCACGTGAAGCCCAGCTGGACCACTGCCCCCACCTCATGTGCACAGACCTCAATTTTGCCAGAGCACCCACCCCACAATCCAATTTGTCCTCAGCACCCCCTTGCGCTGTTCATGTTTCAGCAATGTGGTTTCCACCAATCCCACCCATGCGAGCCGACAAACACGGCCGCAACCGAATCGCCTACGAGAGCCAAAGCCGTACCCGTGAGAGGAAGAAACAAATCCTTACAAGAAGGCTGCCGACACCTTCAGTGCCATGTTTTGGCAGATACACCTTCCTTCTCCCCTATCGCCAATGGTCATTGCTCAAGAGCCAGCCCTGAGCTGGCGCGAGACTGTGGAAGAGGCGGCATCACCGCGACATTTTGCAGGAGGTCCTGAAATATAATTAAACGCTGTGGTGAAACCGAACGGTAAACAAGCCATGAATAAAACCTCCCTGAATTATTTTGCTAAACTATAATTACACAATAAGGAAGCAGATTAATTAAGTAAAATATAAGTCCTGAAACTGAAGCTTGCAAGCAAAGCAGTTTATTTTAATTTCCACATTATTTCGTATGAGATACAAGTGTTTGCTGTGGGTTTAAAATGTTGGAAGCCATTCCTTGCTGCCAGGCAGACCAAACCCAGTGGATAAATTAAATTTTTGCATCTCAGGCACCTCCTGCAATGTATATAAGGAGAAGGGCTTTGCCCCAGAGAAGCTAAAGGAGCTCTCCTTCTCTCACTCCCTGCTCCTCTCTTGCTCTTCTGCTTTGCTGCCTCACCTCCAGTCTCCCCCAGCCACCATGAGTCGACAGTGCTACACATCCAACTCCCTCCTGGGAAGACGGGGATTTTCCTCGGCATCTGCCGTCTGCACCCTCGGCAGGGTCAACAGCAGCTCAGCCTCCGTCTGCCAACCGGTGGGACGGAGATGTGGAATCGGTGGCTTCAGCAGCCGGAGCGTCTGCGACCTGGGCAGAGGGCAGAGGATTTCCTTTGGTGGGAGCTGCCGCAGCGGGGTCTACGGTGCTGCCAACGTAGGACGTTGCGGCGTGGCTTACGGCGGAGGTCGCTTTGGTGTGGGCCCTGTCGTGAGCTTCGGTAATTGTGGAAGCTACGGGGGCCTGGGCAGCTACAGAGGTATTGGAGATGGCGTGACTATCGGAGGTTACGGTGGCGGTATCGGCATTGGCATCGGCGGAGGTAGATCTGAAGGGATTCGGGGCGTCAGCATCCACCCAGAGCTCCTCAAGCCCCTCTGCGTGGGGGTCGACCCTGAGGAGTGCCAAGTGCGGACCCATGAGAAAGAGCAGATCAAGAACCTCAACAACCAGTTCGCCTGCTTCATCGACAAGGTGAGACCCCAGTGCCCCTGTGCAGGCTGTTAGGTTCATTTCCCTAGGATATGGGGGATGGATTGTCTCTAGGGAGAAAATATTGGTAGCTCTTTCTGCTGGCACCTTGGTCTTGTAATGGTCTCTGATAGCCCATGGTGATCCTGAGCTTTGGTTCTAAGCCTTGTACCAAGGCACCTGTACAAATATTTTAGCATTTTTACAGTCACCAGCATGCTAAATAATTAAATCAGGACTTGCTCTGGGGATACAGTAAATCAAAACCTATGAGAGAAGGGATGGACACACAGAAAGGTAAACCAGGAACTTTTATTACAAATGCTTATTTTTATTACAATCTGACATTGTTCTTGCAACTCTATAAATTCCAATGGAATTGTATATTTTAAAAATAGTCATAAACTCAAATAATGTCCCGAGTTGGAAGAGACCCACAATGACCATTGAGTTCAACTCCTGTCTCTGCATAGGACAACCCTAAAAATAGACACCTATGTGTCTAGTTTGTGGGCTTCATCGAGGGGATGTAGACAGACAGACATCCAGCTAAAACAAAATGAGTATTTTTAACTTCTCTGTCCCTCCACTCTGTCAATGAAATGACTTGGTGGTTTTCTAAATAGATGATATTTATTCCTGTTATCCAAGCTAAGCCTAAGTGTTCTCATTGCTGTTTAGAAATCATGGAATGGTTTGGGTTTGAAGGGACCTTAAAGCCCATCCAGTTCCAATTCCCCTGCCATGGGCAGGGACACCTCCCACTGGATCAAGGTGCTCATAGGAAATGGTTTTTCAAACAGCAGAGAAACCTTTGCTCTCTCTTATCTCGGTTTTCTTTGTGAGCTGTTCTACAGCTGGAAAAACCAACCCCATGTAAGAGGAACAACTCCACTTCCTCCCATTTGAAAAAATGACTTATTCATGATCCATAAAGGTTCTCAAGTACTGGAGAGCTCTTTAATCTAGAAGTGAAAGGCATGATAAATATCCGTGGTTAGAGTTTAAATCAGATACATTCAAATGAGATCCTGGATGGAGCTTTTAGTGCCATGAAAGACTCATTATTGTAATCAGCTCATCAGAGAAGGCAGAGGATCCTCCACCAACGAGTCATTGCAAGGGAAGAGGTGGTGTTTGGTTGAATTGTGCTTTGGTTAAACAGATGATTGGCCTCAAAACAGAGCAAACACCCCAACGTTGTTCAGCCTGTGTTATGAGCTCTTGGTTGGACCAGGTTTAGCTCAGAGAAGATGCTGGTCTCGCTCAGGCTGCTGAGAATTCAACACTTGGCCACCTTCAGTTCTAATTTCATGTCTGCTTTTTCCTTTTGGAAGAGGAGGAACTCAAAGCACCTTTGCCTGGGACAACACGGGGTTGCGTAACCCTTGCACCTCTTGCTTCCGCAGGTGCGGCTGCTGGAGCAGCAGAACAAGGTCCTGACCACCAAGTGGGAGCTGCTGCAGCAATATGTCCTCCCAGCTTCCAGGAGAAACCTGGAGCCTGTTTTTGAGAACTTCATCTGCAACCTGAGGAAGCAGCTGGAGTGCGTGCTGGGGGAGCGAGAGAGGCTGGAAAATGAGGAGCGTTGCCTCAGGGACCTGGTTCAAGAGTACAAGTGCAAGTGAGTAGAATGCAAAGAGAAGCTGCAGAGTAAGGTGTTTTCTGGCCTGAGTGATATTTCTGAGTGAGAAGCCCATGAAATTGGACTGGATGGTCCAAAAACTGGGGCACTGGGAGGCCAACAGGGCCAAGCACACCGGCACCGGTCTGGTTTCCTGTTCTGGGGGTCCCGCTGCTGCACCTCAGAGGTTGGTGATGGACTGAGAGAGCTCTTCAGCAATTCTTTTTCCTTAGGGAGAGGAATGGGGAACCCCTTTTCCTCTCCCTAATGCTCCTGCACCCCACCATGTTTTGCCATATCAAATCTCCCACACCACCTCTGCCTGTGGCTCCCCCAAATCTCAGGTCCCCAGTTCCGTTCCATCCATTCCCACAAAACCCTCAGCCTATTTGTCTCCACTCCATGCTTCGTCCACATCATCTCCACTGGGGTTTATTCTCTCTTCCCAGAGGGAATGTGGGATTTTTCTCACAAGTTGAGATGCAGAGGTGCTTTAATCTCTCCCTGTGTGCTCTGCTAAGCCATGAACCAAGACACTTGGTTGTTGGTAGTAAACAGCGCAAGAGAAAAGAGTAGTCCTTTCTCCTGAGATATTACAAAATCTCAGATGTTTTTTCTTGCTGAGCCATCCCCAAGGAGGTCAGGTTCAACTTGTGAAAGTTCTAGGTTCCAATTACTTAGTCATTACACACCAGCTTTCCTCCCCATTTCACCTGGGAGTTTCAAAGGTTACTCAACCTCCTGGACCTACCCTGGGGTGTTTTGGCCCCAGTCTCCCCATAAGCACTCAGAGCAGAGTCCTGGATGCTTCAGAAAAACATCACATGAAGCAGCAGGGCGAGAAGACGCAATCCAAGCCTTCGGCTGAGCTACATGGTTTTGCATGTCTAGTGGTTTGACCTGATTTACTGCCACCTCGCTCCAGCCACCCGGCTGCCGGTGAGGGCTCCTCCAAACTGCTGAACAAAGCCCAAGGGGGGGAGCAAAGAAATAGCAACCAAGCAAAAATCAAACAGGAGCTACAAAGCAAGTAGGGAGAGGCCCTAATTTTAATCATGCTTCCCATGCTCTGCACTGGCTGCTTGGGTGGTGGGGATGGGATCCTCATCATCCTGCCCGTCTCCTTTCCTCCTGCAGATATGAAGATGAGATCAACAAGCGCACAGCTGCAGAGAATGAGTTTGTGGTGCTCAAGAAGGTGAGTCAGACTAGGGACAATGTTGGTGAGACCAGGTGAGTGGCAGGTGTGTGGGCAAGACCCAGGTGTGGGGCCAGGGAGAAAAAAAGGGGAGTCATGGCACTACAATGCTGCCTGAGGCCTCATCAGGTAGCCCCAAACTAGAGGCAACCCAAGGAATCTGGAGAACCTCCATCAGATTGTGAGCACACACAACGCAAACCCATATAGTCTTAAGGGCTGGAAACAGTGAGGTTTCCTCTAAAACGAGCAGAAATCATGGGCTTTGCCACAGTCCTTCTTCCTCCTCCTCTTTTCACCAAATGCGTGGTGTGTCTCCAGGATGTGGACTGTCTCTACCTGACCAAGGAGGAGCTGGAGGTGAGAGTTGGCCTCCTGCGGCAGCAGCTGGAGTTCCTGAAGTGCATCTACGCTGAGGTAAGAGCTCTCTGCCCTGGGGACAATGTGTCATCTTCTGCATCCCCCTGAGCTCTCACACCAAAACTAAATGCAGAGAAAAGCATCTTTGCTGAAAATCCTGACCTTGCACCCCCAAAATCTCTCTCTTTTTATGTGTTTGATAACAACCCTGTGGGAAGGCAAAGGATGTTCTTTGGTAAAGGACAAAGGTTGTCTCCCATATTGCTGACTGCAAAGGGAGGGACATTTTCTGTGCAAAGCCCCTCAAATTCTCATCCAAACCATCCCTGGGAACTACATCTCACTCTTCAAAACCCAAATCTTTTTCGCATTTCATTTTTTTAAGCCACGTTAGTCAAAATACTTTGGTGGAAGTAAAACTTTTGTCTCAAGTGTAGCAAATGCTTTATCAAAACACGTGGAGGACACCGGGGATTTGCACATTTTCCAGCCAAACACCTCCCAGCAGTCTGTAGGCAATGGGGCCCAAAGTGCTCACCCCAAGGGATTTACAGCCCAGAAAACCACTGATGCAGCCTGAAAGGCCAAGTTGCCACAAAGTGAGTTGCTCCAGCCGGATTCCCCACTCTTCCTTAGGGGACTGCACATAACAATCTCCTATTGTGCCACCACAACAGGTCACTGCTGCCAGATCTTGCTGGAAATCACCTGGAGAACCCCATGCTCTCATTGGGCATACGTGGAGAGCACCTACCTTCCCACCAGACCCCCTTTTCCCAGGGATGACTAACTTGGGCTGGTTGAAGGAAAGGGACTGATGTGTGATGGATCTTGCAGGAGAGAGCTCAGCTGGATTGCCAGCTGTGTGACACCTCTGTCATTGTGCAAATGGACAACAGCCGGGACCTGGACATGGAGGGCATCATCAAAAGCGTTGAGTGCTGCTACGAGGAGATTGCCCAGAAGAGCAAGGCTGAGGTGGAGGCTTTCTACCAAACCAGAGTGAGTATTCACACTGTCAGCACAGATGGCAATTAAATGACCTGGCCAACAAAACCCTGAGGACCATTTCTGTCCTCCGTGATGTGGCTGAACCCCACCCCACAGTTGTGTGTGCTGTAATTTGCTAAAGAAAACCCAAATCAACCTATAAACCCATGTTTTAAGTATTTTCTGTAATAATCAAAGCACAACAGATCAGAGCCTTGCTTCAGAGAGGCCTCCTCTGTGCACACCCATCAGGAACATCATCCCCTTCCCAAAGGGCAAACACTCAGGACCTACCCAGGACTGTTGCTTTGTCTGAGCAGCTCCGTGGAGTTGCCACCTGCCCTGGAAGGGATGACTTGGGTGCACTAACACCATCCTATTCCTGTGCAATAGCTGGAGGAGCTCCACAGCAGCAGAGGCAAGTTCTGCGATGACCTGAGAAACAACCAGAGCGAGATAGCTGAGCTGAACAGGATGATCCAGAAGCTGCAGTGCGAGTCGGATAACGTCAAGAAACAGGTAGGATGAAGGGTTAAATGCTGCATGGGCAGTGGGATGTGAATCTTCTCCAGCAAAGGTCTTCATCCTCACCACCTCCCATCCAGCTGAGCTTCAAAGAACCACCCACCACCACCACCACCCCCAGCTTATACCTATATTTAAAGCTCATCATAAGGCTGTTGATACATGAAGAAGCAGATTTATTTCTCACTTAGCTAACAAGCAGAAGCCAGCTGGATGGGTAGAACAGAAGGTGTTTGCTGTGTGATTCCTACTGGGATGCAGCCAACAGGTCCCCTGCCCTTCATCCCAGACAGCCTGGCCATCACAAGCATCCAACCTAAATCCAGGCTCTCTGGCAAGTTCCTAGCTGAGAAACAAGGGGGTACATGAGCAACCCTGTGGAGGTACCTCTTAATAAAACTACTGGGCTCCCTCTTGCCCATTGTTGTCCCCAGATTGCAGCTCTGCAGACGGCCATCTGCGACGCTGAGCAGCGGGGTGACTGCGCCCTCAAAGATGCCCGGCAGAAGCTGATCGACCTGCAGACTGCGCTGCAGCAGGCCAAGGACAAGATGGCATGCCTGCTGAGAGACTACCAGGAGCTGCTGAATGTCAAGCTGGCCCTGGACATTGAGATTGCCACTTACAGGACACTGCTGGAAGGAGAAGAGAGCAGGTAGGAGCATCCTTGGCACCTTGTAGTCGCAGCTGGCATGTCCCAATAGAGAGAAGGGCCGGGTGAAGGCAGCTCCCTGTGGGTTCAGAGGGGACCATCATCCCTTTTATCTCCTCATGGGTGCAGAGAGGAGCATTGCTCCTGTTCCCTCCTCATCCTCCCAGGGCAGCTGAATCTCAGTGCTCTGCAGTCACATCCTCTGCGTGCAGCACAAAAAGCAGATGGGATATTAATGTGTCCATGGGATTTGGGGATCTGACCCTGCAGTGGTTCAGTGGGCAATGTGGACCTGCACCTCACCCTTAGGTGCACAGAAAAGATAAAGTACCTGCAGGTTTACTAAAGAATTCCGTGTGTATTTGGGGAATATTTCCCTAAACACATCTTTGAGACATTTCTTTTCTTAACAGGATATGTACTGGCAACCCTGTGAGCGTAGGTGAGTAATGAGCGCTCTTCATTTCCTTACAACTCTTTTAAGCTTATAAATTTCCTTATAGGCTGGAATTTAGACGCTCTGGGAGTGACTGAGCCTGTTTTTTTCCCACAGCTGTTGTCAGTGGCGGTGGCACCGTTGGAGAGTGCAGATCCCTATCTGGAATCGGAGGCAAATGCACCGTCAAGACAGGAGGGGTTGGTGCTGGGTTAGGGGTGGTCTCCTCCTTCGGGGTCGGTGGCGCAGGATTTAGCACCCGGAGCGTGGATTGCCTCCCCAAGGTGGGGGCTGGATTTGGGGCAAGAAGCGCCGTCAGCTGCGTGGGGCGAGAGGTCATCTCAGGTGTGGATGGGGTGCAGTGCACCACGGGTGTGGGCAACCTGGGGAACGTCGTGTGTGCCGGTGTGGAGCAGTGCAGCCCAGGAGCTGTCATCATTCCCGGGCCGGGGGTCTGCGGCGCTGGGAACAGGTACAGCACAGCCGTGCGTGTGGTCAGAACAACCCGGTAGAGACCAGAGGGCAACACAACATATTTTAAAATAATCAGCATTTCTGCAATAAAACAGTATTCCCCTTCCTTCCGACAGCTACAGGGATCACACAAACACACGTTGCCCATGCCCACACAACCAGGCTGATTGCTCTGCCAAAAACTCTTTGCATGATCAAAACCCACTTTCTCTTGCGTGTCCTTCCTGGGAGAAACTCCCCGTCATGGTCTCAGCCAGGAGAGATTTTCATTTCAGAGAGGCCATCCCTGTCTTCCCACATCATCTTGGCTCTTCAATCAGTCTGCTCTACTTGAGCCCCTTTTCAGCAGGGATTTTCTTTCCCTCGTCAAAAAGGATGAAAAATTTGGTCATCCCCACTTCAGAAAGAGAAGCTGCATTTTAATTGTCCAAGACAGAGCTGCAGCTATTATTTACCTTCTTTAAAGATACCAGAAAATCCAATTTTTCCTGTTTACGAGGGGGCTGGTAATGCTTATGTAAATTGGTCCAAGTTGCTACACCAGGTTTGGCAGAGCAGAGTTTAATTACACACCGACGAGCACCTTATATCTCTGTAGTTCAATGCATGTGTTGGTTTTCCTGTGTGTGTGCTGGGTAGACGGATTTAATGCTTTTCATGTGTAAGTGAACAGAGTTGATTACACTTCGCTTACTCCAGACCTTCAGCTGTACCTTCAATAAACGCCATGCATAATTCATCCTTTGCTTCATGGGTTTTATTTCCCTCTCTGATGTCACAAAACCACAGGTATTTTCTCAGACATGAATTTCCAAACAAGCAAGGTTGGTTGCTCACAAGAAGTGAAGTTTTCAGCAAAGGTTTTATGAGACTCTGTCATTTTTGCATACCTTTATTCCATTCAGACGTGAGTGTGGCCACAGGGAAGTCTGGAAATGCAGTGTAAACCAGGATATTTAACTGCTCGGGGGACATGCGGCTCACTTGGGATCTCTCACACAGTCTGGGATCTCTGGAGGTGGGAAAAAGCAGCCAGGCTCTTGATTAAAGAAATCAGTGAGAACCAGCTCAGGTAGTAACAAAAAGAAACTCCACACACACGCCAAAAAACCTTTCCAAAGAGTAGGCTGATTTTAGAAGGAAGCAAGAGAAAAGTGTGCCTTCCCAAAGCTGTGAGGGTGGGGAGGCCCTGGCCCGGGTTGCCCAGAGAAGTGGTTGCTGCCCCATCCCTGGAGGTATTGAAGGCCAGGTTGGATGGGGCTTGGAGCCCCCTGATCCAGTGGGAGGTGTCCCTGCCCATGGCAGGAGGGATGGAACTGGATGGGCTTTGAGGTCTCTTCCAACCCAAACCATTCCAGGATTCTATGAGAGCACGGGATCAGACCCTTTCCTCCTCGCATCACCCCCCCTTCTTCAAAACACATGAACTCACACAAAGAGCAAATCCTGTAGATGTGCCTCGACATCCCCCACCAACACTCCCTTGCAGGGAGGGGAAACTCCTCTCCCATCGTTGTAGGAGACTGGGATTTAGGTGAGATCAGGCTGCTCCCTCCCTTTTCTCTGACAGGGTGCCCACTTCCCAAGAGACCATGACCTACTGAAAGTTCTCAGTACCATGGATGGGGAGCACTTGTCAATGCAATGCTCATCACAGCTGGATGCACAGCTGGATGCTGGGAAAACCACCTGCCCTGCTGGCTTCTCCTCTCCCACGGCTTGTCTGGGTGCAGCCGAAAGCCCCTGAGACAACTTCATTCTGAATTGCCCTTTGGAGAAACCTGTCTCTCCTCACCCAGCCTGGAAGCAGCACAGGGTGTGGGCAGGTTAATTCATCCCATGAAACCTACGCCGAGGACCAGCTGCTGTAATTTATTCCCCGACGACGTCTCACTCCTCTTCCTAGACTTCACTGCTGACTCATGGCTTGTCTGCCCAAACCTCTCCATGGCTGGAGGATGAGTTCAACCATCCTGCCAGGCTTGGTCTATCCACGCTGGCGTGAAAGCGATGAACCCTCTGCTGGAGGCTGAGCTTCTCTCCCAGCACGGGGGCTGTGTTGAGTGTGGTGGATTCAAGCTCCTTCCATCTGCAACGCTATCCTGATGGGAAGTAAAATGGTTCATTGGTTGCAACCAGCAGGTAGATGATCAATATTGATTTTTTAATAAATTACGTGCCTTAGCAACACTGTCTGGGCTGGGGGTGGGGGGGAAATCCAAATGGATCAGCCCTTCCCAAGAAGACAAAATCCACTCACCTGAAGAAGATGCTTTTTTGAAATGGTTATCTTTGTTATTTCTGTCTCGTTGCGTGCGACTCGGACTTCATTTCATTTGTATGCAAATAACAAGCAGAAACACCCAAAGGAGAAGCTCCCAGTGCCCCAACAGCTCATAATTTATGTTGATCACCTCCCTGCAAAGCAATACTTGCACACCAAAACCCAGCCGGCTCCTCAGGGTACCAAAGCAGCCCAGCGTCTCTTGCTTTTCTGGGAGAATAACTTTAATCATCCCTGCCCTTCTCAACCCCTGAATATTGCAAAACCCATGGTTCCTGCTGCCTGCTTGAAGATGCTCATGTAGACCAGGATATTTTGGAAAGAATAAAGGCCAGGAGCAAGTTTTTGGGGGCAGATGGGGACCAAATCCTGCTCAGGGTCACTTTGAACATTCCCCCTCATAGACTGACAGTGTCTAACAGAGTTGACCTCATCTTTAATCCTGGGCTCAGTTTTGGACCCCTCAGTACAGGAAAGACATCAAGGGTTTTGTGCATCTGGAGAAAGGGAATGGAGCTGGGGAAGGGTCTGGAGAACGGGCATTCTGGGAGCAGCTCAGGGACCTGAGTGGGGTTTAGTCTGGAGAAGAGAAGGCTGAGGGGAGACCTCATCACTCTCTCCTAGAAAGGAGGAAGGAACGAGATGGGTGTTGGTCTCTTCTTCCAAGTAACAAGTGATGGGATGAAAGGAAATGGCCTCAGGTTGCTCCAGGGGAAGTTTAGACTGGATATTGGGAAAAATATCTTTACTGGCAAAGTTTTGAAGCCCTGGCAGAGGCCGCCCAGGCCAGTGGGGGAGTCCCCACTCCTGGAGGGGTTCAAAAAGGTGTAGATGTGGCACTTTGCAACATGTTATTGTTGTCATGGTGGGGTTGGACTGGATGAGCTTAGAGGTCTTTTCCAATCTTAACGATTCCATGATTCTATGATCCAAATCAACCAATGCAAAAAGCCAGATGTGCCTCTGAGTATGGGCCTGCAAACACCAACTCCTCCACAGAATTAAACCAGCCTCGTGAAGAAACAGGGCATTTTTCACCCGGCCTGCGCATCGCTCGCATACCTTGTGGACAATGGGCTGAAGGAAGAGGAGTGTGGGAGCCAAAAATGACAATTCCCTCTTTCTTGTTGGCAGCCCCACCTTTAATCCCATTACATTCATTCAGCTCTAATATCTGATCCGAACCCGTTTGTCGGCTTCAGGACAATCTGCCTTTACTGGGGTCAAGAAAGCATGAAGACAATCTCATTTTCCCATCGCGCCCGGGCTTTGAATTTTATGCAAATCATCAAGGCAGTAGAAGTTCATGAATTTCAAGTGACATCCCAAGCAGACTCAGCCCAAGATTTTTCCAAAGAGAGGCAAAGTCAACCTGTACCAACTGGGAATTTCACACTACAGTGGGAAATGCTCTTGGAGTGACCCAGCTTTCCTGGTTTGAGCCAGCCTGGCAGCGTTTCTTTAAGGGTAATCAAATAATTCTTCTTCTGCTTTCAGTAGAATATGAAGCACTTCTTTAATTTTTCTTCCAGAGGGATTTTAGCTCATACTTAATGGTTTTGTAGCACTGGGGCTCATGAATGGGCATGTAGAGTCCTGTACCGCAAACATATTTAAGCTCCAATTATGCAGACAGCACGGGCAACACTACCAGGACAGCAACACGCTGAAAACCAACCAAATTCTTAAATATGAATAATAAAATACTTCAAATATTGGAATTCCTCAAAGTCTGAGATGCCAGAAAGTGTCACCACAACCTAGTGATGTTTTTCTTTCCCCCAAGAATTACAGGAATTAAAATAATGAGAATTTTGTGGGAACAATTTACAGGTTGGTTAAATCTTTGCTTTTGGCAACATTATGTATGGAAAGTTTCAATGGTCTGCAAAAGAAATCATAGCTGGGAAGAGCTAGAAACTCAGGACTGATGGCACCTGAACGTTAAAGTGAAAAGAATACAGGTCCACAAAGCTGGGCAAAGGGCATTTCAGAAAATCTGACTCCTTCATAGAACAGTTTGGGTGGGAAGGGTCTTTAAAGACCATCCAGTTCCAACCCCCAAGTTCATTGAAATGCTTTTTAGATCAAGATGAAAATGTATTGATCACATCACCGGTTGAGTGGAGACACTGCACAGCAGCCTCTGGGTGAGATGGGGTTGTCCTCTGGAGGTGCCAACATCTCTAGAAAGGAAACCTAGGAAACCTACCACAAACTAAATCCGTAACACTAAATGGCCAAAATTTGAGGTGACACCTAAATATAGTGTCATAGACTCATAAGGTAAAATGGTAGAAACATTAAGGTTGGAAAAGACCTCTAAGATCATCCAGTTCCAACCACGTCTCAGGGGAAAATCATGGATCAGGACCTCTTTGCTGTAGGTACAGAGTCAACTCAAAAAGACTGTCCTGCATAACCAGTGTGAACAGGCAGAGTGGATAAATTAGAGCTCTGAAAGAGATGTCAGGCTTCGTGAACATCACACCCGCGCTTTGCCTTCAGGTGAAGAAGCCCTGTGAAATTTTGCATTCAGCATTGCTGTTTCAGCCTCCCTGCTTTCACTCAAGTTAATTGAGAGTATTCTCCACTAAGCTCTACACCGATCTATCGCATTTATGAGTAGCGTAGGGATATCTCGGTTGTTATTTCTCCTTTTTCCACCCTGTTTCTTCCCTTTTTCCTCACAGCAAGGAAACAAAATACATCTCTGCAAGCACACAGAGGCTTTGCACCAAGGCTGAGCTCGCCTGCCAAAAACCAGGGAGTTAGATAACTCTTCTAGCTGGGCAGATTCACACCAGCACCCGTAGGTGTGTTTGAGTGCAATCAGTGTTCATCAAGTTTCAATAAGACAGCTGGCTGCCTGGCACGTCAAAACCATGAAGGCACTAAATTGATCGCTGGACTTCCATGCAACCAAGCCCAGCTCCCCAGAGGGATAAAAAGGGCATCCCAGGCTTCCTTCCACCAGAGAGCTACACTCTCTGTTTGTTGCTTCTCGCCAGCGCCGGGCTGTTGTCTCCTGCTGCAATGAACCGGCAAGCTTACAGCATGAGAGCGGGAGGTGGAGGCAGATCCTACAGCACTGCCTCAGCTATTATTCCAAGCGGGAACAGGGCTGGCTTTAGCTCCATGTCTGTGGCACGCTCTGGAGGAGGTGGAGGTGGTTTTGGAAGGCTTATTGGAGGAGGTGGCGGCGGCGGCGGCGGCGGTGGTTTTGGCAGCAGGAGTCTCTACAACCTTGGTGGTAGCAAGAGGATAGCCATTGGTGTTGGAACCAGCTTCCGAGCTGCTTTTGGGGGTGGAGCTGGTGGTGGCTCCGGACTGGGAGGTGGTGGTGGTGGTGGTGGCTATGGACTTGGTAGTGGTGGAGCTGGTGGTAGCCTTGGTCTTGGTCTCGGTGGTGGAGGTGGTGGCTATGGCTTTGGAGGAGGTGCTGGTGGGCTAGGTTTTGGCGGTGGACAGGGAGGTGGTGGAGGCTTTGGCTTTGGTGGAGTAGGGGGATTGGGAGGATTCCCTGGAGGGCTGGGTGGTGGCAGGAGCCCAGGGGGATTTGTTGGCGGTCCACCTGGAGTTGGTACAATCCAAGAAGTGACCATAAACCAGAGTCTCCTGGCGCCGTTGAATCTGGAGATAGATCCAAACATTCAGCAGGTGCGAAAAGATGAGAAGGAGCAGATCAAGACCCTCAACAACAAATTTGCTTCTTTCATTGACAAGGTGAGACTTCATCAGGTGTTGTGGAACTGTGACTGAGAGGGAGGGAGATGGTTTGGTAGCTGCAAAATGATGACTTCATAAGTTTCATCTGCCACGTATCTCGTGTCTGCATGGCTTCAGGAAAGGAATCAAAAAAGAACATTCTTCTAAACGGTTACAAGGCAGAAAATTAGATGTCGGAAACTAGGACTAGAGGATCAGACCAGGGTTTGTGGCTGAGAAATGTGATACATTGGCTCAAACACAGTAAGTTTCAGGAGTTTCAGGAGTTTCAGGTCCAGACCTGGCTGCTCTCTGTGGGGAACCACAGCAGTCGTGTTAGTCCTTATTGCTTTACTGCCTGCGAGCTGAAGTCCTTAGATCGACTCAACTTAAGTCCTTTCTTGGCTTTTACTTGGGTAAATATGCAGTGCATACGAGCAAAAGGAAAGGCAATTAAGTACTTGTCTTTTAACCTGCAGTGCTTGGTTCTTAGCTTTAATGAGCGAAGATAAACATCTCTTACAAAGAAGGAAAACCAAAAGGATGTTAAAGAAAGAAAGTAATAAAAGTGCTGAACCCACGTTTTCCGATGATTGCTCATTGGCTTGCTAAATTGAATTGTCTCTAAATAAAACTGTCCACGGAGAGCAGATTTGCTCAGCTACAGGATGGGCTACCATAGCCCTAAATAACCTGGAGGATCTTCACAGTTGGATTTAATAGTTTTGGTTTGGGATTTCCTTGGTTTGTGCCTATGCATCAGTCCCAGTTCTTTGATTATAGACCATCAGTGTGCTCACAGGTATCTTCTACTAAGCCTCTTCTGCTTCCCAACACTCAGGTTCGTTTCCTGGAACAACAGAACAAGGTTCTTGAGACCAAATGGACCCTCCTGCAGGACCAGGGTCAAAAGAACAACTCAGGCAAAAACAACCTGGACCCACTCTTTGAGGTTTATATCAACAACCTGAAACGGCAGCTGGCCAACCTGCTCAGCGAGAGGGGACGCATGGATGGGGAGCTGAAGAACATGCAAGACCTCGTGGAGGATTTTAAGAACAAGTGAGTGTCTGTTAGCATCCAGGCACCCTGGAGTGAAACTGGGATGCAAATGGCTCAGCTTAGCACTAGGTGGTCGGATTATTCTTACGTAACTTTAGCTTTCTGAAAGCCAAATATTGAGCCGGAGATATTCATCAAACTTTATACAGGAAAGGGGAGTAAAGCATCTCCAGTCTGTGCTCTAAACCTGTAACATAGCACCTAACTAATCCCTGTAGCCTTCTAGTACTAAAGGGGGCCTACAAGAAAGCTGGGAGGGGCTCCTGATCTGGGAGTGCAGGGATACGGCGAGGGGGAACAGTTTTCTGCTGGAAGAGGGGAGACTGAGGTGATATCTTAGGGAGAAATTTTTTTTCTGTGTGGGTGAGGAGGCCCTGGCCCAGGTTGCTCAGAGCAGTCATGGTTGTCCCATCCCTGGAGGTTCTCAAGACCAGGTTAGATGGGGCTTGGAGCCCCCTGATCCAGTGGGAGGTGTCCCTGCCCATGGCAGGGGGCTGGAACTGGGTGGCCTTTGAGGTCACTTCCAACACAAACTGTTCCATGATTCTATGAGTATTTAGTATCTCTCCCTGCAAAACTTCTGTCTTCCTTGGCAGCAGCAGGAAGATGGTGCATCAACAATTTTCCAGTTGAAAGATGGAGATTTGGCCAGGACACAACAACTTGTCACAGCGCTTGCAAAGGGAAATTAGCTTTACTGTTTTTGTTCCCTCTGCATTAGGTCAAAAGACCATTTCAGCCCTTTGAGAAATGGGATCATCATAAATCTGAGCTGGGCAGTTTCCAGGGGCAGATTTCTAAACACCATACCTGGCCCAGATAACCTTGCATTCCTATCTGTACAAGTTTTCTGCTTACCAAGGTATCATCCAACACGTCTTTCCCTTCATCCCTGCAGATATGAAGAGGAAATCAACAGACGCACAGCAGCAGAGAACGACTTTGTGGTGCTGAAGAAGGTGGGTGAGATATGAGGTGTCATGGGTGCTGAATTAAACCTCATCATTCCATAGGCTGGGAGAGTCCTAAAGGGTGGGGGATATCATGGAGCTGTGCCTTCATCTTTAAAAGCTGTCATTTGGATTGTGGTTCTGGGGAAAGGAATGGAGGGGCTTGGGAGTAAATTCTTGTCTCATTCCTCTCCCACAAAAGCTTGCTTGGGTTGCACCCTCCTCCTTATCCATTAACAAAGGTACACATCTACTTCTGTTGGCCAAGAGATGTCCTCTTGGTGCTCTCCTAGTGGGATACAACAAGCACAGCAGCACCACTGCAACAGGGAAAGGGGCAGCCTCATCTCCAGGCTTGGTCAGTTCTTGATTGAACTAAAGGAGAGGCATCAGGTGGTGCTGATGTCCCCATGGTTACTCTTCTCCAGGATGTGGATGCTGCTTACATGAATAAGGTGGAGTTGGAGGCCAAGGTGGATGCCCTGACTGATGAACTCAGTTTCCTCCGAGCCCTCTACGATGCGGTACAGAGACCCTCCTTCCCTGATTTCTGTCCTGTTGTCCCCCCTTGGGCAGTGACTGCCATCATTCCTGACATTTGGAAAGGTAAGTGCAGCTGGCCCGGGATCCTGTGTGCTTCCTCACAGGAGCTGGCTCAGCTCAGCGCACAAGTGTCCGACACGGCTGTCATTCTGTCAATGGACAACAACCGGAACCTGGACCTCAGCAGCATCATAGCCGAAGTCAAAGCTCAGTATGAAGACATCGCCAACAGGAGCCGGGCTGAGGCAGAGGCTTGGTACCAAACCAAGGTGAACAGACCCATAAATGTCATGGATGCCTTTCTGGGGAAAATTACTGCTGTCCCTGTATGAAGTTGTTTGAGCCATGTTTTGTCCACCTGGACTCCTCAGATGGTTTATTCTTCCTTCTGAATCTCAGTTTGAGGAGCTGCAGGCCACCGCAGGGAAGCACGGGGATGACCTGCGCAACACAAAGGGGGAGATCTCCGAGCTCAACCGGCTGATCCAGAGGATCCGGTCAGAGATAGAGAACACAAGGAATCAGGTAGGAATGGCAAAGGAGCCTATGGAGACCTGTCCTGCTGTCCCTTAGCAGTGCTGCTCTTCTTTGCCAGGGACTTTAACAACCACAGAGCATGATGAACCTCATTAAATGGGTTGAATTCCCTCTGGAAAAGGGCACCACACTGTGCTATGTATTAAATCTTTCTTGCCAAGCTTGCATTTCAACTTCAGCAAAGTTGGCTATGGGTGAATGACTTCAAGTCTTGACTGTTGTTCATTAACAACCCAGACACAATGGTTTCTTTCCTCTTGGATGACTTGTACCCTGAAAGAAAAGCAGCATTTAGGAGTTCCAATCCCTCCTCTTGCAGTGTGCCACCCTGCAGACGGCCATCGGAGACTCTGAGGAGCGGGGGGAGCTGGCCCTCAAAGATGCCAAGGCAAAGATGATAGAACTGGAAGATGCCCTGCAGAAAGCCAAAGCTGACATGGCCCGGCAGCTCCGCGAGTACCAGGAGCTCATGAACGTCAAGCTGGCCCTGGACATCGAGATCGTGACCTACAGGAAGCTGCTGGAGGGCGAGGAGAGCAGGTGGGAGCAAAATTCAAGCAGGAATAACAAAGACTATCACTTTCCCCCTGCCAGCAGTTCCTCCCCGTGCGTGTCTCCTTGATTTTGCTCTAAATTCCCTTTTATTTGCTCTCCATCAGGCTGAGTGGAGAGGGACTCAACCCCGTCAGTTACTGTAAGTACCACAGTGCTTGCCTTGCCTTGGGCCTGTCGGGAGCAGAGGCTGTGAGCAACCTTGGGAAAAGGGAGGTTTCACCCAACATAAGATGTTCGGAGCACACCACCACAGCATGAGGGCCTGGCATGGGAGGGAGAAGCTGGGTTCAAGTCATAGAATTAGTAAGGTTGGAAAAGACCTCTAAGATCGTCAAGTCCAACCATAAGCCCAACACCACTGTTCCTACTAAACCATGTCCTGACGTGCCACATTTACACCCTTTTTGAACCCTTCCAAAAGGGAAGGTGGCTCCACCAGTTCCCTGGTGCAGGCCCACTTACCTGTGGGTTCAGGTCCTGATGATGGTGTTTTCTGAAACTGGGTAATTGCTAAGCAGATGTCTGACCTTCTGGTTGTTTTTTCTTTCAGCTGTCATCAGCTCCAGCTCTGGAATGGCTGGTGGAGCTGGCCTAGGAGGAGGATTTGGTGGACTGAGCCTAAGTGGAGGAGGTGGTGGAAGTGGTTTTGGTCTTGGAGGAGGCGGTGGAAGTGGTTTTGGTCTCGGAGGAGGTGGTGGAAGCGGTTTTGCTCTTGGAGGAGGCGGCGGAAGTGGTTTTGGTCTTGGAGGAGGCGGTGGCGGTGGAAACTACAGCTTTGGAAGTGGAGGTGGACTTGGACTCGGAGGTGGTGGTGGTCTTGGAGGTGGATATGGAGGAGGCAGTGGTCTTGGCCTCGCAAGTGGTCTTGGCCTCGGAGGTGGTAGTGGTGGCAGCAGCAGTCTGAGCACCAGTGGAGGGAATTTCAGCTCTGGAAGTGCAAAAGGCACCAACCCAGGTGTGAAAATTGTCTCCAAGACCTCCTCTAGCAAAAAGAGCATCAAAAGCCAAAGTCTGAAGAACGCTACACAGCCTGAGTAAAAGCAGCACCAACCCTCCCCAAAGCCATTGCTTCCATGTTGCTCCTGTCTTGCTCCCGTATCGCTCCTGCCTTGCACCTGCATCTCCCCTGCACCCCACCACCCTTTCCATCCACATCTTCCCCAGCTCCTCATGCTGTATTTTTTGAGCTTTTGGGTCAGCCTTCAAGAAAAGCAACAGAACACATGCCAACAGGATCTCACAAAGTACCTGAAACAGGATTAAGAGGAAATACAGGCCTAAGTGATTTTCTGAACGGGAAATTTGGGGGTTTTGTTTGTTTGCTTTTAACGAGGATGAGCAATGGTTTGTAATTATGGCTGACAGCTAACGCAGATCAAATCACAGCAAAATGCAATAAGTTAGGGTTTTAGCTCAGTTTTGGCCCACAGAAGCCCAGGGCTTCAGTTCGGGCTGCTTTATCTTCACTGCTGGAATAAACCAAACTCACTCCTTTGAGTGAAGCAACTCATCTCTATCAGAGATAGGGGTTATTTTTCTGCTATGTAGAAATACCCCAGGAGGCTGCTGAAATATTCCAGGCAGTGGTTTGCAAGCTTGTGGCCCCTCTTAAAATCCCCCTTATTGTGGGAGCACAGGGCCTGGTTGGCGTCACTTCTGAGTCACTCGAGTATGATGGAAACCCCCTGTTTTCCCCATTCATGACCAAGCTTTGAAAAATGTTTCTTCCAGATGTGCTGAGCATGGCAGCTGTGTGAAGCCAGGCCCTGGATCAGAGCAGAATATCAGGAAAGCAATCTGAGATGCCTCCATCTGCAAAGTACCACCCACAGGGACGCACCTTGCATGAAGCTTATCTAAAAGGAAGCCCAAACTACTCTCCATTCTGGTCCTTTCTCTTCTTGATATGAAATTTTGCCCATGTGGGTGTATTTTGTCAGAGGAGCCATCAGTGACTGACCCAAAGAATGTGGAGGAGGGCTTATTTTCTAAATTACAGGATTTTTAAATTTTTAATTATAACTGAGGCAGAGAGTTCTTCAAAAGCAAGGTCAGGGTTTGCAGTTAAATTGGATCTCTGTCCTGTCTTGTGTTAGGTTTTGTTGGAATGGCTTAAAAAAATGCTCAAATCACCCAACAGCTCAAGTCTCACTGACCTTCCCAACTGTCTTGGGTAGCAGCAGTCGAGGTGAAAGGTTGCAATAGTGAAAATTACACTGAAAAGCTGCCCAAAGACCCATGTCCACAGTGCTCCTGGGGGTATTTCAGCATCTCCACAATGTGTGGGTTTCTGTGCCAAAAGAAAGACATTTGGTAAACTGGAAAGTGCAGTCAGGGTTCAGCCCAGCACATGGGCCATGAGGCAACTGGGAGCAAGAACTCACAATGCCCCACAACTCCTGTCCCTTCTCTGATGGTGTTTTCCCTTCTTGCCTTCCATCAGGTCCTTTTATTTTTGTGAAAGTGCCATTCAAAAAAGAAAATTGCAGCTTTTTATACTTCAATGGTAGCGATACGGTGCTGTGTTTTCCTTCTTCCCTCTTTCTGGAATGTGTCCAATAAAACTCAATTGTAATTTATTTGTTTCTACATCTTTTTACTCTAAAGCTGAACCAGCAGCAGGAAATATTCCCAACTTTCAGACTGGAAAAGACTTTTGATTGTTTTTGGGGCAAACGTTTCAAAATTCCTCTGATATTAAAATGCAAAGCTTGAAATCAGTGTCCTGCAGCAAATTGGAGAATTGGAGAAAAAGAGAAGAGGAAGAGAGTGGTGATTTATCCATTAAGTGAGAAAAAAATTACTCTTCATTTCTTAATATGTGATTTAGGTTGATCCAAAAGCCTTTCTTCCATGTTAGGGAGGGGATTTCGCAGCTCTGCCAGCTTGGGAAAAAAAGACCCCTCAAACTAGTATTTAATATTTCCTTTCTTAAAAAGCAAACCCAAGGAGATAGAGGGCTCTGAGGGAGGGGTTTGAGGCCTGCATGAAAGCTGGGGAGGGGCTCCTGATCAGGGAGTGCAGGCATAGGATTAAGGGGAGTGGTTTTCATCTGAAAGAGGGGAGAATGAGATGAGATCTTGGGGAGAGATGTTTTGCTGTGAGGGTGGGGAGGCCCTGGCCCAGGTTGCCCAGAGCAGTGGTGGCTGCCCCATCCCTGGAGGTGTTCAAGGCCAGGTTGGATGGGGCTTGGAGCCCCCTGATCCAGTGGGAGGTGTCTCTGCCCATGGCAGGAGGTTGGAACTGAATGCTTTGAGGTCCTTTCCAACCCAAACGATTCCATGATTCTACATTTATATATCCATGGGATTTGGGCACAATTTTCCAGCTTTCTATAGACTTCAGTTCCTCCGTTCCAGGATTCTGTTTTGTCAGGATGATCTAGAGCAAGGATGGAGTTCAGAGAGCTGGAGCAGAACCACTCACCTCCCGATGTAGGTGTTTTGGTCAGGGATTTTTGTCATAAAGAAGAAAAAAATGGGAAAAAATACCCATCAGACCAAACCTCTCACCTTATTGCTTTTCAGAGTCAGACGCTGTGCTCTTCCCTGACCTCTCAGTATCCCCAGTTTTACATAACCCAGTGCAGCAAACGGGAGACAGCAAGCAAGCACACGCCAAGCCCAGCAGGTTTAGAGCCGACGCTCACAACCGCTTCGGCAAAACCTCCCTGAAACCCAGACGCAATGAAACCTGGGTCATCCAATCTTTCTTCACCCAGCAAATCAAAGTAGCTGAAATTCAAAAGACCAAAATCTGGGGATAAACCCCTCTCCTCAGCTCCTGCTGTCACAGAGGATGGCACAGGCATGAGGCAAAAATTGGGGAAGGTTAAAAATAAACCCTGAGTCACCTCGATTTCTGTGCTCATCTGTGCAAAATCTGAATTGCACAGCACGGGTGTGCGAAATTAATACAGCTAATGACAACCTAACCTTAACTAACCTTCTGAGTTCTGAATGACTTTCAATCTGTGGTGAAAAAAGAGCAAATAAGAGTCCAAAAGACTCACAGGCAGCAGAGTTTCTGCAAACCTCTCAGCTGGCTCCATTCCTCCTCCCTTTGCTCAGCACCACCATCCCCCCAGCTGTGCTCTCCCCCTCCAGGCAACCCCTCTGCAGTAAATCCTGCCTCCCAAATACTCCCACCTCTTCTCTCTGAGGGGGAAAACAGAGCCCTTCCAGCAGCCCTGAGCGGCTCCAGGAGGACAGTGCACACGATTGACCCAAGACAAGCAAAGAAACTGCGTGGGACTGAGAGGTTCTGCAAGAATTTTCCTTGTTTTGGTGTCTAAACCATCATTTGCTTTACTCTTCCAAATCCTTTGTAATATTCCACTTAATTACACTTGTCTGCAGCAACAGGCTTTCCTAGAAGAGCTGGGGAGGTAATGACTGCCTTCAACATGAATCCTTTCTCTTTGCTTTAATTAAAACCTTTGCAGGTTGGGCTCTGGTTCCCAGGTGTGACTTTGCATAGCTCTTTGGAAGTCAAAAGCAGGCTCCTTGCCTGGCCCCCATCCACAGGATCTGGCACACGTGTGCCAATTCTCATCTGCAGGCTTAGGAGAGCAAATCTCCATGCATTCCATGCTTGTAACAGAATTTGTTTATTTTCAGTATCAGCACAACCCCAGCTGGGTTAATATTGAGGTTACCTGTTGCTGCAAATCACCTGGGAAATGGGGGTTTGTTGCTTCTGGACACGCCAGCATGGCATGGAAGAGGTAGGCACAGGCACAGGCGGTCCAGAGAAGCCATGGCTGCCCCATCCCTGAAGGTGTTCAACACCAGGCTGGATGGGGCTTGGGGCAACCTGATCCAGTGGGAGGTGTCCCTGCCCATGGCAGCAGGGTTGGAACTGGATGGGCTTTGAGGTCCCTTCCAACCCAAACCATTCCAGGACTCTACAGGCGCTGTTTTCCCTATGAAAGTCTACATTTCCAGAACTCAGGAGGTTCCCACATCTCCACTCCCGAGGCGAGAGCACCCCCTTGCTACCGCCCAGCCATCTCCCTTTCAGCAGGAGGGTGCCTTGCAAGAGCCCGTCCAACGATCGGCTTCCCGATAGCTTGCCCGAAGGCGCTGTGGGTGCCGATGACTCATGCTATTGACAATAAGCAGCGACAGGAGCGCTTGCAGGAGATAGATGATGGTTGTGAGCACTGGCTTTTTCTGATTGCATTGAGGAAAAAAAAAAACAACACAAAACAAAACAAAACAAAACAAAAAATCCTTCTCATCAGGTTCTTTCAAGTTCCCAGACGAGAAAAGAACAGTTGGAAACACATCAACAGAAACAAGCTGGGAGATGCAGCAGATACCCTTAAGCCGCTCACGTTGGATTAAGTTCTGTACTCATGGCTCACGTAGCTGATTTCGAGAACCTTTTTTGATTTAAGTGCTCAGGGTTTCATCTCTGCCTCATGCTCTTATTTTATCTGATGTCCAACACACCCCCAAGCTGGGCAGCCCTTGCAGCACAAGGATGCAGCTGGGCAGAATCCAGTTTGCAGATGTATTAAGGGTGGGAGGGAGGGGAATGTCATCTCTTGTAATCTATGTCCAGCTCTTCATGGACACAAGAAGTCTCCAGCTCTCCTGCCTTTACACCGTCCGAAAACACAACCCAGACTCATCATGGTAATTAAAGCTCCTGGGTGAGTGTTCAACCTAGAGCCTGAGATTGAGGGGCTGGGGCTGGTTTAGAGGACCCTTCCAAGGGAATGATCTCAGCAGAGTGAAGGAGGGGTGGGAGAGAGCTGGAAGAAAAGTGGGTGAATTTCCTTTCACTGAACATCTCAGAGAGCCAGCAATGACGTGGAAACTGCTGGTTAAATACTTGGGGCAGGGGTGGGGGGAGTGATAAAAATACCACTTCAGAGGGAGCCTGTGAAGTTGAAAACCTCTGAGCCTGACAAGGAGATTCAAAGGAAGAGCAATCATTTCAAGCATCTTTTTAATAACTGTTTTATAGGTCTTGTAGTACTATTTAATGTAGTTTGAAGTTATTTTGGAGAAGGGATTTACTTGCTGTCTTCGAAAGCTAACTAATTTCTCAGTTTCCTCTCCAATGAGGGAGACAATTTTTTGGTAAGATCCCAGAAAATCCTACCACAAGACAACTCCCACTCAGCTCATTTAGATCCCTTTTCTGAAAGAAATCAAGAGACCCACACTGATAAATAAAACCACCTTCAGCCCCAGCTTTCCCAAGCAGCCAACAAGACGAGCACATCCAGAGCTTGCAGCCTCAGAAAAGCCCCTCTTTATGCTGCCCTGTTTACTGGGCGATGTGTTAAACCTTAAAATTCACTTTGCAAAGGCTTCATCACAAGGAACCTTATTCAAAGGACTAAGCCCTTGGCTCGCCCAAGGAAAACTGGCTCCCAGGGTCTTGCGGGAATCATGTTGCATCCTGCTCCTGAGCACAGACCTCAGCAAGTCGTCCCATTCAATTCTAATTCCATGAGTCAGAGCGGCAGGCTTTGGTGGGGGGGGGGGGGGGGGGGGAGCTCCCTCTCTCCGTTACTTTCTTGCCTGCAAACAATGCATTTTTCAGCACCTCGCCGTAGCCTAGGTGTGTTTGACAAGGCAAGTTGCTGCAAGGCACGTCAAGTTCTGAATTCCCGTGCCAAGTTTTCCAAGCAGATAAAAGAGGAGGCTCCCAAGCTCTCCCATCACAGGGGTTTCTTTCTCCCTTGCCCTCTGCTCTTTTCCTGCCGCGCAGCTTTTATTCGCCAGCCTTTTTTTCCCCCCTCTCCTGCTCTTTGCATTTCCAATTGAACAAGCCACCATGAGTCGGATCTCTTTCAGATCATCTACTGGAGGTGGCATGAGGGGTTTTAGCTCAGGTTCTGCTATCGTAGGAGGTGGCGGTGGTGGTACCAGAAGCAGTTTTAGCTCTGTCTCTGTCTCCAGAGTTGGAGGAGGAAGAGCCGGAGGTGGAGGAGGCTTCGGAGCTGGTGGTGGCTTTGGCAGCAGAAGTCTCTATAACCTAGGTGGAAGCAGAAGGATTTCCTACAGCTCAGTCGGTGGAGGTCTACGGAGTGGAGCCGGTGGTGGATATGGCTTTGGTGGAGGAGTTGGTCTTGGCTATGGTGGTGGAGCAGGCGCTGGTTTTGCCTTAGGAGGAGCTGGTGGTGGTGGTGGCTATGGGCTAGGTGGTGGATTTGGGCTGGGAGGTCCCGGATTTGGTGGTCGAGGTGGCCCCGGGTTCCCTGTTTGCCCACCTGGTGGCATCCAAGAAGTAACCGTCAACCAGAGCCTCCTGGCACCCCTCAAGCTGGATATTGACCCAGAAATCCAGAAGGTGCGAACACAGGAGCGGGAGCAGATCAAGACCCTCAACAACAAATTTGCCTCCTTCATCGACAAGGTGAGAGTTTGGTCTTACATACCAACCCATGCTTTTCAACAGCTGCCTTGGGAAAGAAGAACAGGAAGAAACTTTGGATTTAGGGGCTTGTCTGAACATATCTCAGGCAACAAACAGCCCAAGCTTGGCTGAGAACTAAGAACTGTCTTGTGTTTCCTCTTCGCAAGGATGTGTTTCAGTGCCTTGTTTTATGAGAAACCCTCTCCTCCCTGTAAAACCCATCCTGGGGGCTGGATGGATCTTCTGCTGGTTGTAAAATGGCAAAGCTCTACACAGCTCAATGGGACAACACCAATTTAAACCATTAAGGTGGGCAGAGTGTCTAGAGGGGGGAGAAACACCTAAAGTTACAAGTAGAGGTGTTTGGCATGCTCAATAGCACTTGAAAAATCTCAGTCAACCTCTGAGATTGATAATTTCAAGAATCCAGTGCCTTAAACTAGGAAGATCTTAATAATTTCTCTCCACCTTCCCAGTGTCTCTTGACCTTTTCTTTCCATATTGAATGGTTCCTCCTTCTTCTGGTAGTGGGGTTTTTTGTTCTGATGGGCTTCAGCAAGTGCCTGTTTTTGTTTCCCCAGGTGCGATTTTTGGAGCAGCAGAACAAAGTGCTGGAGACCAAGTGGAGCCTTCTGCAAGAGCAAGGTCACACAGTCACCAGGAAGTCCCTCGAGCCCCTTTTCGAAGCCTACATCAACAACCTCAGACGGCAGCTGGACAGCCTTATGGGAGAGAGGGGGAGGTTGGACTCTGAGCTAAGGAACATGCAAGACATGGTGGAAGACTTCAAGAACAAGTAAGAAATTGGGCTCTGTAGTGTAGATAGTTAACAGACAGGAACATCAAAGCAGGAGGTTCATGTTAGCTGGTGCACGCCTTGTGTCTGCACTGGGTTCCTCTTCCAGTCTGCAAAATGAACATATAAAAGCAAAACCTGGGCTCAGAATGACCTCAGGTTATGTCACATTTCTTACATGCAGGATGAGTGCTTAGTGCAGGATTCGTGCACCCGTGGGAAGCTGCTCCAGGGTAATGGAGGTGATGGTCTGATCCCTTGAGTCTCTCAAAATAATTCACCTGGAGACAGAAAAAATGCATAAAATGAGTATAATGAACATGCAAATGGGAATGAAAAAAAAAAATTCCCCTAGTTCTCTTTTTGCCAAGGAAATCCCAGCCTTTCCAGAGGGCCCCGGATGAGCTGCATGTACTCGGCCTCACTCAGCTCCCTTCATGTGCAGGGTGCTCAGCTCTTTTCTCTGACCTTTGCCAAAGAAAACGGTTTCCCCGGGGAGGCAACTAACCCCATTCTGAGATAAGGTGCCCAGCGGAGGTGGGATGAGTCACTTTAAGGAGGTGCCAGGCGGCGTTTGCTGACTATAAGGGACATTTAGGTGGTTTTTTTAGGCGAGGCCGCTCATTTTTATTTGGCAAGAACAATCTCTCCTTTATTCAACCAGTGCAAGTTTGATAAAACCCCCCTGGAGGCATGAAATCCATTTCTATCAGATAGACAGGCGTATGGAGAGACTCAGTTTTTAGGGGGTGTTCAGGGAGACGGCACTTCGAGCTGATAGGACGGATTGACATAGCTCCTGGTGTGCTGTACTTGGGTGCCTTTCAGGTGTCAATAGGTATTGTAGGCTTTTAGAAATACTAATCGCGCCCAAAATGACAAATGACATTGTCCATATTTGGGCAAAATTCGATTTTCCATCTAGAATTTGTTCCCAGTCCACTGTGTTTTTTCCACACCTTCCCAGGTCTGTTTGGAGATCCATCTCCAGGGATCTCTCTGCTGATATTTGTGAGACGACTGGCACGAACCTGCCTTTCAAATCCAAGTCTTTGCCTCAGGAGCCTACATGCTTTGCCTACTTTCTAGAGAAGCCCTGCCCTGATTTATCTGATGAGAGGATGTTGCTCAGAGCCATAAAAAGTTCCACAGAAATACAGTCTGCGGCACAATGCTCTGAGCTTGCACAATCACAGCTGGAGAATCACAGCCTTTTTTATTTTAATTAAACACTACAGTGGGTTATTGAGACCCATTAGCGTTATTGTAATATCAAATATCATAGAGTTATTTTATTAGATATTTGTAGGCATTGCAATGAATCTTCATTGAAAGTCTTTTGCATAACTTTGCTTTGGGCAAAGGTGACGAAGAATATCTGCTCCTGCTTCGGACTGAAACAAGCTCTGATCCTGCACACGTTTATGTAGGACCTGAACTCTAAGGGCAACCATTAAAACCTATTAACTTTAACTGGGGCTGTTCATGGAGTTTTGCAGGCTCAGAGGCAGGAATCACTTGCTCTGCATCTGCCCTGGACTGTAAACCAGTGGGAGTAAGGAATCTGTGAGCCTCTACTCAAGATATGGGGCTGGAGTGGTCCCATCTTTGCGTCCCGTGCTGGCTTTGCTCTCCATTTCCACCAAAACCCTCTCACTCTTTTATCCTGACAGATATGAAGACGAGATCAACCGGCGCACTGGAGCAGAGAACGAGTTCGTCGTCCTCAAGAAGGTGAGTGAACTGGGAGTTATGGGATGGGCAATGAAATTAACTCGGCATGCGTGGAGTCCCAGCAAAGCTGATGAGACCTGGGGTCCTCCAGCCTCATGGCTGAGTCAGGTTAAGGTGTTGGCATGTCTATGACTGAGTATGGGCTGGTTCTTCCCGGGCCATGAATGGGCATAACCTTCTCCATGCTGATTTAGCTGCCCCATTTTCTGAAGATGGCTCCTCTGGTTGCAGCTGCAAAACATCTGGCCTCTTGTGGCTCAGTTCAACCCTGTCTCTGGTCACCTCCCCCTGAGTCAGAGCTTTCCCTTCTGCCCAAGAACCTGGTTCTGGCTCACTGTAAATGCACAATACATTAAAAAAATAATACCTTGATCATAGCAATATGAAAACAAGCCTAAAGAATTACAGACCTGGAAGCAGAGAGATGGTCCCAGCGGTGTCCTGAAGCCCTTTTGGTTTGTGGTTTCATTGGAAGTCTTTGGTTTTCTTTTCTTTAGGATGTGGATGGTGCTTACATGAACAAGGTCGAGCTGCAGGCCAAAGCAGATGGGTTGGCAGATGAGATTAACTTCCTGAGAGCTCTCTATGAAGCAGTAAGTAGTCAACTCTCTCCGTGACAGCATCCTCCACAGCTCCCTGTCCTACAGTTCTCCACACCCAGGAGCTCTGGCCACCGTGCTCGGTGCCATATGGCAGTGAAAGAGAAGGTGGTCACTGCCTTTTGGATGTTGTAATGTGGGCATCAGAAAAAAAGTGAGTGGGAAGGTAGAGACTGAGCAGGGAGAAAGGCAAGAACACGGCTCAGTGGAGAGAGCTCCCCCAGCATCTGCTGTCTGCGTGGTTTCACCCCTGGATATCAGACAATTAACTTAATTTTTCACATTTTCTGCAGGAATTGTCCCAGATGCAGCAGCAAGTATCCGACACCTCCGTGGTCCTCTCCATGGACAACAACCGTAACTTGGACCTCAACAGCATCATTGCAGAGGTCAAAGCGCAGTACGAGGACATCGCCAACCGGAGCCGGGCGGAGGCTGAGGCGTGGTACCAAAACAAGGTGGGTAAGAAGCAGGCAAGCTGATTTCTGTGGTCCTTTGGGCATCACACTGGCTGACGGGAGGTGGGATCACAGCATCACACCAGAGATGAGTTGATCTTTCTGTGCATGTTGCAATACAGATTCCTTGTTGTTTGCTTGTGGACCTCTACACTTGATCAGTCCTTTTGATGGAACCAAGGGGCGAGATGCATAAATGCCTTGACTCTGGGCTTGCAAAGAGTCACTGGAAGATCTGGCCTTAGACACAGAGCACTCTCTCTTTTCCAGATTCTTCAGAGTAGGTGCTCTATGCTCTGCAATAGCTGCTGCCTTAGCGTGTTTGGTAACTAAGGCAAATGCCGTTATTCCACGGGCAGGTTGCTGAGAGGGACGTTGTCGTTTACCCCTTAACCAGCATCCAGACCTGCACTTCATGTCCTAAAGCTCCCTCACCCTTCCCTGAGCCCCGCAGTGTCTAATCAGTTCTTTCCTCCTTATATACATACCAGTATGAGGAGCTCCAGGTCTCCGCCGGGCGGCACGGTGACGACCTCCGGAATACCAAGATAGAAATTTCGGAGATCAACCGGGTGGTCCAGAGGCTGCGGAATGAGATTGAGAGTGTGAAAAAGCAGGTAGGAGGGGGCTGCTTCTGTAGAGCAGTGGCTGCATGGCAGAGGGCAGGTGATGGTGGCCAGGTGTGGAAGAGCCAGCTCCTGACGTCGGAGCAGGGTTGGAATGCCAGGTTGCCTTCCTTGTATTAAAGAGACACAGCCACCTCTATCTCTGCCCACCAGAGAAGGTCACTCCGTGCAAGGATGGACTTTAATAGCTGCTTTCTTGCTGGGGAGGCGAGTTGTGAGCTGCTAAGCCACCCCAGCAAAGGCAGAGATCCAAGCAAAGCGATAAACATGTCTCTCCTTTTCTTGGGGGACAGGATTATGGCTGCAGCTCCCCAGTTATCCACCCTATTGCACCTTCCCAATGAGGCCCATCAGGAGCTCCCAGTGCCATGCTGGGTACCACCAGCCAGTACCTACAATACCACAGTGATACTCAGGTAGCCCAAGTTAAAGAGCTCTGTGTTCATCTTGCTTTTAGTGTGCCAACCTCCAAGCAGCCATCGCCGAGGCGGAGGAGCGTGGGGAGCTGGCCCTCAAGGATGCCAAAGCCAAATTGGCTGAGCTGGAGGATGCTCTGCAGAAGGCTAAGGCTGACCTGGCCCGGCAGCTCCGCGAGTACCAGGAGCTCATGAACGTCAAACTGGCCCTGGATATTGAGATCGCAACCTACAGGAAGCTCCTGGAAGGAGAGGAGAGCAGGTGAGGGCAAGCACATGGACCTGGTGTATGCTGCTCTTCTGAGCATGGCACATCTCCTTGGGCTCAAAGAGACAGCTCATTTGAACGGGCTGGAGCATCAACTTGGTGAAGAATGAAAAGGGCACCAAGATGTAAAAAAAAAGGGCAGAGAGGAGGATACTTTCCATTTCGAGGTTTCTAGGAAAAAAAAATTAATTTATCCAGGTCCTGGAAGCTGATGGACTAAGAAAAATGAGTGATATTGCTTTTCACTTGTGATGCAGACATATCCCAGCAGAGAACAGGCCCTGCTGAAGTCTGATTATGGTCCCAGTGGCCAATATTGTAACTTGTCTGTACTTTGGCATTATTGCTCACTTTCCCCTTTCCCAACAGGCTTGCTGGAGAGGGAGTCGGAGCCGTGAGCGTCTGTAAGTATCTTCCTCCTTTCCACCCCTACTTGCTCCCTACCTGTCGCAGGGGAAGGTGGTGCAGGTCACCCACCCTGGGTAGCTGGCAGGACCCTCGAGCGGGTGTGTGCTGTGTCTCCCTGCAGCTGTGGTCAGCAGCTCCAGCGGATTGGGCTACGGTGGCGGCAGTGGCCTGGGCCTGGGCGGAGGTCTCGGCATGGGCGGAGGTCTCGGCATGGGTGGCGGCGGTGGCAGCTACAGCATGACCACCAGCAGCACCAGTGGTGGCTTTGGAGGCAGCAGCGGTGGCTTCGGCGGGGGGCTCAGCTACGGCGGAGGCAGCACCTTCAGCTCCGGGAGCGGCCGAGGCGTCAGCTCCACGGGAGGCAGCGTGAGGATCGTTTCCAAGACCACCACTAGCAAAAAGACCATCAGATAAGGATGGTGAGCACGGGTGTTTCCTGCCTTCCGAAAGCAAGTGCTGCCCTACGGAATCAACGGTGTAAATAGCTGCGCTAGACCTTCCTCTTCCTCCATCCTTCAACCACCACCTCTGGAGCAGTGGGGAGAGCCCAGGACTCCACTGTAAGAGTCTGGAGCACCTTTGGCTAAAGCATAGGTTGTAACAGGTCACTGACAGGGTTTTGGGGAGCCGTTGTGGACCTGGTAGTGGCCCTCCTTCAGCACAGTCCTTGCTCTTCCCTTCTTCTCCCCTGGAGTCACAGGTTTAAAGTGGAGTGGAAGCACTACTGAACAGGGACAGCCACGCTTGGCCATGCACGTTTGTTCCATTCATCCTAAAGCAAGGGTAACTGCCCGGTGACATCACCAGGTCCTCAGAAATGAAAATAGCTCCAAGATGCTCCAAAAGCCTCTGCCTCCCACACGTGTTACAACCTCCAAATATTTTTGTCTGCAAGTAAAGATTTTTCCAGCCCCTTCTGTTTCCTCAGCCCTGTGGGAAAGGTTATTGCTTTCTGTGTATAGGAATTGCCACACTGGTTTCTAACTCTTTGTCCTCATGCCTACAGCCTCTTCACTTCCAAGCCTACCATGCTGTATGGTTCAATAAAGAGCATTTGTCATTTGTAAACTCTGTTGCCTCTTGGCTTTTATTCTCCACTGCTCTGGATAAGGACGTGGGCTGTGGCCCAGCTGCAGGGGGGGCAGAAAGGACCATTGCCTTGAGGAAAAGCCCCTCAGTTTTAGGACTTAGGCTCTGGAATAGACTGGGGAGGGTGGAAAGAAGGGTGGGATGGATGGAAAACTGATGTACGGGGAGGAAAACTGCCTCAAGGCTAAGCCAAAATCTGGATGAATCTCACTGTGGTGCTAACTGCAAAGCTGCCCATTCTGCAGGAGTGAGAAAGGGCAGGAGAATAGGAAAAGGAAGGTGATTCCCAAAGTTTTAGCTGGATTCATGAGTTAGAACACATAGGGAATGGCTCAGCCCAGCCAGGGGTTTACAGAGTGAATAAGAGGAATTCTTAAGGGAGAGGAGCCCAGCTCTGGCATCAGAAGCAGGAAAAGGATGCATCAAGAAGAGCATCAAACAGGCAGAGGAATGGAGCAGCCAAGCATTTCCCTAACCAGAAAGAGTGCTTGGAGGGAGGGCAGTAAGAACAGAGAGAAGTGGACACAGGGTAGATCACCCCAGATCTGCATCTGCAGTGTCTGCACATAGATGTTTACCCAGCACATACAAATTCCTCACTAAATATCCTGGCTGTTCCTCTGGAAGGAATGTTTCAGGGCCTCAGCTTCATTTGGAATGATCCTGAGGTCGTCCAAGGTCCTTGGACTACCCAGCCCCCCAATTCCTGTCAAGCACACCCCCCCCCCCTCCACCCTGAGAGGTTTCGGGGACCTGCCAGGACAGAGGGTGTCAGCCAGGCTCCCGTGCTCTTCCTGGGCTCCCTCCTCAGCTCCGTGGGCATCCCTTGGTTCTTGCTCCCAGTGAGGCTGTAGGGCCAGGCACAAATCCTGGCAGCAGCGATTGGAAAGAACTGTGCAAGGTGGAAAATCAACCCCAAATGCAGGAGCAGAAACCAAGGGTGAGGAAAAGGTCCAGGACAGGAGGGGAGCAGATGAGGAAGGACCATCAGCGATGTCGAATCCAAAGGAGACTGGTTGGTTGCCCACCAGCCCATTCCTCACCTCCTACAAATTCCAAATGGATGTGCACCCAGGCAGGACCCCAGGGAGTGAGAGGAGAGGGGGACCTCAGCCGTGTTTGAAAGACAAAAGCACCTCACACGGAGCATGCTGGAGCGCTCCTTGCAGGGAAACACCTCAGAGCTCCCGAGTTACTGGGACCCGACACACCCATCTCGAAGCGCAGAGGTGTGCAAGTGCCAGGTAATCCCGCGTGGTGTCTCCAGCAGGTGGGGGCCCTGAGCAAGAGAAAGGCTTGGTGATGCCCTGTAAGGGTTCAAAGCTGTTGATGGTCCTGTGGTAGGGCTGCCGTGGTACTCACACCCACCGGTCTCCCCTCCAACACACGGGAAGGAACACGAACCGATGGCTCTGGAAAGTTGGAGCAGCTGTTTTGCAGTAGAGAGGGTTTTGTGAAGGGTGAATGGGTTTGGGATTTATCCATTTCAAAGTTTACATCTGTTTTCTTGTAACAATACAGAGTGAGGATTGCAAAACAGAGGCATTTCTAGCAGACAGGGCATCACAACTGGCTGATGTTGTTGTAGAATCATGGAATCATGGAATGGTTTGAGTTGGAAGAGACCTCAAAGCCCATCTACTTACACCCCCTGCCATAGTCAGGGATGTCTCCCACTGAATCAGGGGGCTCAAAGCCTCATCCAACCTGACCCTGAACCCCTCCAGGGATGGGGCAGCCACTACTTCTCTGGGCAACCTGGGCCAGGGCCTCCCAAACCTCACAGCAAAACATTTCTCCCTGAGATCTCATCTCAGTCTCCCCTCTTTAAGCTGAAAATTGTTCCACCTCGTCCTATTCCTGTATTCCCTCACCAAGAGACACCCCTGAGTTTTCCTGGAGCCCCTTTTTTTGTGCTGGAAGGCTGCTGTAAGGTCTCCCCAGACCCTTTTCTCCAGGCTGAACAACACAAACTTTCTCAGCCTATACCCACTATTCAACTCTCTCTATATTTTTAAAATCGAAATTATCAAATATAAAGGGTTTGTTTTGGTTTAGTTTTGGTTTGGTTTTTTGCAGAAGGGTATCCAACAGGTTGCTGTGCAATCAGGTGCAATCACCTGGGCCACCACCAACACTGAACCCTCCACAGAACTTGGTTGTGAGCCCTCACCCATCCCCGCAGCACGTGGGCATCTCGGCAGCCTCTGCCACTCTGGTGCCACGGGTGGATATCGGGTCCTTCTCCTGTGGTCTGTGGAGTCCACTGAGGAAAGGAGCATCAGGCAGCCCTTTGTCCCTTCTGTTTCCATGGGAAGTGTTTCAAGAGCCCACTCTGACATCTGCTTTCTGAGAAAGCAGAGAGCAGATGCAAAACATCATCTTCTGATCACCTTCTGATTTGCAGAAGCTTGGAAAACTCACATCACCAAGTCAATCTTGACCAGTGCTTTTAGCCATCAGCTTCAACATTAGATGAAATTTTTTTTTAAAGCCAACATTTAATTTCACTCTTTCCCATGGGAATGATCCTGCCTCTGGAATGCTGGGAATACCTTCCCTTAACATAAATGAAATTTCACACCTTTTTTTTTTTTGACTCAAAATCTGAATTTTCATTGAAGACAATGGTTTTGTTTTAATTTGCAAATGGTTTGCACAGCCTGCAAATGAAATAAGGCACCGAATGGCTGCGGGGAAGGGAATACAGGATGCAGCAAAACCAGCAGAGGAAGAATATTCCCAGTTCCCATCAGTGAGGCATGTTCAGTGTGAGCATTGCTATTTAATATCCCACTGCCCAGAGTGGCCGGGGATCAGAGTCCGGCTGCACTTGATGCAGGACAACAGTGGAGACCTCTGGGCTCATCTGCAGCGCATGGGAAATAAACACAAGGCTCCATGAAAGTGGTGCTGTGTGACTGGATACACTTTCCAGGACACATAGATAACTCTTGTTTGTCTTACCAGCAGCTTCTAAACTGGTGGTGTGTGGGTCCAGTTTGTTTTCATAGGGAGAAATCAAACTTCATGTGAGCACCACAGTTCTTTGAAAGGAACTTCGAACCAGGAGCAGCACTTTGTGCAGGACAGAGCTGGGGACACGCCATGTGCAGGCACAAAGCTGATGCAAAGTCATGGGACTTCCAGCAACTTCCCTTCCACGGTTGAGTTTTGTTTAGCATCAGGAGAAAATATGCACCATGGGACTAAGAGAAAGGAAGATATGCTCTAATACCACTGTGATAACCTTCAGTGTTGAAAGAGCTTGCCTTCCATGCAAAGTTTGGTGGAGGTCGCAGTTCCAGCAGCCCCGCTTGGGCTTTAAAGATCAGAAAACATTGTGAGGCAATTTGGGATTTTTTCATCCAGAAAGCCAATTACATCCTGGGCTGCACCCAAAGAAGAGGGGCCAGCAGGGTGAGGGAGGGGGTTCTGCCCCCTCTGCTCTGATGAGACCCTACCTGGAGCTCTGTGTCCAGTTCTGGAGTCCTCAGCACAAGAAGGACATGGATCTGTTGGAACGAATCCACAGGAGACCACGGAGATGATCTAAGGGTTGAAGAACCTCCTCTACAAGGACAGGCTGGGAGAGATGGGGTTGTTCAGCCTGGAGAAGAGAAGGCTCTGGGGAGACCTTAGAGCAGCCTCTCAGTGCTGAAAGGGGCTCCAGGAAAGCTGGGGAGGGGTTCTTGATCAGAGAGTGCAGGGATAGGAATGATTTTAAGCTGAAAGAGGGGGGATTGAGATGAGATCTTAGGAAGGAATGTTTTGCTGTGAGGGTGGGGAGGCCATGGCCCAGGTTGCCCAGAGAAGCTGTGGCTGCCCCATCCCTGGAGCCACTGGGTTGGGCTGAATGGGGCTTGGAGCCCCCTGATGCAGTGGGAGGTGTCCCTGCTTGTGTGGGTTGGAACTGGATGGGCTTTGATGTCCCTTCCAACCCAAACCATTCCAGGATTCCGTGATTCTGTGCTATTTATGTTTCATTGGGTGTCACCACCTCAGCACCAGTGTGGCGCCTGGAATAGGACACAGGAGGTACCAGCTAACACCCCACCTAAGGTCTAAGGCTCTTTCAAGATGCAACAAATCTACAGGGGGAAACGAGACCTCCCTGCCCTGGCAACAACAGCAATAATGAAGGTGAAATTATTCCTAAAACCCTGGACTGCATCAGTGTCTCTGTTCTAGCACAGAAAACAATTATCTGGAGAAAGCAGGTCACACCTACACTTCAAAGTCATCTGGTAGTTACGGCTGAGTGGCCTCCAGATACCGCTGGGAACAGGCTCAAAGGATGACAACACCCAGCACGGGGCAACACCTATGGGAAAGCTTCTGAGGAGTTCATCCTAATTCATCCCTTCGGGAAATGAGATTCATGGGCGCTCGCCTCCTGCTCTTGAGGTCTCTCAGGGGACCCCATCCCTGCAGCACAGGGATACTGAGCCCCGTGGTCCCCCGTGGAACAAGCTCAGGGTGACCAGCAGGACTTTGTTGACCTGGGATGAAATAGTGAATTACAGCCAAAATGAGTAGGGTTTCAATTTAGGTTAAGCAGCCCAAATTTATCCCAAAGGCTTTAATTTAAGCAATTAACCTAAATTACAGCCTTGGCTTTACTGATAATTAAACTGAGATTAGGACGCACAGGTGAACCAACCCAAGTGTGTGAGACACGCTCTTATTTTACAAATCTGTGTGTTTTTGCAAACAAAACACACTGAGGCACTTCTAAAGATTGCAGTCTGAGAAAGAGCATCCATCACCAGACAGAGGCTTCCGAGGTGGATGCTGGAGAGGAGTGGTGTTGCAGACAGATGGAGAGGAGGTGCTGAAAAGCTTCTGGAGGTGTCCCCTGGGAACACAAACAACAGCTCAAATGTCTCACTGAGGGGGCTGGAGTTGCCTTTATTGCCCTGATAGAGTCAGAACTCGCTTTCCTAATCGCAAAGGAGAATTATTACCTTGATATCAGCATGCTGGCAGAAGCAAACTCAGCCAAGACCTTACTCCCAGGTTTTCAGCATGGTGTAAAGGGATCGTCTGCCTCTCAGTCTGGGACTTGCACCTGCTCTGCTCTGCCTAGCAGGAAGAAAAGGGGAGCGGCAGGGAAGAAAAGTCTTGCAGACAGCCTCTGCCACATCGGGGGGGGGGGGGAGGGGGGGGGGGGTGTCTCACCCCGTGGGACCTGCCCAAACACAGCTCCCTTTGTTTGATTAGATGGAAAAGCTACAGAGAATCTTGAGTGAGCTCAAGCGTTATCCTCTGGTGGAGGAGGAGAAGTCCATATCAGAGCAAGCTATCTGCATCAGAGCAGTAAATTCATTACATGCCTGGAGCTGCAGGGTGCAGGGGAGACACTCCCCCAGGAGCTACCTGGAAACCCCGTGTTTCACCAACAGAACAGGGTGGGGGCCCCCCCCACCATGCCATCACCCCATACCCCAAACCTGTAGCTACAGCTCCTTGTGCTCACAGTTCTGCCTTTTGTAATTACCTCTCGAATTCCTTCCAGATGAGTGACAACCGCATCACCTCCACCCTGGTGCAAATGTGAAATGGAAAGAAATTAATTTCTTTTTACTTGGTTGGAGGAGCTGTATTATTACTATTATTAACAATGGACTCCAACGCAGTTGGCATATTCTTCAGCCAAAAAAGACAAGTTTCATATGTAAAAGGAGCCTGAGGGGAAAAAAGAAAGTACTGACGCATCACGCTGTTAGTAACCAAGGGTGGGTTTCAGCCTGGCTAACTCTGCACACCCTGAGTCAGCCCTCTGGTCTGCCCACATCATGTTGGTGAAGGTGGAAAGCCACCTCTCTGTCCTTCTACCTTAGGATAGAAGAATAAATCCTCCTTAGGATGGAGTTTTGAGCAGCCCAATCCAGTGGAAGGTGTCCCTGCCCGTGGCAAGGGGATTGGAACTGCATGGGCTTTATGGTCCCTTCCAACCCAACCCATTCCATGGTTCTATGATCATCTGCCATTTGGTGGTGATCTCCACTGACTACACATGAATCCAGAAAAGCTTTCAAATACTCAGAGTTACGTGGGATGGAGATCAGCTGAAAGTGCAATTCCTAGAGGAGCCATTGGCATTTAAGAAGGCTGACAACTTGCATCTTCCTTTGAAGAGCTCGCTACCTGGACTTGCATCTCTATGAATCAAGCATTCTGGGGGGGGGGGGGGGGGGGGGGAAATCAATCCTATACACTCAAGTCATGACATCTGTCAATCAGTGAGCAAAACTCAGAGTCTGATCAACAATCCACTGCCTTTCAGAGGCAGACCTGTTGGTTGCAACCCATTTCCTTCCAGTTGCCATGGGTAGAAATGTGCAGACAGTCAGACCCATTGAGATGGCCCCACTGGGCAAAAATTGCAGGACTAAGGCTCTCCTTACAATAAAAGCTCAGTCTTGAAATAGACATTAAAATAAACTAACAATTGCTGTTTATTCATTTAAAAACCCAGTTGCAACAGGAATCCAGCTGAAAGCAAACGACTGGGGAAACAACAGGGACACAAACTACTTCTGAGAGCTTCCTTTACCTTGCAAGGCAGGGGCAGATCCAAGCACAGCACCCATCCACCACGATGATTCCTCAATGGGATGTTATCCCTGTACCACAGCCAGCAGACAACATGAGAAGAAGCTATTCAAAGGGGGGTTATGCTTTTACAAGTTCAGCCTCTTGTATAAATAAATGACGTATGAATTGGTTTTCCTGAACAACCTCAAACACATTGAGGGTCAGAAACCCCTTGCTGGCCCTCAAAATGAATTGTTCTTCATATTTTTCTATTCGACTTGGTACTCAAACTGCCTGTTGTGCTAAAGACAAAGCGAAGGTCTGTGTTGGTACCTGTGGCTGAGAAAGGAAAACTCCAGGATGTTGTACTGTGTTCAAGTTGGTGGGTCTGGGCAGAGGGAATCCTGTAGAGCACTCTCCTAGTGGATTCCAGCAGGCAGGATCACGCTTTTAGATGCACAGTGCTGAAAGAGTGGATTAAATAGTTGGGAAACAACGTCGTGTTTATAAACTGTGAGCTGGGAACAGCCCTGGAGCACTCCATTTCCACAGAGCCAGTGGATTCAAAGCAGTTCTCATTCCCGCAACCTTTCCTCCTTTTTCCTTCTTTATTCTTTCTTGTTTGTTTGTTTGTTTCCATGCTGCTCAAATATCAATGTTCAACTCTTCAAAGCCGAGACATCAGCACAACTATTTGTGACAGAGCTCAACAGCCGCTGTCAAAACCTACACATGAACAAAAGCCCTGGTCAAAACATCTAATTTTCATCTCTGTATTTTTTTCAGTGGCTGAAGTCTGGAGAAGGAGGATTTTCAGAAGAGATCAGCTCAGGGAGCTGAGCCTTTAGAGGGAAGTAAAATGATTTCTGCAGATCTATTGTGGTGGCATAGATGGACCACACAGGACACACCACAAACACCCAGGACAAAACAATGTAAATTTGTTGAAGGGTTGCTCTAAAACCCAGCTCTGCCCAACGCAGACCCTTTTCCTAAAACACAAGGGGCTGTAACTTTTCCAGACCCTGCTCAGGAACAGAAAAGAGGCGAAAGCAATCCTGAGGGATGAAGTTTTCAAATGAGAGAGGTGTTGAATGACAGGCGTTCTGAACAGTGTTTTCCTCCCTGTGCCCAGTGTGACTCATCACACCTTTCAAGCGCTTTGATATGGCGAAGAGCCTGGCTGTCTACAAAGACGGCACAAGGCGACAGTTATTCCCAAACAATACCACTGTTGCTCAGAACCTGGCTATATTATTTCAGAAGGGCGTGTTTGCGGAGTGAGTTCATTCTCCAGAATGCTGTTGGACATGCCAAGCTTAATTAATCAGAGAGATGATCCACCTCATCAAACCCATCCCAGTCTCATAAATGCATAAAAAGGCTCTCCTGAGCCCGTGGAGAGCACAGGTTCATCTCTCTCCTTTCCCTCCTACTCCTTGCTCCAGGCCAGCACCTTTGCTCCTTTATTCTTGCTGTAGCATCCATCCCAATCCAAAAGCCAGCAATGTCTCGCCAGTCCACCGTGAGGATCCAGAGGGGAAGAAGTGGCTTCAGCGCTGCTTCAGCCATCGTCCCAAACACCTGCCGCACCAGCTTCAGCTCACGCTCCGTCACCCGCGTCGGAAGCTGCAACACTGGCAGCGGGTTTGCTAGGGTTGGTGGTGGCTTTGGAAGCAAAAGCCTCTACAATGTTGGTGGATGTAAGAGGATCTCTGTGGCTGGAAGGGGTGGCAGCTTCTATGGATCTGCAGGTTTCGGTGGTGGTGCTGGTAGCATGTATGGTGGTGGCCTTGGCATGCCAGCTAACCTTGGCTATGGATTCCCAGCTGGGGGTATCCACGAAGTCTCCATCAACCAGAGCCTTCTGAAACCCCTCAACTTGGAGATCGACCCCAGCATTCAAAGGATCCGAAAGGAGGAGAAGGAACAAATCAAGACTCTCAACAACAAATTTGCCTCCTTCATTGACAAGGTGAGACATGATCTTCCCTAAATATCTTGTGCTAACTTTTTTGACAAGGACTCTTTTCTTTGCTTTTTTGAGCATAAGAAGGAAGAAAAGTGAGGAATGAGACTGGAAGATGCCCAGTCCCTGGAAACTTCAGGGAATGACACCTGCTACATAATGGTTGCTATGAATTAATCATCCAGTATTTGAGGTCCTCCTCATTTGCTGCTTGACATCTCATAGTTGGTGGAGAAAGAAAGCTCTAGAAGACAATCCAGTCCTTCTGGAGATGTTGAGCATTTTAGGAGCCAGGTTTTTAGGTGGCTAAAGTGAGATGGAAGCAACCCATCTAAAACAACCGAGAAGGGAGAAGTGAGCTTCTCATTGCTTGAATTCCCTCAAAAGCATTTAAAGCTGCCACTGCAGCAGTGCCAGCATGTCTGGGCTGTCAGTTCAAAACAGCAACATCTGATCTGACACTGTCTACCCACTGCATTTCCTTGTTAACTCTATTAGATACACAAGATTTCTGCTCTGGTTGAGCAGATTCTTTTTGGTTTCAAGGAAAATCCTCATTATTTTGGAACTTCTGTGAGGCAGGGGAGCTCTCCTGAGGGGAAGGAGAAATGCAAGTTTCCTATCCTTTTCTTAATAAGAGTGCAAGCCCCATTTTGCTCCTCATCTGATTTTACATGCACTGTTCACACTAAATTCATGCTCCTTGTCCTGATATATTGAAGCAATGATCAGAAACCACAGCGCAGGAGCTCAGCCCAATGTTTATTTGCCACACTGAGCAAGGTCCTGCAGTCAAACAGCAAATTCTTCCATCAGATGAGAATTTGGCTATGAAAACCTGTTGGAAAAAAAGTAGTTCTCCACCCCAGCTAGTACTTAGATCCCACATCTTCAGGGAAAGCTCTCCACAACCTCTACTCTCTCAAAACATCTTCAGGATATTTCTGCTTGCAGGTCCGATTCCTTGAGCAACAGAACAAAGTGCTGGAAACCAAGTGGAGCCTGCTTCAGGAGCAGGGGATGAAAACAGTTAGGAACAACTTGGAGCCACTTTTTGAGACCTACATCAACAACCTCAGGATGCAGCTGAACAGTTTGCTGAGCGACAAGGGAAGGCTGGAGGGAGAGCTCGTCAACACGCAGTACCTGGTTGAGGACTTCAAGAAGAAGTAAGTCCATTGAGCTAGAGGTCTTCTTACCTAGGTAGGTTCAGCTTCTCTTTTGTTTGACATCCTCGAGCCAGCTGCAGGATCCAGGAGAGTCCGGGACATAGGAATTCCTGATGGTGAAGGCTGTGACATTTTCTCAAGAGAAACAGTAACGGAGTAACAGATCCAAATAGACAAATATTTAGGGAATAATTTAGAATATGATCAAAGACTTATTAACTAAATTACCTGCTGCGAGAAACAATTACGCAGTAGGTTTGAGCGTTTCGGGACAGCACGCTTAATTTGCTTACGACAAGCACAAAGAGTATGACTAATGGCCAGAAATAGGAAAATAAAGAATAGAATCATTAATATTTTTTTTTGGATGTACTTGTTTTAACTAGTTTAGCCTAGGAGCACGCTCATGGTCTCTTATTCAGATGCTGTGCAGGAGAAAAGAACATTGTATGCAAAATGCTCTTAGGGAAGTTCATTCCAGCAAACTAAAATCACCTCTGTCTGTTACTTGCCTAAACAAATACTCCTTCTGCCTCCCTCCATTAGGTATGAAGATGAAATCAACAGGCGCACGGTTGCAGAGAATGAATTTGTGACACTCAAGAAGGTGAGAGCAAATTACAGAACAGCACCTGAAGGTTCCTTGTAGAGCTCTAATCACCTGCTCGTTCACAAATCCATCCATTCATATCCCAAAAGATCCTTTTAAGATCGCTTCCCTGGACTGTTATTACAGAGATATGCATGTGCCTGACTTGCTAATAGAAGCTTAAAGCACGTTACCTAAATCTCTCGTCCTCCAGGATGTAGATGCTTCCTACATGAGCAAGGTGGAACTCCAAGCCAAGGTAGATGCGTTGACTGAAGAAATTAATTTCCTGAGAGCCCTCTATGAAGCAGTGAGTATAACCATCTCCTAAGACATCTCAGCCCTCGGTTAAGGGCTTCCCTCCCTCTTTTCCTCAGAAAGCCTGTAATTTTTTCCCCCAGGAGATGCTAAATCCTTTATCTCTTTAGAGTTATACCAACCGTCTTAGCTGTTCAGATAACAATCTGGAGCCTCTCCCAGCTCTGCACGTTCATCTGCAAGGATGAAAAGGCATCTCCCAAGCAAATTAGCTCACCTAATCCCCTGTGAACTTTGCAGGAGCTGTCTCAGATGCAGACTCAGATCTCTGACACCTCTGTCGTTCTCACCATGGACAACAACCGAAATCTGGATCTGGACAGCATCATCTCAGAGGTCAAAGCGCAGTATGAGGACATTGCCAACCGGAGCCGGGCTGAAGCAGAGTCCTGGTACCAAACCAAGGTGAAGCAACTGGGGGTTTCCGAGCTGTTATCTTCATATCTTGTCTTGAACAGATAAAGACTGTGTCTTCTAAGAAAATGTTCTCAAATATTTCACCTTGCGGAGCAACGCTCCAGCTGCTAGTCTGGGCTCGATGAGGGACGCAGGCTTTGAGGCACATGTGTTACTTCAAAACCAGTGGATTTTTACCTTGGCTGACTGTTCCTCTCTCTGTGACAGTACGAGGAGCTGCAGGCTACGGCAGGCAGACACGGGGACGACCTCCGGAACACCAAGCAGGAGATCTCCGAGCTCAACCGCCACGTCCAACGGCTGCGGTCTGAAATCGACAGCGTGAAGAAACAGGTAAAAAGCACTAAACCCCACACTTTCAGCTTTTTTACCCTCTGATTTACAAGGGAGAGGAAGGAAAAAATTCAGAGGAAACCTAGGCAAGTTCTGCTCGGCTTCACCCTTTTTATCTCAAAACCAGAACTATCGAGCTGATGATAGAATAAGGTCTTGTAATTTCAGGGTAGAAAAAGAACAGGTCTAGGTCTTGTGTGGGGAAATTGACTGGGGGCTTCTCTTCCATAGTGTGCAAACCTGAAAGCAGCCATCGCAGATGCTGAAGAGCGTGGGGAACTGGCCCTCAAAGATGCCAAAGCCAAACTGGCCGAGCTGGAAGATGCTCTTCAACAGGCCAAGGCAGACCTGGCCCGGCAGCTCCGTGAATACCAGGAGCTCATGAACGTCAAACTGGCCCTGGACATCGAGATTGCGACCTACAGGAAGCTGCTGGAGGGCGAGGAGTGCAGGTAGGTGGGAAACACGAGCCGTCTAGTCCTGATGGTGGAGGAACAGAGCAAAGCGAGCACTGGAGCTGCTCAGCATTTTGGAAATGTTGAACAGGGCATTAGGGGGGCAGAGGGAGGGAAGATTCTCCCACCTAATGGAAACAACATGGTGAGAAGCATCCCCAAATTACACCAAGTTTTTATTTTTCTCCCCAGGGTTCTCTAGGAAATGTACCCTAATTTTCCCCCTCCACTGTCAGTAGATGACTTATCCTCTTACCTTGCTGTGTTCTGTCCCCTAACAGGCTGGCTGGAGATGGTGTCCCAGTGAATATCTGTAAGTCTCTAGCACATATGTGATCACCTGATTTACGCATTAGTGCGTCTCTGCACCAAGAAGCCAATGCCCAGAGAAACTGAAAGCTTTTCTCTCTCCTTACAGCCGTAACCAGAACAACTGTGGGAACAGGATACGGAGGAAGCAACCTCAGCATGGCAGGGGGAATCTGCAACATGGGGAACAGCTTCAGCTGTGGAAGTGGTCCTGTGGTCAACAGCTCCACCCTCGGTGGCAGCAGCTCCAGCGTGAAGTTTGTCTCGACCTCCTCCACCAGAAGAAGTTACAGAAGCTAAAAGTTTCCTTTCAGACACCTCTGCTTGCCAGAAAAACACCTTAACACTGGTCCTTTACTAAAGCATAGTTGGGGTCAACAGAATGAGGGCCACCAAAACCCTATGTCTTGTCATGCAGGAGCCTCACTTTAGGAACTCTCTCTCAGCTGTGTTTTCTTGCACGCGTCGTGTAGGGCTCTGCTATTGAACAGGAGTCCAATTGCTTTAAATTTGCAACTTGCTTGTTACAGCTCAGCATTTTTTGGCCGGATTTTGTATATAAAATATGTCCCATGACTGTTAGTCTCTCTTCACTCTCTGGTGTTTGTCTAATAAAAATGCGTATGTAATTTATTCTATTGTGCGGACCTTTTAATTAAAGATGTGGAGCAGCAAATGCAAATACAAATAACAAGCACTTTCCCTAGGGCTTTGCCCAGTTAAAGGTGCAGACTTTTGCTCCTCATTCACAGTTCCTGAATCTCTCCATTAGCAGCCAAAACACCCAAGCAGAGTGTTTGCTGTTGGTTTCAACCTTCTCCCCACTGTGCAAGTCAAACACCTGGAAGCCAAACACAGGACACGCCAAGGCAGGAGCCAGGCACAAGGGAAAAGGTCTAGGATTTACTCACTATGTAGCTTCCAACTCATACAACATCCAGCAGCCTGGCTCCCAGGGGGTACAAAAGGCAGTGCCAAGTGTGTGATGTACCTGCACAAACTCCTAACAATAGGGAACTAATTACCAGGGGAGTCAGAGCAACCACCCAACCAGTTCAAGGATCTCAGTCCATCTCCAAACCCCATCTACTGGGAGCTGTCTTAGTTCTGCGTTGGTGCCAGAAATGAAAACTTTTGCCTGAGTGGGTTGAAAGAGCTCCCTTTTGGTCCAGAGCACTGGCCACACTCTTTCAGGTGTTTATCTTGGATCTTGATGCTGGTGTTCCCTTCCCTTTTGCTATAAGCAGGTGCAGGATCTGATTCATATGCGTTCACATGTTGTGATGAAAGAGGTGGTGTAGTCTTCATCCTTGGAGCTGTTCAAAAACCATGTAAACACGGCACTTTGGGACGTGGTTTAGTAGGCACAGTGGTGTTGGCCTTATGGTTGGACTTGATGATCTCAGAGGTCTTTTCCAACTTTTATGATTCTATATCCACTCATCCAATGGATATAAAAAATATTCAAGAATGGGATACCTGTTGGAAAGTTAAAGTCTCCAAGATCCAATATTTCTTCGCATTCCTAGAATACACTGGAGACAAGATCTTGTTTTCAGAAAATGGAGAAAGCCCAGAGGAGGTGTGGCAATTTCAGATGTGGTTCTGACTAATGGGGAGAAATTAATCAAGTAGAGCATTATCTGGCTGAAAGCTGCAGAGTGACAGATCTGATTGCCAGAAGTTCAACTGAACCTCAAATATGAGTACAGGCTGAGAGAGTTGGGGTTGTTCAGCCTGGAGAAGAGAAGCCTCCAGGGAGACCTTGGAGCAGCCTCCCAGTACTGAAAGGGTCTCCAGGAAAGCTGGGGAGGGGCTCCTGAACAGGGAGTGCAGGGACAGGATGAGGGGGAATGGTTTTGAGTTGAAAGAGGGGAGATTGAAATGAGATCTTACGAAGAAATGTTCTCCTGTGAGGGTGGCGAGGCCCTGGTCCAGGTTGCCCAGAGAAGCTGTGGCTGCCCCATCCCTGGAGGTGTTCAAGGCCAGGCTGGATGGGGCTTGGAGCCCCCTGATCCAGTGGGAGGTGTCCCTGGGCATGGCAGGGGATTGGAACTGGATGGGTTTGAGGTTCCTTCCAAACCATTCCTTGATTTTGTGATTAGAAAAACAAGTCTCAACTCTCCCATTATCCCCACCCCCGCCCCGGTTTTCCAATAAGTTCAAGGAATGGGTAGAGAAGATCTCAGAGACTGGAAGAGATGGACAAATGAAGAGGAATTGCCTGGAGGCTAAACTGTATTTGGATTTTCCTTCGAGATCAGCAGTTTCCTATAATTTTCTAGGATGCTCTGAATTCTGTATGTTCTTCTTTGTATCCCTCCGTATCCTCCTTGCCGGAGGTCATGGCTCTGTCATGGCCCTCCACTCCTGCTCCACCACCTCTCCCTGCTGAATACTCACAGTGGCTTCCTGGGAAGGAGTATCATCTTCAGCCCGGGCGAGGTGAAGTAATGATGTTCTTCACTGCTGCCCAGACACACTCTCCAACCAAAGAGGACCTGGTGTGCGTAGCCAACAGGCATGGCAGACGGATGCCACCCATTGCATCAACACCCAGGTCGTAACTCAGAGATTATGAAGACTTTCATCCACATGGGAAAGGTTGAGGATATCATATTTGTTCTCCCAGGGCATTGCTTTTTAAGCAAGATAGGAAAATCCACCCTGACATGGGCTCACACCTTGATACACGACCAGTGCGGAGCTGGCTCTGCTCACCATGTGTGTGACCTTCTGCATCCAGCCTCGTTGGACAAGTTAAACAGATGTTGGGATAACCTGGGGCTTGTATTTCAGTGGGAGAGGACGGCCCTCGTTAACTCTAGCACAGCCCAGATTGAAAACTGAGTCATAATGAAGTGAATAGGTCTTGGATTTGCAATGTGTGGAAGGAACTGATTGCTAATTGCTACCCATAAGGTTTGGACAGAGTTCTTTAGGACGGATAGTTGGTGGCTTAGTCAGAGAAGCTCCTCTGTCTTAACAACTGTTGCTTGTTGTAAAGTACAATACCTGAAACACTCCGAGAAAGTTATTTTGGCTTCATTCTGGGATGTGTAGTGGAAAAGTTAGAAGAATGAAGAGGAAAATATAAAATTAAATGTATTGCTGAAGGGCAAAAAGAGATGATGGGTATCTGCAAACTACTCTCCAGGGACCTTCTGGTCAGACTCACTGCGCTGGGCAGCCTCCGTGTGTGACACGGCAAGCACAAGTGTGCACCTGGCAGAACCATCTGCAAATATCTTTTCCATAACCTGGTGCCCCCACGTGTCTTTTTAATGACTGGGGAATACTTCCCAGCAATGCTCTGCCAGTGGGTTGCTTCCTCCTTGGTTGAGCAGCTGTTCTGTTTAGGTGTGGACATCCACAACAGAAACATTTCTTGTAGAATCATAGAATTGGTAAGGTTGGACAGACCTCTAAGCTCATCCATTCCGACCCTCAGCCCAATACCACCATGGTGACTAAACCTTGTCCCCAGGTGCCACAACCACATGTTTTTGAGCCTCTCCAGGGATGGGGACTCCTCCACTTCCCTGGGCAGCCTCTGCCAGGGCTTCACCACTCTGTCAGTAAAGACATCATTCCAAATACCCAATATAAACCTCCCCTGATGCAATTTGAGGCCATTTCCTCTCATCCCATCACTTGTTACTTGGGAGAAGAGACCAACACCCACCTCACCATAACCTCCTTTCCAGGAGCAAAGAGGATTTGAGGTGTGACTTCACCAGTGCTGAGTTCAAGGTGATAATCCCATGCATGGCCCTCCTGGACACACCATGGCAGATACAAGCCAGGATGCTTTTGGCCTTCTTGGCTACCTGGGCCACTGCTGGCTCACATTCAGCCTCTGTCAACCAGCACCCGCAGATCCTTTTCCACTGAGCAGCTCTCCAGTTGCTCTTCCCCAAGCCTGGACCATTATCTGGGGTTGCTGTGACCCCAGTGCAGGACACCGAACTTGACCTTGTTCAGTCTTGTACAGTTGACCTCATCCCATGGATCCAGCCTGTCCAGATCCTCTGCAGAACCTTCCTGCCTTTCAGCAGATCAATACTCCCACCCAATTTTGTGTCATCTGCAAACTGTCTGAAGGAGTACTCGATCCCCTCATCCAGATCACTGATAAAGATATTAAACCAGACAGGTCCCAACACTGAGCCTTGGTAAACCCAAGGGTCTGCAGGGTGTTAGAGAAGTTTGTCCATCTCTGGGCATCCAAACAAGACACTGGGAATGACTTTCAAGCATCTTGCCTGCTCTGCGATAAGCGTCCATGTGTATGGTGCTATCACACAGCGTGCAGAGGGTGAGTCAGGACAGCCCATGCCTTTCACCACCAAAATGCACTGCTTGACTTTTCCTGGGTGCTACGTGGAATAAGAGGGGAGGGAGTTACCTGTGAACAGTGTTATAAGCCTGGATCCCAAGCACTGAATTTCCTTGTGAGTAAGAGATCGAAAGGGAAAGACAACAGCCATGGCGAGGGCAGCCTCGGAATGGGCTTCACACCATGTAGAGACAAGGCCACCCCATGAGTCAGGAAACAGCCCAAAAATGTGGGAAATGAAGCCCTGAGAATTCGCCAACTCAGGTTTCGTGTCGTCACAGCCAACGGTAACTCCTTCCCAGGGCATGCTCTGAAATTTCATCATTTGTTGTCAGTCTGAATCAGGACCATAGAGTCATAGAATGGTTTGCAACCCAACCTTAAGGGATCTTAACGATCATCCAGTTCCAACACCCTGCCATGGGCAGGGAGACCTCCCACTAGATCAAGGTGCTCAAAGCCTTGTCCAACCTAGACACGAAGATGCTTTTCCCAGAAAGAAATGGTCTGAAAGCACCATTCATAAAACCTCACACATCCTTCCCACTCCACAGATGGTTTTTGAGAGATGATGGTCCAAGACTTCCACTAACACCCTTTCACCATCCTGGTTTTCCCTCCATCACCTCTTTCTCCCTTCTTTATCAGTTTTTGTTTAAATGGCTCTTGTTTAGGCAAGAGAACGAGAGCCCAGAATTTCCGACAAGTTGGGGCCTGAGGTGCTGATGCCCTGCTGGGTTTTACTCAAAACCACAGCAGCAGGAAGACACAGACCTGCTGTGTCAGATTCTCAGGCCTTGGACCACCACGCTGGGAAACAACTCGCCTTTACGCAAGAGAGAGATTGATTCATCCATGAAAAACAGATGAGCGAGCACTTGCCCAACGTGGGGGACCATCTATGGCAGAGGTGAAAAGAGGGAGTGGGAAAGGGGTGGCTGCAAACAGGAGTTGAGCAGGCAGTATTTAGTGTTTTCTTAGATATATTTCGACAGCCAGATTATGACTGTCATAAAAAAATGCAGCTCCTGCTCTTTATGAGCTCTTCAGAGGTGCTCGTGCTCACGGTGAACTCACTGTCCGCTTCACTGTGGGGTGTGTCGAGACCAGTTAATCAGCAAGATGAGTGCCAAGACAGACCCATCCCCAGCCAGGAAGGGTATAAAAGGGCCAGTCCCAGCCTGAGGGAGCACAACTTCACCTCCCTGCCTTCAGCCACTTCCTCGCTGCTTTATTCTTTCTGCCTCTCTCATCCTGCTCACATCTCCTGCCATGTCTCGCCAGTGTGCTGTAAGGAAAACTGGCTTCAGTGCAGCTTCTGCCTTCATCCCAAATGCCAGCAGCATCAGTTTCTGCTCGTATCCTGCATCCCAAGGTGGAAGCTGCAGTACCACCGCTGGGTATGGAAGATTTGGTGGAGGTTTTGGAAGCAGGAGCCTCTATAGCCTTGATGGATGCAAGAGGATCTCCGCAGCTGGAAGGGGTGGTGGCTTCTACGGACCTGCAGCTGGGATGTCCTGTCATTTTGGTGGTGCAGTTGGTGGTGCCTTCGGGTTTGGTGGTAGCATGGGTGGCCCTGGATTCCCAGCTGGGGGCATCCATGAAGTCTCAGTCAACAAGAACCTTCTGAAACCTCTCATATTGGAGATCGACCCCAATATTCAGAGTATCCGTAAGGATGAGAAGGATCAGATTCAAACCCTCAACAACAAATTTGCCTCCTTCATCGACAAGGTGAGACATTGAATTTCTTGGTTACCCTCTGATGATCCTTCTGTGGGGAAGCACAAATGAGGGCAAGTTTTATCTTTATCAGAAAGTTTGCTCTTCTTCTATTGTCATTTCTAATATCAGCAGCCTGGGAATCAAACCAGAGGGGCTTCAGGTTTGAGATCACTCATCTCTAACGCTAATGCTGAGATGAGACCAGCCAACAGGGGGAAAATGGTGATGGAAGTTGTAGAGAGGCACAGTTAGCAAAGAGACAGGAATGTCTGCATCCAATGTGCATTGCTTGCTCGTCAGCTGTTCCCCAAGGGCTGAGAGCTCCCACCTTTCAGCAAGGGAATCCTTGCAGGACTGTACTCTGCTTCTCTAAACCCATCCAGAAATCACTGTTTCTGAAACATCTCCTTGCTCTACCCAGGTTCGATTCCTTGAACAACAAAACAAGGTCCTGGAGACCAAGTGGGCTCTTCTGCAAGAGCAGGGGAGCAAAACAGTCAGAAACAACATTGAGCCCCTCTTTGAGACCTACATCAGCAACCTGAGGAGTCAGCTGAGCAGCTTGCTGGCAGACAAGGAGAACTTAGGAGCAGAGCTGAGCAAAATGCAAAGCCTTGCTGAGGACTTCAAGAACAAGTAAGTGGATCCATTTGTGTCTGCCTGGACAGCAGGGTGGGCTGTGACAGATGCCAACTCTCTTGTGCATTTGTGCAATCAAACAAGGAAAGAAGCCCTTTCTTTGCTGATACAATCTTCTGAGCAAGGCCCAGGTTAAGTTTAACATGAGACATATTCAGCCCGATTCCCTCATGGCTGAAAGTCACAGGCAGGAAATTACAGTGCTGAGAGATGAAGGTGCAAAATTGTATATACATTAAAAAAATAGAAGGACCTAGTCCAGAAAATACGAGATGACTTTTGTACAAGCCTGGATCAACCCCCCATTTCCATCCCACAGATATGAAGAGGAAATCAACAAGCGCACAACGGTGGAGAACGAGTTTGTGATCCTGAAGAAGGTGGGTGTGGGCAGGCTGTGCCTCCCTGCCCCGCACACAGCCCCCACGAGCACAGCAAGGAACAAGTTCTCCAGCTTTTCCTCTGCTGCTCCAAAAAATGCTGCATTTTTGCTATCTGTTTCCTCTTCTAGGAGGTGGACGCTGCCTATATGAACAAGACAGAGCTGCAAGCCAGGATGGAATCCCTTATAGAGGAGATAAATTTCCTCAGAGCACTCTACGAAGCTGTAAGCACCAGAGTTAACAACCTTTTCCCAGTTTCCAAAGGCCTTGCCTTCCTTTCCTGGTTCAGAGGCTCAGGATAGATTCTTTCCCACTCTGTTACACTAAAAAATTCAATGTGATTTTTTTCCCATTTCATCTGCTGTCTTAACCCTCCCAGTGGGGACACCTCTCACTGGAGCAGGGGCCTCCAAGCCCCATCCAACCTGGCCTTGAACACCTCCAGGGATGGGGCAGCCACCACTTCTCTGTGAAACCTGGGCCAGGGCCTCCCCACCCTCACAGGAAAATATTTCTGCCTAAGATCACATCTCAGTCTCCCTTTGTTCAGCTCAAAACCATTCCTCTTCATCCCATCCCTGCACTCCCTGATCAAGAGCCCCTCCCCAGCTTTCCTGGAGACCCTTTCAGTCCTGAGAGGCTCCTCTAAAGTCTGCCTGGAGCATTTTCTTCTCCAGGCTGAACAACCCCAACTCTCCCAGCCTGTCCTCATGCAGGAGGTGCTCCTGCCCTCAATCATCTTCTTTTTCCAGGAGCTGTCTCAGATGCAGACCCAGATCTCTGACACTTCTGTCATCCTGACCATGGACAACAACCGCAGCCTGGACATGGACAGCATCATCGCAGAGGTCAAGGCGCAGTACGAGGACATCGCCAAAAGGAGCCGGGCAGAGGCTGAGTCTTGGTACCAGTCCAGGGTGAGTTCCTAGGAAGGGAAAACCACACTCCTTGCCCCAGGTCTGCACGGAGAGGTGGGTCTCTGCAGTTTTTATAATGCACGATGCCTTCACATTTAGTAATCCATCAAAGTGCGGAAGTGCTAATCTAGGATTGAGAATAAAGCCCACTTCGGAGTGCAAATGCCCACACGCCCATTTTCTGATTGGCTCTAAACCGAATGTATTTTACCTTGGCTGACTGTTCTTCTCTCTGTGACAGTACGAGGAGCTGCAGGCTACAGCAGGCAGACATGGGGACGACCTCCGGAACACCAAGCAGGAGATCTCCGAGCTCAACCGCCACGTCCAGCGGCTGCGGTCTGAAATCGATAGCGTGAAGAAACAGGTGAAGGGCAGCATAAATGTATCGTATCCAGCTCTTTCTGGAGTCTCAGCTGTGGTTTTCCAATCAGCTCCAGGGAACGAAAATGAATGCATCTCAGTGAGATCAGCTGGGTCAGGAATGAGTATGACAGCATTTATCTCAGTGCAGTGACATCACTAACGGTAACTTCATGCAATAGTAGTAACCCTAATGGAATGTTAAGAGATACAGAGTGAGGTTTAATCCAGATTGTGATCTGGCTCAGAGCAGAGATCCATTCAGTGACCATCAAGATCACATCTGCAGCTGTTAACTCAGTCTTCTGTTTCAAGACCAGGCATGATGACCTCAGGGTACAAAGAACTGGATTATGCTCAAGATAAGAGATGCAACCCCTGTTTTCCCTCCTCAGTGCGCAAGTTTGGAGACAAAGATCGAGGATGCGGAGCAGCGTGGGGAGATGGCCCTCAAGGATGCCAGGGCAAAACTGGCTGAGCTGGAGACAGCTTTGCAGAAGGCCAAGACTGACCTGGCTGGGCAGCTCCGTGAGTACCAGGAGCTCATGAATGTCAAGCTGGCCCTGGACATCGAGATTGCAACCTACAGGAAGCTGCTGGAGGGAGAAGAATGCAGGTGGGTGTAATTTATATCCCAATTTCCAGAGAAGCAATGGAGTCACAGACCTTTGTCAGGTTCCTTGGACTTCCTGCATTTAGAGGACTTGAATCATAGATTGATTTGGGTTGGAAGGGACCTTAAAGATCATCCATTTCCACCTCCTTGCCATAGGCAGCGACAACTCCCTCTGGATCAGGGGGCTTCAAGCCCCATCCAACTTTGAACACCTCCAGGGAAGGGACAGCCACCACTTCTCTGGGCAACCTGGGCCAGGGCCTCCCCACCCTCACAGCAAAATATTTTTTCCTAAGATATCATCTCAATCTCCCCTCTTTCACCTCAAAATATTTCCCCCTCATCCTGTCCCTGCAATCCCTGACCAAGAGCCCCTCCCCAGCTTTCCTGGAGCCCCTTTCAGGCTGCTCTAAGGTCTCCCTGGAGCCTTCTCTTTGCCAGGCTGAACAAGCCCAGCTCTCCCAGCCTCTTCTTGTGTGAGAGGTGCTCCAGCACTCGAATCATCTTCGTGGCCTCTTCTGAATCCTGTTTAAAAGAAAACAAATGGCCAAGAAGATGAACCTTTTGGGAAGACAGCAGCCTTTTGTGCAAACTTTCCAACATACACCAAAAATATCCCAAGGAATTTCTCCCACCTTTTCCAGCAGCTCCTGTTCATGGATCCCCCTTGAATTCTCAATATCTCATTTTGCTCTCTAACAGGCTCTCTGGAGAAGGTGCTGGTGCAGTGAACATCTGTAAGTAACTTTTAAAGACACTTTGGTAACGTTTACATCTGTCTCCCTGCTGCTCAAATCCCACTGTTTGTGGATGCTTTAACAGAGGGTGTTTTCCTCTTGCAGCTGTGACAAGAACTGCTGTAGGAACAGGATATGGAAGTGGAAACTGTCTCAGCTTTGGAGGCAGCAGTGGTGTTGGAGGTGGAGTCTGTGCTGGAGGAATGGGATTCAGCTCTGGAAGCGGACAAGGCGCAGCTGGGTCATGCATGGCTGGTGGAAGCAGTTCCAGTGTGAAGTACATCTCCACCACCTCTTCAACCAAGAGATGCTACTAAAGCCAGACATCAGCACCGTTACCTTGTGTGTGCCGTTTCCTCTCGTGTTGTGTGCAATCCCTCCCTGTTATTTGCACAAGATTTGGAAGTCAAACCTGTCTGTCCTTATTTAAATGAAATTCAATGTGCTCCTGTTTGTGCTTTGCCTCTCTGAAATGCACTTTTCTCCATGTTTGTCTAATAAAAGGCTCATGGAATTAATTCTGTCGCACTCTCCCTTTAATTCCAATTGCTTTATAGGACTTTGGGGAAAAGAGGGTTGACTTAGAGTTGAGCTGAAGGTAAACAAGTTCAGGATGCAAGACCTGAAACCTTTCCTTCCTCTGCACTCAATGAGGTCCATGGACACCTCATGGACATCCAGGAACAGAGCAGTTGGATGTTCCATTCCCATTTGTGCAAGTGAAGTTTTTTACCGTCTCTGTCTTCCACAGGATGGGAAAATATCAACTCTTCCTGGCAGGTACAAGAGGAAAAAAAAGCCCTTCTGTCCTCATTTCTGCCTTATGGCATCTCAGCGTTTTCCTGCCAACTTGATCATGCCAAAAACCTCTGTAATCTTTTAAGGCTTTATGTAATGAGTCATGTAGGGATATAAATCTAGTTCTTCCCAAGAAAGCTCACTCTGTTCTGTACATGCGGAACCTGCAGGGGCCAATAAAATGCCGTCACTGCCATTATTGTAATTAGAAGCAGAGAAGACCCATTAAACCCCCAAACTCACCCTCTTTGGGAAGAATAACATCCTCAAACATAAGCTGGGAGATAGTTACATACCCTGGGGGTACGGAAGGTTTAGTTCCCCTTCTCTGATCTCCTGAACAACGGTAAGGAGAGACAAACTACAGAAGCAGCAAAGCTCTTATTAAACAAAAAATGGGCTGAGATTACCAGAGCAGATTGTGCTGGTTGAGGCTCTGACACAACTCTGCCGAGTGACTAAAGCACTAGAGGTAAAGGTGACGCACACAAAGTGTGTGCTGACTCCTAGCCTAGAGAGAAGGTGAGATAATAAACCCCAGCTCTTCATTAATCCTCTCGATCGAAACACAATAACGCAGCACTGGAGAGGAAACAGCTCAGCCTCTTCAACACCTGCCCAGCTTCCTCCGGCATCTCTGGACCAGCTTTCCACTGACATCAGCAGAACTGGTATTTGTGTTGTTATTTAAGCACTGCCCAGCATCAAACAGCAACCTGATGACCTGAACTCGTACAAGTCAGGCTGTGGGGAACTTCCAGCTCTCTCATCATTCAGAATTTCAGCCAAGCAAAGCACCCAGGCTCCCTTTGTAGCCACCAGAAAGCTGCAGGTGCCTCCCTAATAATCATCTTTACCAGAAGCACCTCCGTGCAAATGAAGCGCTGCCTGCAAGGATGAAGAGTGCAAACTGAGACATCTGATCTCTTGCTTAGATTGGGCTCCTCCTGTCCCAAGTCTTGCAGTCGAGTGGTTGAGTCATTTTATTATTTCAGCAAAGAACACCAAACTGACGTTTTCAACATCTCTAGATTCCCTCTTGTGGCAACTTCAGCCTCATCATCTTTAAGCTGAATGGGCACCGACACCACAAACAAAGTCAAAAGCCTGAAGGGAACTTTTGGACAGAAAAATACTTTTTTTTTTTTTTCCCACCAGTAATCCCCTTTCTGAAAAACACAGGTTAGAAAATTTGGGAAGGTTTACGAGGCTGAAGGCTGCCAGCCCATTGCATTAGTGAACCCAGTGATTAACGGGTTGGGAAAGGTGGCCACGTGCCAGCATACCAAACCTTTTAGCTCAGCTGCCTGAGCTGCTGCGGTCCTCTATGGACAAGCCCAGCTCTCCAAAGGGATAAAAAGGCAGAGGGGACTCCTGATCCAAACTCCCAAAGTCTTCCGCTCACCTGCCGCCGCACCTCGTTGTTCTCGGCTCTTGCCACAGGTGAACGGTTGCACGGAAGTCAACCAGCGTTAGGTGAGGAGGACTCACTAGGAGTTCCAGTGCCATTTCCACCACTATGTCTGTTAACCGAAGCAACTTCAGCTCCATCTCCATGACCCGCAGCCATGGTGGAGCCATGGGACGGAGCAACTGTGGTTTTGGCAGCAGGAGCCTTCACAATCTAGGGGCAAGCAAGAGGATTTCCATCAGCAGAGGGTACTGTTCTACCAGACCAGGACACAATTATGGGTCGAGTCATGGCGGTTTTGCCTATAGAGTTGGTGAAGCTGGGTTTGGGTTCGGAGGAGGATGTGGTTCTGGGGGTATTCAAGAGGTCACGGTCAACAAGAACCTCTTGGTACCTCTTAACCTGGAGATTGACCCCAACATGCAGAGAGTGCGGCAGGAGGAGAAGGACCAGATTAAATCTCTCAACAACAAATTTGCCTCCTTCATCGATAAGGTAAGGCATGTTCTCCTTCATCCAGACCTGTGTCTTTCTCATTGTGTGTAGAGCAGGGTCAGGATTGCTCTCAACATTATAAATTTACCTCTAAATCCTTAATGCACAGAATTAAGGACTTTTTTTTGGCTTGTTACCACCATAAATACAGACAACCTAGATATGGTTTAAATCATTTTTCCAAGTTTCTTTGAAGTTGAATATTGCTTCCAAGTCTTCCTATCAATGAGCTTTCAATCACCTGCCCACATAAAGCCCATTTTAAATGACACAAAACCAAAAATCCTCTCACATTAAAACTCCCACCTCATGAAGAATGCGGCAGGTTTGACATTGATAATCCCAAACACTTTAAATTGTTCTGATGGGTTTCAGGTACGGTTCCTGGAGCAACAAAATAAAGTCCTGGAGACCAAATGGGCCCTCCTGAAAGACCAAAAACTTGTGAAAAATAACCTTGAACCCATGTTTGAGGCATACATCAACAACATGAGGAGAGAGCTCGGGGCTCTGGAAGGGGATCGGCTGCGGCTCAACTCTGAGTTGAAAGCTATGCAAGATGCTGTTGAGGACTTCAAGATCAGGTGGGTAACACACAGACAGAGAAGGACACTGGTCCAGTTTTCATTCACCCTATGTTCTTCCTGGATGAGTTAAAAGACCCAGGGAAACCCCCAAACTGTGAGACCTCAAAAAGGACCAAATGACTTGGTTCCACTCACTTTAGCTGCTGTACAAATGCCAACAGCAGCGCTCGTCCTGTGACACCTGCTTTTATATATTTTTTTGCAGGAAGAGGTGAAATTTTGAAGGTTCAGATGGTCAGACACCCACAGGAGATCAGGGGCAGCTTCTCAAAAGTTTAACCTGTCCAGAATCTTAAGCTTTCCAAATGTTTTGAATCAGTAGTCATTTCGCCTACAGGAAAGCTGAGGAGGGTTCTTTATCGGGGAGCACAGGGATAGGAGGAGGTGGGACGGTTTTAAGCTAAAAGAGGGGAGATTTAGATGAGATGTTAAGAAGAAGGGGGTGACCCTGGCCCAGGTTGCCCAGAACAGTGGTGGCTGCCCCATCCCTGGAGGTGTTGAAGGCCAGGTTGGATGGGGCTTTGAGCCCCCAATCCAGTGGGAGGTGTCCCTGGGCATGGCATAGGGTTGGAACTGGATGGGTTTTGAGGTCACTTCTAATCCAAACCATTCCATGATTCTATGATTTTAATATGATTCAGATTAAACCCCATACTCTGAACACTGACATTTCTTACTGATGTGGGTTCCTTTCCAGCAGAGAAAAGTTGTCTGAAAAGAAAGATTAATTTTAAATGTGTGGCAAAGTGTTTTTTCTTTTCTACATTATTAAAATGTCCCTTAGTAATGATGTATTGGACAGTTTTAGCATTCTTAAAAGCCAGAATGTAGCTTTTACCCCACAGAAAGTCACTGAAATCTTGGGTGAGGGTTTCAGCTTAGCTCATTAACGCTTCATGCTGTTAGGAGGAGGTGATTCCTCTCTCATCCACTCTCTGTACTTTGGAAAAACATCTGTCAAGTATTAATGTCTGCTACTGTGCCCACAAGGGATCCGCTGCTTAATGGACATGAATAAGTAAGGAGCTTAAATTGTCCATCTGGAACCAGAAAAACAAGAGATGAGAGCTAGGTGCAGGCTGCAATTCAAAAGAAGGACACGTGAGTCCTGCCCAAACAAACCCCTCTGCTCTCCCTTTCTTGGGAAATCGTGCCTGACAATTTCTGCCACCTTTACCAAAAGTGCCTCTGGCCCCAGAGCACCTTTGGAAGAGAAATGACTGCCTTGGGGAAGGGAAACCATCATCCACAGCTGGCTCCAAGGGTTCTTTTTTTTATGGTTCGTTGTGCCTTCATTAAAGAAACATTTAACAGAAAGAAACCCTTTCCTGTGTCAGTTTGGCCAAGTAAGACCCTTGGGTCTGCCACAAGTCAACCCTACCAGTGCTGAAAGAGGCTTCAGGAAAACTGGGGAGGGGCTCCTGATCAGGGATTGCAAGGAAGAGGATGAGGGGAACAGTTTTGGGCTCAGAGAAGGGGAGATTGGGATGAGATTTTTTGAAGAAAATTTTGCTGTGAGGGTGGGGGAGGCCCTGGCCCAGGTTGCCCAGAGAATTCATGGAGGTGTCCAAGGCTAGGTTGGATGGGGTTAGGAGCCCCCTGATCCAATGGGAGGTGTCCCTGCCCATGGCAGGTGGTGGAACTGGATGGGCTTTGAGGTCCCTTCCAACACAAACCATTCCATGTCTCTATGATTCCAGATTTAATTCATTTCAGAATTGGACAAATGACATTCTGGAGGTAAAGCTCTTTCTCCACCTTCTGTAGAACAATCCCTGAAGAACATAGCTTAGCCAACACAGCCAAGTTCCAGGTAGCTGGGTTGAGATGAATCCCAGCCCTAAACGCAATAACGTTTTTTATGAACAGGGTCAGGGAGTTTCCTTCGTCTGTTCTCATCACCGGTTTGTGATGGCAATTGGTGAAGGCAATTTTAGATTCTGAAAAGCAATATTTACTGTCAGCACAATCTGCCACAGCAAAGCAGTTACAGAGGTGGCTCAGCTGAAAACAGATCCTTGGGAGTGCCTTGACTTCGGAGGAGAAATACTTTGACAAGCAAAGATCACATCATAGGAAAGGTTCAGGCTTTGATACTCTGCCTGTACCTGACAGAGAAGGGCAAATATTCCTTCTGGCTCCAGGTCAGGGAACCTTAGGACAAAAGCTCAGTTACATCAGAGGTATTGCTGGGCTGGGTCCATCACCTTGCGTTGTGACAGCAACACCTACACCTCCCAAGAGGATGCCCCTGCTTCCAGCCTCAGTTCCTGGGGATTTGTTCTTCTTACCTTTATTTATTTTAAATTGGTGATCCTGAAGCATTCTTCTTAATGCTTTGCTCTTCTGGGTTAAATACTAATCCAATGATAATTAGAAATTAGTTTTCCTCTTCTACATAGCTAAAAGATTAGAGACCCACAGATCTACACACAGGCTAGGACTTAATGGGAAGTATTTAAAGGGTTGGATATTCCTGATGCAAAGAAATCTTCCCTCATTAAAGGGTCATGAAAGGCTAAAATTTTATTACCTCCACGGACTCCTTCCTTTGAACTCCTGCCTTTCATCTCACCCATTTAATCATTTAATTGGAGTTGGGCATCAGCCCATGCCTCTTACTAGTTTTTATCCCTTCCCAAGAGTCGGACTGCCCTGCTGCTAATCCAGACCTCGGCTTCCCTTGCCCAGGCCATCACCCCCTCCCCTCCTCCCTGGCCATCTCCACCTCTCCAAACGCCACTGAAGGGGCTGGCGTCAGAGATCCCAGCTCTCCTGACCAACCCAGCTGTGGCAGCGATGAGCTCAGCTACGGCTCCACCCAGCCCTCCCGGCCTGAGGATATTTAGAGAGCACAAGACTCTCCTTCACAGAACAAACTTCTGGGAGGATAAAACGTGCCTTTAATGAAGACCTGCAGCTTTTCTGGATGGCCTCCTCCCACCACCTGGCCCAAGGGTGCTCTCTTTCCATCATAATCAGTGACATCTCTGTATCTAATTATGCTATTTCTAACGTCTGTAGTGACAAAGCAAGGACAGATGTGCATTGTTGGGTCATTGCTTTTGTTGTTTTCTCCCAAGATCCATGCATTGTTGGTAAATCCCCCTGGGAACAGACTCTTTAGCCTCTCCCTGCAATGAATGAACAGGAGGGATTTCGATACCCGTGGTGGATGGGGTGGGATGCAGTATGGAATCTATAAAAGCACGGTCATCTCCCCTTTCCAACAGGTACGAAGAGGAGATCAACAAGCGCACGACCTCGGAGAATGAGTTTGTGTTGCTCAAGAAGGTGAGGCACCAACAACAAAGAAAGGACACACTTTTTAGAGGCAAAAGGCATTTGAATGCAAATGACCCTTTTAAACGCATTTGAATGCAAATAACCCTTTTTATGCAGCGGTGCCAAGCTGAGCAAAGCACTTAACAAACTGCAGTCACCCCTCCTTGAAGCAGAAACACCAACTGTGCCAATGTGTCAGTCCTTGGCAATAACTCCTTCTTGTTTTAGGTCCCTCACCCAAATTTCAGGTGAGTCCTGGTCCTCCAGGTACCAGATTGGATCTGGTTCATCCATACCCTGGAGTTGCTCTCCAAGGTGTTCTACTTCTGCAGCCTTTCTGTACTCATTCCCACCCCTGGTCCCACCTGTAGGAGACAATGAGAAACTTCCACCATTTCTAGCATTGTCCAAAAAATGTCTATCTGCAAAAAAAAAGGGACATTCAGTGGCTTCTGACATGTCAAAAATTGCTTGGGATCTCAGAACATCACCTCTCCCTCCCCACAAAGAAAGGATGGAGGGAAGAAACAAGTTTCCTCTTGGACCTATTTAAAGGTAGAGAGGTCGAGGAAGTCTTTGGTTCTGGTTTCTCTCCAGAAGTTCATGTTAGATGACAACTGGCCCTCGTAGAAGGATGCAGATAGGGAAGGTTGGGTTCTCTACCTCTGCTGTTGTGGTTCCAGGATGCTGATGCCGCCTACCTGAACAAAGTGGACCTGGGGGCCAAGGTTGATGCACTGACAGATGAGATTAACTTCCTGAGAGCCCTCTATGAAGCAGTAAGCAATTCCCAGATTCCTGTTCTCCTTCCCCATTTTCCTGGCACCAACAGGATTGAACCAACCTGAGAGAGATGCTTGGAGATGCAGATCCCCTCAATTCTTACCTCTCTCCCACATATCAGCTCTGAGACAAGCAACAAGGGTGAACATCAGGGACTGAGAATGAATTGGTTTGACTTACAGGAGCTGTCTCAGATGCAGTCACAGATCTCTGACACCTCTGTGGTCCTCTCCATGGACAACAACCGAAACCTGGACCTGGACAGCATCATCGCGGAGGTCAGAGCGCAGTATGAGGACATCGCCAACCGGAGCCGGGCAGAGGCTGAGTCCTGGTATCAAAGCAAGGTAAGGAGTGAAAATCAAAGAGGTGAGCTAGGAATATTTGTGTTTAGCATTTCCCAAAGGCTATTTTGTACTAGAGAGTGCAAACAGAGAGGAGAGGGGAGTGGGGTGCAAAATCCAGTCAATTTGGATAAGGTTTTATTTAGAGATTTTTGAATTCTTTATCAGGGTGTGCAGGGATAGGATGAAGGCAAATGTTTTTTTCAGCTGAAAGAGGAAAGATTGAGGTGAGATCTTAGGAAGAAATGTTCTCCTGTGAGGGTGGGGAGGCCCTGGCCCAGGTTGTCCAGAGCAGTGGTGGCTGCCCCATCCCTGGAGGTGTTCAAGGCCAGGTGGGATGGGGCTTGGAGCCCCCTGATCCAGAGGGAGGTGTCCCTGCCCATGGCAGGAGTGTGGGATTGGGTGGACTTTGATGTCCCTTTCATCCCAATGCATTCCAGGATTCCATGACATGTGAAAATGGCATTTTGGCAATGAAGGACAGAGGAGCACAAGGAGATAGGAGGAAAAGAATGTAACTCATGAGGAACAATTTGGATTGGGTGCAGAAAGAGAGAGAGAGACCTGTTAAGAGAGGATCAGAGCAGGGTCATTGTCAAAGTCTTTTCCAACCAGAAGATTCTATGATTCTATGATATCAATGATTCCAAGCTCCTGCTCAGATCTGACTGTGCTCTGATGTCCCATCATCTCTCCACCCACCTCAGTACGAGGAGCTGCAGCTCGCGTCTGGCCGGCACGGGGACGACCTGCACAACACCAAGGTGGAGATCTCGGAGATGAACCGCACGGTCCAGCGGCTCCACTCAGAAATTGACTGTGTAAAGAAACAGGTACAGGTGCACAGAACCCCCCTCGAACACGGGGGGCACCTCCAACTCCACTATCTTGCAAGGGTGCCTGGAAATCGGGGTCCAAACCCACTCGGCCACCAGACATTCCTATTTCTCGCAGTGCGCCGGTTTGCAGGCGGCCATCGCGGATGCTGAGCAGCGCGGGGAGATGGCCCTTAAGGATGCCAGGGCAAAACTGGCTGAGCTGGAAGATGCTCTGCAGAAAGCCAAGACTGACCTGGCCCGGCAGCTCCGCGAGTACCAGGAGCTCATGAACGTCAAGCTGGCCCTGGACATCGAGATTGCGACCTACAGGAAGCTGCTGGAGGGAGAGGAGAGCAGGTGGGTGGCTCCACTTGCAAATCAAATTATGTCCAAACCTATAGGTATTTTCACTTTTGCCTTGCAACGAGAGAGGGCAGGGCCACAAAGTCTTTCTGTGCAGAGAAAACAGCTCCCCATCCTACACAGTCCCAACTGACACTCATCATTTCACTCAGAATTTCACACCCCAGGCCATTCTTTTATCTCACAGCCCTGGTGCCAAATTGTCACTTGAAATTGTCCTAAATAACAAGCCCTTCCTTCTCTGTTCTCTCTTTCTTCCAGGCTGGCTGGAGAAGGTGTTGGTGCAGTGAATATTTGTAAGTAATTTGACTCTTAAACAATAGGTTGGGGATCCATTGAGTTATTTCTTAAATGGGGGTGAGACAATGAAAATGAGTTCTGCATCCTGTGGTTACCAAAAATGGAGCATATTTAGGGTGCTGCAGCACTCTGCAGGGCTGAAGATGTCAAGGAGCCCAATATATTTTTCCCCTGAGCAGCTCTGAACCTCTGAAAGGCTTCATTGAGGTTGTCCCTAGGAGAATTGGATGTCTTGGGCTGCAGGATGAGGAGAAAAGCCAGGCAATAAGATGTGTGAAATACAGGCAGTATTTCACGGTCCGAGAAAAATCAAAGATCAAAATTCCTTTGTGCTATTCCAAATGAACTAACCCTGTCCCCATGGTTTCTCATCACAGCTGTGGTCACATCTGGGAGCAGCTATGGAGGTGGGAACACGCTGGGGCTGGGGTCAGACTTCAGCAAGAGGCTCGGCACGGGGGGAGGCGGTGTCGGCCCCAGCAGCCCCTGCCTGGCCGGGGGATTCAGCTCTGCTGGGGGAAGCGGCTCAAGCGTGAGGTTTGTGTCGAGAAGCACCACCAAGAGCAGCTGTCGGAGCTGAGTGGTGGCAGCACCCAGCTCCCCTGGAGCAGAAGTGGTTGAGCACCATCTCCTGCTGCCAGCACAAGGCCTGCCAAGACCATCCAAAGAACCACGCTTATCACTTTACCCATTAGGGGGAAACACAACCCTCCCAGTTTGGGAGGGATAACTCTTCCAGTCCAATCAATTCCTCAGCATAAATCCTCACCCAGCTGACCAGAAGACCAGCACCACTTGTCAATGAGGAACCAGCCTTCCCATTAATGGGTGCCATCGCTAGAGCTCAGCTTGCAGCTTCCCAAGGCTTCCTTTTGCTCCCCTGCCCTGGTGCAAACCCAGAGTAGATGCAGCACTTGGATTTACACCATTGTCCATGAAAGCAGAATGTGTCCCTTCACCCACTTACAGAAAGCTGAAGGAGCATTGACACCACAGCCTCTTGTGTTCCCTGCTCCCCACTGTTGTCCTTCCTCTCCCCAAAGGCTTGGAGCACTGAAAATGAAGCATCTTTCAACGCAGAGGCAGTTGCTCTCTGTCCCAATTCCTCTCGCTTCACTCCAGGGCTCCCCAGCTTTATCCACATCCCAAAGCGCAGCCCTCATTTTCCAAGGGTGAAAGGGATCGGATCTCTATAATATCCAATTCCTCATCCACCCAACGTGGATGATTTGATCCAGAAACCCTCACAACCTACAGGTCGCTGGAGCTTGTCCCAGCAGCAAACTGTCCCCCTTCCTATCAGCCAGAGTGAGATTGAAGCAGAGCCAGGGGTTAAAAATAGAGGAAAAAAAGACAAAGAGGACGAACAGCAGGCTTTGGGAACATAAATTTTACACAATGGAAAAACATCTCTGATTCAGGGCCTTTGTTCTTAGCTTGATTTTATTTTTTTCTCTTTTCTTTTTATGGAAGGGGGAGGGAAGAGAAGAGAAGAGAAAGGCTGGAGAATGGTGTGGTAAAATGCAAAACTGGCTTGTTTCCTCTCAGCTTCTGCAGGAGTTTTATGAAGCACTTTCAATAAATGGCAAACAAACTTACCACGAGCACTGTGGCATTCCTGTGCCATTATGAAATTCACCTAAAAGTCTAAATTTACAATAAGGTTTAGATTTGCCACAGGCCCTCGCTGACACTCAGAGCCTTCCCATCTCCTCCTCCCCATCTCGTTCCCGGAGAGGAGGGGGAACACTAAGTGTGTTGCAGCCAGGGGTCACGGAGCAGCAATACCCAAGGTCTTTCAAGCTGCACAGCCAAACAGAGCAGGACCAGGAGGTGGGGCTGGTTTCACCTGGCCATGGGCATTTACATCCCAGCCAAGCAAAGGACAGAAACAGCCACTTTGGGGTCAAAAATCCATTTCCCAGTAACCCCTCTCTCCCTCCCTGGGACCAAAGGTAATCTTAGCGGTTGGCTGAAGGTGTCTCCATTGCAGGAGCACTCCAAAAGTTGTCTAAAAGTCAGGAGAAACCAATCCCATACGTTGGGGCTGAAGCTCTGGGAAGGACTGTTCCAGATCCACAGCTGGGATTTATCTCCATCCCCTGCTCTGGAGCAGCCAACAATGTTGTGAGGCCAAACACCAAACAAGGATGTGGTTCCTGGTCAGCCTGATGCTGTAACTGAATTGGGGCTGTTTAGTCTGAAGAAGAGGAGGCTCAGGGGAGACCTCATTGCTCTCTACAACTCCCTAAAAGGAGGTTGTAGTCAGGCAGGGGTTGGTCTCTTCTCTCAAGTGCCCAGGGACAGAACTGGAGGGCAGGGACTCAAGCTTGGTCAGGGAAAGTTTAGACTGGATGTGAGGAAGAAGTTCTTCACTGAAAGGGTGATTGGTCATTGGAATGGGCTGCCTAGGGAGGGGGTGGAGTCACCAACCCTGGAGGTGTTTAAGGGGAGACTGGATGAGGCACTGAATGCCATGGTTTAGATGATGGGGTGGTGTTGGTGTTGGTGTTGGGTTATAGGTTGGACTGGATGATCTCAGAGGTCCTTTCCAACCTTATGATACTGTGATACTGTGGAAACCCAAGAGAGAGAGGGCAAGAAAAGCAGCCAAGGTGGCTTCTCCCATTTCACAAAGATGCTGACTCTCTCAGGTAGCAGCTGTTTTCCAGCATCCAGAGCATCCAGTCTCGAAGGATGCTGAGCTCTCTGAACTCCTTTGAGTCTGGAACCCCAGAAGTGCTGAGCACACACAACTCCCACACAGCTTTCCCCAGTACGTTCCGTGGTTAAATGAAGAGAGGCAGCTTTTAGGCTTGCATGAATGAACTTTCCCCTGATCCTTCACGGAGCAGAACACGCTCTTGGGCCACAGTGAATGCCAAGAAAATCTCCTAAAAGCGAATGCACCTTCAGAAAGGCTGAGATTCTTCAGGGCTGAGCCCTCGCTGCTGTCCCACGGGAGGCAGAAGAATTGAGATGGTTCCCGCTCATGGTGCTCTGCCCTTTGGATATTTCAGCAAAGATGGCAATGAAAATCAGAGAATCGAATCACAGAAGGCTTTGGATTGGAAGGGAACTTTATAGGAAAGGCTTGTCTGCCTTTCCTGTATTTTTGTCTCTCTGAACCCACCTCCTTTGTTGAAAAAAATAGATATATAAACACTCCAAAGTTACATTCACATTAATTTGCCAAACGATGTCATGAGAAAGGAACAACCAAGCCCAGCTCTCCTGAGAGCCATTGCCCATGGAGGATGCTTCTGCAAGCAAGAACGATGGTCTTGGGAAGAAATTCTTCATGGTAAGGGTGGGAGGCCCTGGCCCAGGTTGCCCAGAGCAGTGGCGGCTGCTTCATCCCTGGAGGTGTTCAAGGCCAGGTTGGATGGGGCCTGGGGACCCCTGATCCAGTGGGAGGTGACCCTGCCCATGACAGGGGGTGGGATTGGGTGGGCTTTGAAGAAGAAGGAAGGAAGGAAGGAAGGAAGGAAGGAAGGAAGGAAGGAAGGAAGGAAGGAAGGAAGGAAGGAAGGAAGGAAGGAAGGAAGGAAGGAAGGAAGGAAGGAAGGAAGGAAGGAAGGAAGGAAGGAAGGAAGGAAGGAAGGAAGGAAGGAAGGAAGGAAGGAAGGAAGGAAGGAAGGAAGGAAGGAAGGAAGGAAGGAAGGAAGGAAGGAAGGAAGGAAGGAAGGAAGGAAGGAAGGAAGGAAGGAAGGAAGGAAGGAAGGAAGGAAGGAAGGAAGGAAGGAGGGAAGGAAGGAGGGAAGGAAGGAAGGAGGGAAGGAAGGAAGGAAGGAAGGAGGGAAGGAAGGAAGGAGGGAAGGAAGGAAGAAAGGAAGAAAGAAAGAAAGGAAGAAAGGAAGAAAGGAAGAAAGGAAGAAAGGAAGAAAGGAAGAAAGGAAGAAAGGAAGAAAGGAAGAAAGAAAGAAAGGAAGAAAGAAAGAAAGGAAGAAAGAAAGAAAGAAAGAAAGAAAGAAAGAAAGAAAGAAAGAAAGAAAGAAAGAAAGAAAGAAAGAAAGAAAGAAAGAAAGAAAGAAAGAAAGAAAGAAAGAAAGAAAGAAAGAAAGAAAGAAAGAAAGAAAGAAAGAAAGAAAGAAAGAAAGAAAGAAAGAAAGAAAGAAAGAAAGAAAGAAAGAAAGAAAGAAAGAAAGAAAGAAAGAAAGAAAGAGGTAAATGATAGTATCAGGTTTACAGAAGGAGCTCTGGCTAAAGACTAAACAAAATCAGCCCCACTCTTTGGATCCCCAGAATACTGAATATTCCCAAGAGTCTACTCGGATTCTTTTCCCACGTGTAAAACAAAGCAGTTCTCCTTCCCTCGCTCCCAGTGCCCCACAAACATCAAAAGATGAGTTCTGCTTCTCCCTTTCATGCTTGTTAAAAAAAAAAGGGAGGTTTGCAAATGCAGTTTTTATGGGACCAGGGATTCCCTCCCATTCAAATTAGAAACGGAGCCTATAACTGAATAATAGGTGTGTGCTGAAAAGCAGCTCAGCTGAGGGGGATATTACCAAACCACCATGATCATAAATGTCTTCAAAAATAGTCTTTTGGGGCTGGTTGTGCAGCAAAAACCTGTTTACCTGGGACATAAAAAGTGAAAGCACTGTCAAGGGAGGGGATTCTGCCCCTCTGCTCTGCTCTGGGGAGACCCCACCTGGAGCCCTGAGTCCAGTTCTGGAGTCCTGAGCACAGGAAGGAGCTGGAGCTGTTGGAGTGAGTCCAGAGGAGGTCATGGAGATGATCCAAGGGCTGGAGAACCTCTGCTGTGAGGACAGACTTGGGGCTGTTCTGCCTGCAGAGGAGAAGGCTCTGGGGAGCGCTTAGAGCAGCCTGAAAGGGGCTCCAGGAAAGCTGGGGAGGGGCTCCTGATCAGGGAGTGCATGGATGGGATGAGGGAGAAGGGTTTTGAGCTGAAAGAGGGGAGACTGAGATGAGATCTGAGGGAGAAATGTTTTGCTGTGAGGGTGGGGAGGCCCTGGCCCAGGTTGCCCAGAGAAGTGGTGGCTGCCCCATCCCTGGAGGTGTTCCAGGCCAGGTTGGATGAGGCTTGGAGCCCCCTGATCCAGTGGGAATTGTCCCTGCCCATGACAGGGGGTTGGAACTGGATGGGCTTTGAGGTCCCTTCCAACCCAACCCATTCCCTGATTCCACGACACAGCCAGGAGCAGGTGCCAGAGATGGGAGGAATGGATAACGTGAGGTGTTTTCCAGAGCTTCAGAGTACCCAGGGCAGCACAGAGGAGGAAGGCAGCTGGGACTGAAGCAGTACACAACAGGGAAACTTTATTAATGACCTCACGACAAGGTCTCAGACCACAAAAGCATAAAACACTAACAAAAAATGCACCGGTAGGACATGGCTGAGCACGAAACACAACATCTGTGCAGTTGGCCTGGAGTTATTTATCTCACGATTCTTCCCACTGCAGTAATGACCCAACTCCTTCCCCTGGCGTGGTTAAGCTTGGAGACACATTTTTGGCAGGAATGAGTGGTTATGGCAATGATGCCTCAACAAACCACACTTTCTCCTCAGCTGTGGTAAAGACACCAGGCACCACCGGGCACCCTTGGAACTGTAGGGTGGGAAACAGAGGCACCCAAGGATGGAGACCGACACCTCCCATTTTACTCCCAATTTAAAGCAACTTCCCATCCCTTAAGCTTTGGGCTTTGTTTTACAGCGAGGGAATTGGTGGAGGAGCTTGTTCATGAGCTACTTCGCTCTGAAGAACCTCAACATAAATCTGTCTGTGTTGCCCTCGGTAAGAAATCAGCTTCATCCAATTAGAGAAGCGTTGAATTCCATTTCTGAGCCCCTTTCCAAAGAAAATAAGGAGAAACCAAAAGAGTTTCACTGTTTTCTTCTTGCTATGCTTCAAGAAAACAAACCCAGGCTGAAATTTTAACAAGGGTTGATGTTTTCTGAGGAGCCCAAGGGAATAAATTGTTCCAAATCGTATCAAGAGGGAGATAATCTTTGGTCTCTTTGCAAAACCACAGCAGGATGTGGAACAGCTTTGCCACTCGAATGATGGTTTTGCCCTTCCAAGGGTGAAATCCAGCCCTGAGCAGGGGGTGCTGAGCACCTGGTAACAAAAGCATTGATACTGCCAGCTTCTCGGGGTGGATTTCACCCTGCAGGCTCAAACCTGCTCTCAGGGGAATGGTTCCCACCAAGTTCCAGAGCGCAGGCTCCAGCCTTGGGCGCGATGGGGCAGGGTCAGGTACTCTGGTCGGTCTTATTCCCGCTCAGCACTGCAGAGCTTTTGCAGCCAATTTGTCCTATAAAAAGGCAACAAAACTTTTCTTTCTACGGTTTCCCCCTCCCTTTCTATGGTTTTTGTCTGGTGCAACCGGCACCGCTGAGCTCCCTTCCTGCAGTTACTTCCTGAAGCTTCTCCTGCTGGACGAGGTTGTGGTGACGGTGTAGGACTTGGAGCCACCTCCGGAGGAGAAGCCGAGCGCCCCGCTGCCCATGCCTGCTCCCAGGCTGAGGCCTCCCCCAATTCCTCCTCCCAGAAATCCACTGGAACTGGAATAGCCACCTCCACCGCTGGTGCTGACCACAGCTACGGCACAAAGAGAAGGAAACCGAACGTGAGCACCAGGGGACTTCGAACCCTCGTGGAAAGGGCATTTTGAAACCACAGCAACCAGCTGAGAACTCTCTACGGTCTCCTGCAAAACACAGGGCCCAGGATACCAATCCCTTGGCACCTTTTGGCCCAGAGCATTTATTCCCTGTGCCAAGAGGGCTGAGCAGCCCACCCCCTTCTCCACCACTCGGTCTGGCTCAGGACCCCCTGCATCATGGAGAACCCTCTGTCATAAACCCATTCACCTCATCTCCTGGCACACCAAAGAGGCTGTGGGCATGTGGTGAGGCTCCAGAGAAGTGGTGGCTGCCCCATCCCTGGGGGTGTCCAAGGACAGGCTGGATGGGGCTTGGAGCCCCCTGAGGCAGTGGGAGGTGTCCCTGCCCATGATAGGGGGGTTGGAACTGGATGGGCTTTGAGGTCCCTTCCAACCCAACCCATTCCATCATTCTATGTGGTTCCCCTTCTGTCAGTGACAATGAAAAGTTGAAGCACTGGTTTAAAGCTCTAGACAACACCTCTGAGACCCCATCATCTTCCCAGTGTCCAGACAAGGTGAGCACACAAGGCTTCCCATGCCAGAAAGACACCCGGACCCAGCCGGACCCCACCTGCATTTCCTACAGGAATATGGCTATGGGTGATTATTATCAATTATAATTATGTAATAGATGGGATGCCCCATCCCTGGAGGTGTTCATGACCAGGCTAGATGGGGCTTGGATCACCCTAATCCCGTGGAAAATGTCCCTGCCCATGGCAAAGGGTTGGAACTGGATGGCCTTTGAGGTCCCTTCCCACCCAAACCATTCTATAATTCCTTAAAATCAACTCACAGATATTGACGTTGCCAACTCCATCGCCAGCCAACCTGTTGGAGGGGGAAAAAGGAAGAGGCTGGGTCAGATTCTGCATTTCTCAGTGCTCCCCCAGGGCCTCAGCGCCGAGGAGGAAGACAAGAGCAGGGAGTTATTGCTGCTGTTGCTAAGAATTCACACAAGGTCAGCAAGACATCCAGGGCTTTGCTCGGGCTCTGCATTCACAGCTCTGTTATCAGCTGGGAGGGGATCTGGAAGACCACAGAAGCTCTGTCCTAATTCCCCTGGGGATTTGGGCCTCTTGGAATTGTTCTGCCACAGCTCTGAGCATAAAATGGAAACCAATTTTTCTCCTCTTTGCATATTTTTACCCAAAGTATCAATTTTTCTCCAGAACTTGCCAGTTTGGCTCTTCAACCAAAGCATTTTCAGGACCAAAAATCAGTTTAAAATATAAGTTTTTTTCTCTGCTCTGTTTCCCTGCAGAAGCTGGAATTGGGCCCTCCTCATGTCTCCAAGTGAAGGGAATAAAAGGGCACAACCCTTCCTCGTGCAAAACCCCACAGGTTGCTCCCACCTGCTCTCCTCTCCCTCCAGGAGCTTCCTGTAGGTCGCGATCTCGATGTCCAGGGCCAGCTTGACATTCATGAGCTCCTGGTACTCGCGGAGCTGCCGGGCCATGTCAGCTTTGGCTTTCTGCAGGGCAGCCTCCAGCTCCTCCAGCTTTGCCTTGGCATCCTTGACAGCCAACTCCCCGCGCTCCTCGGCCTCGGCAATGGCTGCTTCCATCTTGGCGCGCTGCGGGGACGGAGTAGGGCACGTCAGTGGGCACCTTACCCCCTTGCTGGAGGACACCACTGCCCGTGGACTCACGGACATCCAACTGGCCAAACCATTTTGATGTATCACAGAATCACAAAATCATACAATCATCTGGTTGGAAAAGACCTCTGAGATCACCGAGCCAACCGACGTGTCCTCTGCTCGACTCACATCTCCACGAGTTCACACCTACACATTTTTTGGGCATTGGATGGAGATCAGCCCTTGGATGAAACTCATCTCATCCCAAGACACGTTCTTCCAAAAGACAGACTCTGTTTTTCTTCACTGGCTACATTTTTGGAAGACTTCCTCCAGCTGATCCTCAGCTTCTCAGCCCACCCACACCACACACGACAGCAAAACCCTCCGGGATAACGCAGCCTTGGGGTTTCTCTCCTTTTTTTTGCCCCTGATCTGATCTCCATCAAGCTTTGATGTGAGGCAAGCGTGGGCTTGAGCAGTGAACAAACCACTCAGACCTGCCCCAAGGGCACCCCTGTGGGGCCACACCAAGGTGGCAGCTTAAGGCACCCTCAACTGTGCCCCCTGCAGCTCCAAAAAAAAGCCCCAGGATTGGCAGGAAGGGCTCACAATGAACCCTTTTTATATAATAAAATATATTTAAGCATATATTCATAAAATATGTAAGCATATATTTATAATGCATCCTTTATCCTCTCGTTCTTTATTCAAGGGAGCTGCACTGGGTCAGCTCTTTGCTCGTTAAGTGTGTGTTGAAGCCTCCCAGCCCTGAAACCAAATAAACACCAATGGATGAGTCACGCTGGGTTATCTCCAGCTGCTTTGGTTACTCACAGCCAGTTTTCAGCCCCCAGTGTGGTCTCAACCACTCAGTGGCCTGGCTTTCACCGGCCGTTTGATAAAGCGATAACAGCCCCCGGAGAAAGCAAACAGAACTCCCATAGGGCTGAAAAATTCTCAGCTGTGCCCAAACATGGTGTTCCCTTCTGCAAAAAAAAAAAGGGAGTGGACAAAGATCCCAGAATCAGGAGGGCACCAGGAACGTGTGTGGCTGGGAGGGAAGCCACCCGCAGACTTGCCCTTTGGAAAGGGCTCTGCCTCACTCCTGCACTCCTGGGCTGCTGGAGGACTCGTTCTCACCTATAATTCGCACAGTTTCACAGTATCATAAGGTTGGAAAGGACCTCTGAGGTCATCCAGTCCAACCTATAACCCAACACCAACACTAACATCACCCCATCATCTAACCCATGGCACCCAGTGCCTCATCCAGTCTCCCCTTAAACACCTCCAGGGTTGGTGACTCCACCCCCTCTCTGGGCAGTGCATTCCAATGGCCAATCACCCTTTCAGTGAAGGACTTTTTCCTAACATCAAGTCTAAACTTTCCCTGATGAAGCTTGAGTCCCTGCCCTCCAGTTCTGTCCCTGGGCACCTGAGAACTCCTGTATCACTGATGCAGGATGAGCATCAGGAGCTCCTGTATCATTGACGGGGGATGAGCATCACACATGCTTGCATTATCTACATGGGATGAGCACCAGGAGCTCCTGTATCACTGATGCAGGATGAGCATCAGGAGCTCCTGTACCACTGATGCAGGATGAGCATCAGGAGCTCCTGTACCACTGATACAGGATGAGCACCAGGAGCTCCTGTATCACTGATGCAGGATGAGCATCAGGAGCTCCTGTACCACTGATGCAGGATGAGCACCAGGAGCTCTGTATAATTGATGCAGGATGAGCATCAGGAGCTCCTGTACCACTGATGCAGGATGAGCACCAGGAGCTCTGTATCACTGATGCAGGATGAGCACCAGGAGCTCTGTATAATTGATGCAGGATGAGCATCAGGAGCTCCTGTACCACTGATGCAGGATGAGCACCAGGAGCTCCTGTATAATTGATGCAGGATGAGCATCAGGAGCTCCTGTACCACTGATGCAGGATGAGCACCAGGAGCTCCTGTATCACTGATGGAGGATGAGCATCAGCAGCTCCTGTATAACTGATGCAGGATGAGCACCAGGAGCTCCTGTATAATTGATGCAGGATGAGCATCAGGAACTCACAGTATCACAGTATCACAGTATCATAAGGTTGGAAAGGGCCTCCGAGATCGAGTCCAACCTATAACCCAACACTAACACCAACACCACCCCATCATCTAAACCATGGCACTCAGTGCCTCATCCAGTCTCCCCTTAAACACCTCCAGGGTTGGTGACTCCACCCCCTCCCTGGGCAGTGCATTCCATTGGCCAATCACCCTTTCAGTGAAGAACTTTTTCCTCACATCAAGTCTACATTCAGTCACAAGTCTACGTTCAGCCACATCCCAGCATTAAATTTCTCACAACACAGTTTCTCCCCTCAACAGAACTGAGATCTTTGAAGGGGAAGCATTGCAGCCACCCCCAAACTGTGTCCCACCCAGATCCCGGGCACGCTTGCTGCTGCCAAATGCACTGCCCTGCAGCAGGAGAACGCGAGCAGGTCCTCACCTGGGCTTTGGCATTTTCAATCTCCCCCTGCAGCCTCTGGATGACGCGGTTTATCTCCGAGATCTCATTCTTGGTGTTGCGCAGGTCATCCCCGTGCTTCCCAGCAGTGACCTGCAGCGCCTCGTACTGTGGGAGAGAGGAGGGCAGGGTCAGCCTGGCAGCCAAACACTTGCCTGGAACCTCTCCTGCTCCTGACACGTAGGATATATGGACTAACAGAACCCATAACTGCCTTTATTTCTCCCCCAAACTCACCTTGCTTTGGTACCAGGACTCAGCCTCCGCCCGGCTCCGGTTAGCGATCTCCTCATATTGGGCTTTGACCTCCGCAATGATGCTGTCCAGGTCCAGGTTCCGGCTGTTGTCCATGGACAGCACCACAGAGGTGTCAGAGATCTGGGCTTGCAGCTCTTGAAGCTCCTGCCAGTTGAATTAAAGCCACCACCATTAATCAGTGTCTTTTAAGGGCCTCTGTTTTGGAAACCAATTAAAGACAGAATCCGAGAAGAAAAGGGAAAGCGAGGCAGATAAGAAGAATCAATCAAAGTGTTCATTAATTAGAAGGAAACCAAGTGAATTCCTTGCAAAGCACAAAGCAACCAAAGACAGCAGAATTGGGGCAGCTTCTCATCACCCACATTTTGCCAGCGAGGTTCCTTTACCCCACTCCTGAGAGAAGAGCCCAGCATGAAAAGCTGGTCCAAGAAGCACCGGGTTCACCAGGAAGCGAGGGCCAAATTCTACCACCTCACCCAGGAACACAACGTGTCCAGTTCAATTAAGCTCTTATCTTGCAAATAATAAGTTAAAGGTGTCTGGGACGGGGAGTTTTCCTTTCTATCTCACACACAAACTCACAAGAACACACCAGCACTGCCTCAAATACACTGGTTTTCCTTGTTTTCACACCAACAGCACCAAAAACTGAAGCCTGTCCTGGTTACGTTTGCAACAAACCCATCTCACGTCCCCGACAGGGAGAAATCCCTGTGACAGTGGTCAGGATGTGCAGGTTCATTGGTTCATTTCTGTTTGCACAATACTCCAGGTCTCCATCACTTTTTTTTTGTCTCTGGAATTACCACATTCATTTCCTCCGACACCATTCTCTGTTCTTCACCCACTGCTGGTCCCACCCTGCAGCAGCCCCAGGGGCACCTTACCGCTTCGTAGAGGGACCTCAGGAAGTTGATCTCATCCGTCAGCGCATCCACCTTGGCCTCCAGCTCCACTTTGTTCATGTAGGCAGCATCCACATCCTGGAAAGGTCATAACCCATTGGGACTCCCACAGCTCTGATGACCACTGAGCCTTTGATGGCTTCAAAACCAGAAGGCCACTGAGTTCTCCACGCTCTCTGCTCCCCACATCCATCTGCCCAGTGACCCACCCTCTCCTAAAAATAACATCCACCTGTATGCTAAATCCTGCCAGTGTGGGGGATCCCATTCAGGGTCCCCTGAGACTGTTTCCAGCTCACTGTCAGGTTGGAGAATCAGGAGATGTCCCAAAGGAAGATACAGACATCACCTACGAAAGCTATGGATCTGCTGGAATGAGTCCAGAGGAGACCACAAAGCCTGGAGCACCTTTCATATCAGGACAGGCTGGGAGGGATGGGGTTCCTGGAGAAGAGAAGGCTCCAGGGAGACCTTAGAGCAGCCTCTCAGGACTGAAAGGGGCTCCAGGAAAGCTGGGGAGGGGCTCCTCATCAGGGATTACAGGGATAGGACAAAGGGGAATGGTTTTGAGCTGAAAGAGGGGAGATTGAGATGAGATCTTGGGGAGAAATGTTTTGCTGTGAGGGTGAGGAGGCCCTGGCCCACGTTGCCCAGAGCAGTGGTGGTTGCCCCATCCCTGGAGGTTGTTCAAGGCTAGGTTGTATGGGGCTTGGAGCCCCCTGATCCAGTGGGAGGTGTCCCTGCCCATGGAACTGGATGGGTTTTGAGGTGCCTTCCAAGCCCAACCATTCCATGATTCTATGGTTCTATATCCATGGGATCTGGGCACATGTTTGAAACTTCCTATAGAGACTTCAGTGCCTGCACAGAGGCCCTTAAGGCAGGAATAAGAGCTGTAATTCTTCACCTGCAGGTCTCAAAGCTAAAAGCATAAGGGAAAAGGGGGAGAAGGGCTGTAAATCCATGATCAGTCCCAGCTAACAGCCACGTCACACACCTTCTTGAGCACCACAAACTCGTTCTCTGCTGTCGTGCGCTTGTTGATTTCATCCTCATATCTACCAGAAAGAAAAGAAATTGGTGTGAAGGTAGAGCCTGGGTAAAAGGAGAAGGTCTCACAATGGAGAGTTTCCCCGATTCCCATCTTTCTCTCTCCACTTCTCTCCTCGTGATCCCCCTCAGCAAAGCCCACAGCTTCCACAGGGAACGCTTTCCTGCCCCGTGGCTGTGATTTGCACAAGCAGCACCAGCTGATGCCACAGTCCTTGGGTACCATCGGGATGAGCTGATGTCTGGAAGCTCTTCTGATTCCCATCGTCACGACAACCAACCCTGGAAAGCTTTTCTCACCCTCACCTTCCCCCGTTCATCAAAATTCACTGCACTTAAGAGGATTTCTCTGCTCGTTCTCCTCAGCCTTGGGTGCCTGCAGGATGGCAGCCCACGCTCTGGGGTGCTCAGTTCCCCCTTGAGAGGGCAAATAGAAATGCAGAAGAGATGAGGATTCAATGGGTTCCTCTGTGCTTATCAAAGCCCCTCCTGATGCCGCTCCCCCTGCACATTTCCTCATTACAGACTGCTGAGGACATTTGCCAGGTGTCAGCCACAAGAAACCACCCTGGTAAGTGCTGAGAGTAATTATTCTCATAGAACCACAGAATGGGTTGGGTTGGAAGAGACATCAAAGCCCATCCAGTTCCAATTCCATGGGCAGGGACATCTCCCACTGGATCAGGGGGCTCCCAGTACTGAAAGGGGCTCCAGGAAACCTGGGGAGGGGCTCCTCATAAGGGATTACAGGGATAGGACAAAGGGGAATGGCTTTGAGCTGAAAGAGGGGAGATTGAGATGAGATCTTGGGGAGAAATGTTCTCCTGGGAGGGTGGGAAGGCCTTGGCCCAGGTTTCCCAGAGCAGTGGTGGCTGCTCCATCCCTGGAGGTGTTCAAGGCCAGCTTGGATGGGGCTTGGAGCCCCCTGATCCAGTGGGAGGTGTCCCTGCCCATGGAACTGGTTTGGGATCGGACGGGTTTTGAGGTCCCTTCCAACCCAACCCATTCCATGATTCTCTTCACACATCTAGGGTTTGGTTTTACTCGGACCTGCAAGCTGGAGGAATAAATATCCACCTGGGCACCTTGTGTTTATGTGATGGGAACTCAAATTGGAGCTGCAGCCCCTCCGAGTGCAAACCAGCTCCTCGCTGCTGCCTCGCAGAGATGCCAAGTCCGACTGTGGGTGAGCACAGGGCTGGAAGAACTGAGCAGGGTCTGGGGGGAACATCATTCCCATGCACCTCTTTGGGAATCCCTGGCTATTGACTTTCCCTCAACACACCCTGGGGATTATCAGATCTGTTTGTTTTCAGATCCTGCTCGATCCAGTTTGCCAGCTCCCTCTTTTCTTTCCTTTTCTTTAATTAAAGGCATTCCCATACAGCTGGGCTGGGCGTGGGCTGGGACAAAGGCCACTTTCTTCATGGGGCTCCTTTCTTCATGGGGCTCCTCCCAAGCGACACAATTTGGACTAAAAAGTCCCTTTGACACCTGCTCCGTGTCCTCCCCCCACAATAAGCAGTTGCTCCCCCACCACCTGCCAACTCCTGCTGAGCTCCACAGGCTTCCCACATCCAACCCAAAGCACAAAGCCATCCTTGAGGAAGCCCCGAAGCCACCAGGCTGGAGCCACAGAAGACCATGTGGGGACAAGGTGCCAGGACCAACAGATGATCTAGGCATGAAGAATCCACACAATCTTCCCTGGACTAGAGACCTAATCGTGGCTGGAAAAACACCTCCCTCCCTAGCAGAAGAAGGGAAGGGGACATCTTGGCCAAGCTACCGACCAACTTGTGAGCTCAACTACACCGTTAGATGGGAAGATGATACGTTACTTGGTCTTGAAATCCTCAACAAGATCCTGCATGTTCTTCAGTTCGCCCTCCAAACGCCCTTTGTCGTTGATCAACCCGTCCAGCTGACGCCGCAGGTTGGCGATGTACGCCTCGAACATGGGAGCAATGTTACTCCGGGCGGTCTTCTGGTCCTGGAGGAGGCTCCATTTGGTCTCCAGCATTTTGTTTTGCTGCTCCAGGAACCGGACCTGGAAAGCAACCCAGGGGTCATTTATGAGAAAGGGGGAGCTGAGGCTGCAAGAGTTTGGATCCTGGGGAAAGGAGAGGCTGCGGATGGCGTCCGAAGAATTTAGATTGTTCAGAGGAAGCACCTGAACAGCAAAGGTGATAAAGAACATGAGGGAGCACTGCTGCTCCAGGGCTTTGTGTGAGCTAAAGATAAGCAGATTCTGCTTGCCTGACACTTGACTGAAGCCACCAGCAGACTGCAAAGTCAGCCAGTTACTCAAACTCCAGGTCTGGATCCCTCCCACGCTGAGGAGGCCAGAACTGAAGTTTACCCAGGATTAAGGAATTGGTGCAAGGCAATAAAACCACAGGGGCCCAGGGCAGCACAAACAAACTCAGCAAGCTCTGACTTAGATCAAGGCTTGTTCTGCTGAGATGACCCCTCTCCTCGAGACCCCCTCCTCCCCCGATGTGGTGGTGAAGTGCTTGGGTGCAGATCTGATCTTTAAAGCCTGTACCTACACTACAGGCAATACCAGGGAAATAAAGGGGGTACAAAGCTGGTCTATGTGGGGCAAAACCCCTTAATGATGGCAATGAAAGCGGGGCTTTAATAGGAGCTATTGGATTGCAGGAGGCAAACCACACCACACCCCCGAGGACCTGATCCTGAGCCCATTTGTGAATGCCCCACCAGGTTAAGCAAGTTTTGGGTCAGACCTGCTTTTAAGCAGCGCCCACCGAGCCGTCAGTCTCTCCACCACCTCACCTTGTCGATGAAGGAGGCGAATCTGTTGTTGAGTGTCTTGATTTGCTCCTTCTCCTCCTTGCGCACCCGCTGGATATTGGGGTCGATCTCCAGATTGAGGGGTGTCAGGAGGTTCTGGTTGATGGTGACCTCCTGAATGCCCGCGGGGCCGATGGCCCCACCGAATCCCATTCCTCCGTAGCCATATCCAGAGCGAACGCTGTAGGAGCTGCCACCTCCGAGGGAGATCCGCTTGTTGCTGGAGCCGAGGTTGTAGAGGCTGGAGCTGCCAAAGCCACCTGCCCTGCCTAAGCCAGCTCCCCCTCCTACTCCACGGGTCGAGGAGACGGTGCTGACCCGCACTTTGCTGATCCCTGGGATGGCTGCAGAGCGAGAGCTGAAACTCACTGAGTGGGACATGGCTGCGCTGAGGGTGCCTTCGGTCTCTCCCACCCTTCGAAAGCTCAGGGAAGCTGTGCTGGAGGCCAGGGAAGTGAGCGAGGCCTCCTGTCTGCTTCTCCTTTTATCCGTTAGAAAAGCTGGGCTTGGCCCAAGGGCAAAAGAGGGATCATTTTACTGCCTCGGAGAGCTGGGTGTGCCTGGCTGCCTTCCCACCCTCTGTAAACCTGCGGAATCCGAGCAGGCGAGGAGGGGAAGGGCCAGGGAAGGGACAGGACACACCTGGCGCCGTGTCCCCTGCGCTCAAACCTGGCACTGTTCCCCACCTCCCTTCACCTCCGCCACATCTGCAGCCCAGGGCTGCGAAACACGGGCTCTTCTGGGCCCCCTGGCACAGTCATAACAGGACAGCTCCAATCCCTCTTTCCTCAAGGCTTCTCCAGTCCTCCCCACTCACCTAAATGGATGTTGAAAAGAGAGGAAGGGGGATATGCACTGGTTTTGAACTCCACTGCAGAGCACCCCCGTGCAGCAGGAGATAATGGGGCGCAGCTCAGAGCCAGGTCCTGGCTTAGGATAAACCAGCGCCAGCTGCAGCCTTGGACACGCACGCCGTGCCCTGCCAGCAGCACCCAGAGTCTGTGCCACGCAGGGCACAGAGGGTGGCAGAGGACAGATGCCACCCACAGCTCTCTCTGGACACCCTGGGTTTGCATCCTCACTCCTGTCAGCACTAAAATAAAGGGGGGGTTGCACCCTGCACATGGAAATACCCAACGCTGAAAAGGAGACAGGAGAGGTTTGTGCTTAAATTTCTGTGTTTCTATGCAGAAAAATAAGAAAGTAACATCAGTTTTATGGGTTCACTGCATTTTCAGAGCCTTGAAGGGACAGATATTATTAGTATCACATCCTTAATCCATGGCAATTGGGCTGGAGTACCTCCCATATGAGGACAGGTTAAGAGAGTTGGGGGTGTTCAGCCTGGAGAAGGCTCCAGGGAGACCTTAGAGAAGCCCCCCAGTACTAAAAGGGGTTCGAGGAAAGCTGGGGAGGAGCTCTTGATCAGGGAGTGCAGGGAAAGGATGAGGTGGAACAGTTTTGAGCTGCAAGAGGGGAGATTGGGATGAGATCTTAGGGAGGAATGTTCTCCTGTGAGGGTGCGGAGACCCTGGCCCAGGTTGCCAAGAACAGTGGTGGCTGCTCCATCCCTGGAGGTGTCCCAGGCCAGGTTGGATGGGGCTTGGAGCCCTCTGATCCAGTGGGAACCAGCTGGGCTTTGAGGTCCCTTCCAACCCAACCCATTCTGTGATTCTGTGCCTGAATGTGTCACCTTTCAGCTCTTCCCCTCTTTAGGACAGAAGACAGCGCTGGCCACGTATTCCGACCACAGCCCACTCAAAGTATGCACTTCCTCCTCTGCAGGAAGGATGCCAGTTGGCTGGAGAGCCTGGCTACTAAAAGGAAATCCTCTTTTTGAAGGAGGGAGATTGAGCCAGAGACATACAAGGCAAGGTTCTTCCCTGCCCTGCAAGCTGCTTTGGTTTTCACCAGGATAAAGAAACCAATCCATTGAGTGTAAAGCAAACTCTGGCGTCACGCACGCCCAGCTCTACCTGACCCGATGGCTGATGTGGCCAGGCCAGGGTTCATTTCATTCACACACAGCCAGCAGAAGCCTCCAGCTGCTTTCCAGAGCTCCAGGTCCTTCTGAGTTCACAGAGAGTGTCTGCTCCCTTCCAGCAGCTCTGGGCTGTCTTTAGAAGACAGGAATCGAATCTGAAAGTGTGATTTAGAGCCCTGCATTTAGGCCAGAAGAACTCCCACCGACGTGAACCCTGGCTCCAAGATTTATCAGGCTGCATTCCAGCCTCAGCTCCTGTGAATCAGCAGAGAGGGATTTTTTTGCAGAGCAGAAAGGAATCCAGGCAGGTCAAACACAAAGCCTGCAGCCAGATAAACTATCAGAAAGGCAGAGCTGTTCTCGGCAGCCGCGGCAGAAACTCCAGTTCAGCAGTGAGAGAGCTGAACTTCACCCTGCAACACCCTATCAAGAGCCAGATCAATGAAAAGCTATTTCTAATCTTAATTGCCACCACTGATTTTAGGTAAGGATGAGCCTGTCTTCCATTTAAAGTCCAAACCCCTCTTTTCCACAGCATTAGCACCCCCGTGGAGGCAGGAGAGGCTCGGGAAAGCCTCCTCCACCCTGCTCCTATCTGCTCCCATTATCACAGCCACCACTCCAAACCCTCTGCGCTCATTACAGCCCATCCTGCAAAGTGATCATTCCCATTTAAATCCAGTTTGAAGCAGGATTCGGCGATCCAGAAGCGTCAGGAGCAGAGTTTGTTGGTGTTGTTGGGATGCCATGGCAACACCGCGTAGTTTCACAACCGCACGGACCAGTAAACACGTCCAAGCCCGGGCGAATGACCCCCAGGGATTCAGGTTTGGTAACACTGAGGACACTGTGTTGACTGGTTGAACGTCCTTTTGGAGGAATGAATGCATTGACATTGTGACTGTGCTTGGTGTCACTCCGAGCCAGCCCAGGAGCACCCCACTGCCACGCACCGGCACCCACAAAGCCAACACCAGACTCCCAAGATAAACCCCTCCATAAAAACCTTGGCAAAACAAACCAAGCTCTCAGTTCCAGCCCAGAAAGTCCAAATGAAACCCCTAAATCAATCAAACATGCTCATGGGGTTGGACTCGATGATCCTTGCGGGTCCTTTCCAACTCAGGTCACTCATGGAAGAGGAAGGAAGTCCTTCCAGGGCTGAAGGGGGCTACTGGAAAGCTGAGGAGGGGCTCCTGATGGGGGAGTGCAGGGAAAGGATGAAGGGGAATGGTTTTGAGTTGAAACAGGGGAGATTGAGATGAGATCTTAGGGAGAAATGTTCTCCTGGGAGGGTGGGCAGGCCCTGGCCCAGGTTGCCCAGAGCAGTGGTGGCTGCCCCATCCCTGGAGGTGTTCCAAGCCAGGTTGGATGGGGCTTGGAGCCCCCTGAGCCAGTGGGAGGTGTCCCTGCCCATGGAACTGGATAGGTTTTGAAGTCCCTTCCAACTCAAACCATTCCAGGATTCCCTGATTCTATGTCAGGATGAGGACAGCTGTGTTGTCCCCATCCCTGGAGGTGTCCAAGGCCAGGTTGGATGGGGCTTGGAGCCCCCTGATCCAGCAGGAGGTGTCCCTGTCCATGTCAGGGGGGCTGGAACTGGATAGGTTTTGAGGTCCCTTCCAACCCAACCCATTCTGTGATTCTAAATCCTTGCAGGCAACTAAAAACGTGGGTTAAGACCGTGATCCACGTTGCCTGTTGTTTCCACAACTTCCCCCAATATCCTGCAGGTTTTCATCTCCTGCTGAGCGCCGAGATCGCAGTGTTTGGATTGAAAGCTTTCTGCAGCAGGGAGTGCCCTTTGGTTTTGTGTTTGCACAGCACAGTCCTGCTTTGTGGTTACTGCTCCAAAGTGCCTCCGCTGTGAGTCATCAATTAATCAGTGTCCTAAGGACAAGCGGTGTTTTAGTGGTCTCATCAGTTGGGGTATTGCAAGAGCACATCGGGGCACTCACGGGGCTGTCGGAACGAAACTGTCAGGACGTTCTTCTTGCTAATAAACACCCAAAAGCCACGCCAACACGACTTGAACCAACACCTGCAGCCATAAAATTGCCCTGTTGGAGATCCCCCCAGGCTGTGAGCACGGGTCCCACTCTTGGGATCCGAGCAGCCTCATTAATAAACATCACCAGCTCATCAATAATTCCTGTGAACGCAGAGAGATCGCTCCAGAGGGAACCTGTTCTCTCACTGTCCCAAAAGCATGCACGGATGAGCCATGTGGGGACGAGGGGGGTTTTCAATCAGGAGGTTTTATTGATTTATTTAGTTCTGCTTCCTGTGTCACTCGGGTTATAAAGCTCAATATAATGACGCAGCTCCTCAGCTTTGTATCTCGACGACGGGAACGTGGCTTTTCCAGAAAGGCTGAGTTGAAGGATTCACTTGTTCCAAAGGTTGGTACCTTGGTAGAGTTCATTGCCTGGCAACAGAAATCTCCTGCTCTGCGTCGGGGCCTCACGTCTGCCTTCAAGTTCTTTGATTCATGTCCTTATTTTTCTGCCACTGCCAACTTAGAATCCTGGAGTGGGTTGGGTTGGGAGGGACCTCAGAGCCCATCCACTTCCCACCCCCTGCCACAGGCAGGGACACCTCCCATTGGATCAGGGGCTCCAAGCCCCATCCAACCTGGCCTGGGACACCTCCAGGGATGAAGCAGCCACCACTGCTCTGGGCAACCTGGGCCAGGGTTTCCCCATCCTCACAGGAGAACATTTCTCCCCAAGATCTCATCTCAATCTCCCCTATTTCAGCTCAAAACTGTTCCACCTCATCCTGTCCCTGCACTCCCTCATGAGGAGTCCCCCCCCATCCAATGCACTTCAACAGCTCCCTTGAACGTGGTACTATTTCCCTATTAAAGTTGTCTTCACCCTCTCAGTCAGACATTGGACAAACTGGGCTGAAATCCTCACACCTTGCAAAAACAGGTGGCTTTTCAGAGGACTTGAAGCCATTTCTCTGGCTCCTCCCTGCACCAGTGCCCTTGGCTCAGGCATCAGCATTGTTTGTGCTCCACCTTCCCCCAGTTTTAAACAGGGAAATCACATTTTGCTCTCCACTCTTCCAGCCCCGTAGCTGGATGTAGGACAACCCTAACCCCAGTCCCAACCCCAACAGCTCTGCATGGACAGTTGTCCCTTGTCACCCACAGCTGGATCAGCCTCGGGTCTCAATGAGCACTCAGGGCTGCTATGATGGAGCTCTCCTGAACTACACTCTGTCTTCCCACTACACTACACTTTTCCAGGGAAGCAGAGCAGCTTAGTATTAAGATTGTGAAGGTTCTGGAGCCCAGGGGTTCTGGGAATGGCTGAGGAACCTGGGGGAGTTTGATCTGGAGAAGAGGAGGCTGAGAGGAGACCTCATGGCTCTCCACAGCTCCCAGAAAGGAGTTTGGAGCCAGGTGGGTGCTGCCTTCTTCTCCCAAGTGACAAGTGCTGGGAAGAGGAAGTGGTTTCAAGTTGTGCTGGGGGAGGTTTAGATTGGATAGTGGGAACATTTCTTTATTGAAGGAGTGGGGAAGCCCTGGCAGAGGCTGCCCAGGGCAGTGGGGGAGTCTCCATCCCTGAAGGGGTTCACAAACCGTGCGGCCGTGGCACTTGAAGACCTGGTTCAGTGGTCACGGTGGGGTTGGGCCGAATGAGCTTGGAGGTGTTTTCCAACCTTAATGATTCCACGATTCTGCTAAAGGGGGCATTGTGGGATCAGCAGGAATAGCTGCAGGAAGCTTGCGCCAGGCGACACCGCCAGCTGCTAAAGACCAGAGGCAGCTGCTCTGTGTTACCAACCAGGCTTCCAGCAATCTCCTGCCCCTCCAGGAGCTGCACCTCACCTTTCCTCCTCCCTCTTCCCTCTCCGCTGAGGCTGGGAAGCCCTCAGCTCAGCTCCTTGCTGCCTGCCTGCTCCTGGGAAGTGGCTTGTTGGCCTTGTACTCCACCACTAGAAACACCTCCTCGAGGTCAGGCTTTGCCGTGTTCGTCCTTTAGGCTGAAATGCAAAACCAGCACCAACCTAAACCCCAAGGTGCTTGGATAACAGCACAAAACCACTCACCAGCACCTCCAGGAGCAACCTGGACCCCAAAAGAGTCGCTGTCACTGGAGCCTCCCCTCCTCCCAACATTTTCCAGTTGCTCAGCACAGTGCTGTAGTTCCCCTGCCCCACGCACCTCTCATCCCATAGGCAGGAGGAGCATTTACACCCCCTCAGGAACCTCTGCACGCTTCCACGAGCTCCTGGAGGAACAAGCAAACCCAGGGATGGTTCCTGGGGACACAGTGCATGGTGGGGCACCAGCTCCTCAGGACCCCCCTCCGTGCCTGGCTCACGGTGCAGGCATTCCAGCTATGGATATTCCTCCCCCCGCAGCCTACTTTCCACACACCTAAAGCTGGTGTTTTTTCCCCTCTCCCCCAAATTACAAGATCATGATTACAAGAAATCATGAAGGGATAACTATAAATACAGTTATAATTAAGTATAATCATAATTACACAGACAATTTTGACATGAAAGTCGAGAGTCCCTCCCATGGCCGAAGCCTTGAGGAAAAACAAACAAACAAACAAACAAATAAACAAACAAACACTTCAGTTCTCAGAGCTGAGGTGAAACCACCAGCCCTGGGAACACCAAGCTCAGTTCTTCTGGCCAACAGCACATCTCAGAAGAGCAGAAAATCCATGTTCTGTCCCCAAAGCAATCACATAGGACTGCAGAGCCCACCCTGCTGAGCTTTAGATCTGATCAGACATCTGTGGGTACTCAGGGGGTTCAGAGCAGGTGAGGTGGATCAGAGTCCACCTAGAACCAGGAAGACACGCTGGCTACCCCCAAAACACAGGGCAATCACCAAGCAATCCTTCCTCTGACTGCCCTTCTCCAGCCACCAGCTCTTAATCCCTTCCCAAGGTGGAGGTTGCCCTTGGCCAGAACGTTCAAGCTCTGCCCGTGGTCCTCTCTCCCCATCACTGCTCCCCTCCTTGGTTAAACCCATCCCTGGTGTGAGGAGACCTTCCCCTGCTCCTGTCTTAATTAAGTTAATTGCAAACAACGGGTTCAGTTCAGAGGAGATGGAAACCACGAGGTCATTTCACTGCAATCAAGGGAACACCACCAGCTACAGGAGCTGAACCGGAACCTGTGGAACAGCAGACGGTGTTGTTCCAGGAGGCTGTGCTCCTGACTCACACCTAGGGTGAAGGACAACGCCACGACGGGAACGGAGCGAGGAATCATGGAATGGCTTGGGTTGAAAGGGACCTCAAAGCCAATCCAGTTCCAATGTCTTGTTTTATTTTCATTCTTCTTGTTTTATTTTCATTCTTCTTGTTTTCATTTCCCTTCCCACTGTGGCTCCTGTGGAGTGGTTCTGTTGGCAGAGTCACGGGGAGTCACACCCCTACAGGGTTGTCTGAATAGATGGAACCCCTCATCTGAGTGGGCTGTGACACAGGAGGAGATAAATCATAGAATCATGGAATGGGTTGGGTTGGAAGGGACCTCACAGCCCATCCAGCTCCAATTCCATGGGCAGGGACACCTCCCACTGGATCAGGGGGCTCCAAGCTCCGTCCAACCTGGTCTTGAACACCTCCAGGGATGGGGCAGCCACCACTGCTCTGGGCAACCTGGGCCAGGGCCTCCCCACCCTCACAGCAAAACATTTCTCCCTCAGATCTCACCTCAATCTCCCCTCTTTCAGTCAAAACTCTTCCCCCTCATCCCATCCCTGCATTCCCTGATCAAGAGCCCCTCCCCAGCTTTCCTGGAGCACTGAAAGCTCCTCTAAGGTCCCCCCAGAGCCTTCTCCTCTCCAAGCTGAACAACCCCAACTCTCCCAGTCTGTCCTCACAGCAGAGGTTCTCCAGCCCTCGGATCATCTCCATGGCCTCCTCTGGACTCGCTCCAATAGCCCCAGGTCCTTCCACGGAACAAGAAGGTAAATGCTCCAGCACAGTCATCAAGGAGAAACGCTCTTATCAAAGTTTTGTCTCCTCTGACACAGCTTGGGCAGAGTCAATGGCACGATGCCACTTTACACCAAGTCCAGGAAGGATTAAGTTCTTGCTTCCCCCAAAATACCAACCACCAGCAGAGCAGCCATCCCAACTGACCAGGTCACACATCCTAACTGCGGATGACGACCCCCTGACTTAACAGCCACCACAAGACCCACAGCCATTTTCACCCTGGTGACCCCCCCAGGAACAAAGCTGCTCTGCAGCCTCCAGCCCCGATTACGAATTCCAAGATCTTCTGCAAAATCCAAGCTGCCCAAACAGATCTGTGGCCCAATAAATGCTCCTAAGGCGGAAAAACTACAAAGGAAAGCACCAAACTGTATGTGGTGGTGAGGAGAGAAATTGTCCTGAAGGCAGGAAGGAGGTGGGAGAGGCAGGAGAGGAACTGTACCACCTCCTTCCACTCCACGGGGTGATGCGTTACATGGCTGCAAACTCTTTTTGAATCTTCAGGCCATTGGATTGCAACAAAACTCCATCCCATTCCCTGTGAGGTGTCCTCCTGCTGCAGAGGGTGGTCTCTACCAGCCAGGCTTTCCAGGGATGACCTGGTTAAAGGACCATCCCTGCTCCCGCAGCATTTCCTGGTGTCTTCCTGACCTCAGATATAATTCTTCACAACGAGGGTGGGGATTCTTCACGATGAGGGGCAACTGGCATGGTTTGCCCAGACAAGTGGTGGATGTCCCTTCCCTGGAAGTGTCCTTTCCAACCCAAAGTCTTTTCCCACTCAAAGCATTCTATGATTCTCCTGGACAAGCACCTGAGATGTCCACATCAGGGATGTTTTCCCTTTACAACTGCAGGAATTTAACACGTTTGACTTGTAAAAACAAGAGGTTTCAGGATTTGCCCAAAACAGCCCAACCTGTGAACAGAAGAATAATTTGGAGGAAGGCAGAGAAGCCCAAAAGCAGAGGCCAAGGGGCTGAAGCCAAGCAGGGCGGGACCTTCTGGATGAGTCACGGTGAGAAGAAAAGGGCAAGGAAAAATTCCAGCGATTAATTTGTAACGAGGCTTTTATTAGGGCTGTAATCACCAAGCCGAGATGGTTATCTCTGCTTTACAGAGGGGCCGATTCCGGATTCCGCTCGCTTGCGGGGGAGCTGAGGGGTTGCTCCTACCACTGCAAAAACAGGAATTCCAGGAACACAGAGGATTCTGCTCCCAGGATCTGGGCCTCAGCACTGCCCCCCCCCCCCCCCCCTCCCACCAGCCAGGTGTTGTCTCTCAGCCCTTATACCTCGACCAGCAGCACCCGGTGCTCCAGCTCCCAGCTCTGAACAGGAGAGTCGGAAGCTTCCGACTGAAAGCCAAAAGGATGGCACAACCCTCCCTTTCCTCTGCTCTTCTCCCAGCTTGGGACTTGGTATCAGGTTTTACGTTCCGAGCAAAGGGCACGATGGCAGCCTTGGCCCTGACGGGGAGCCCAGCCCTGGGTGCTGATGGCAGCAGAGGGTGTGGCAGCTCTGTGTCCGGTACCACCACCATCAATACATCCCAGGAGGACAATAATCATCCCAGTTATAATTACCTTGCACCTGCCCACATTCCCTGCGACGGGAATGGCTCCTGCCAAGGGCTGTGGGAGGGGAGGGAAGATCAGGGCTGGCACTGAATGGAGCTGGAGCTACCCAGGGCCGTGCCTGCTGCTCTGAGGACCCTCCTCCAGCCTCAGCACCCAGCGGCCTCCTCCCTACACCCACCAACTCCCCAAACCACCTGCAGCCACCAGCTCCGCTTGTGGCAGGTTTCCACGTTACGTAAGGACAGCGTGGGAGGAGAGAAGCTTCGCAAAGAAAGGAGAAGGGAAACACAGTGCCAAGAGAGCAAAGAGCTCTCCATGATCTTAGAAGCACAGAATCCTGGAATGGTTTGGCTTGGAAGGGACCTCCAAGCCCAGCCAGTTCCAATTCCAACCCCCCTGCCATGGGCAGGGACACCTCCCACTGGATCAGGGGCTCCAAGCCCCATCCAACCTGGCCTTCAACACCTCCAGGGATGGGGCAGCCACCACTGCTCTGGGCAACCTGGGCCTCCCCACCCTCATCGTGAAGGATTTCTTCCCAATGTCCAATCTAAGCCTTCCCCCTTCCAATTTAAAGCCATTCCCCCTCATCCCATCACTCCAAGCCCTTGGAAAAGTTCCTCCCCAGCTTTCCTGGAGCCTCTTTCCTTGGTGGAAGCTGCTCTAAGGTCTCCCTGGAGCCTTCCCTTCTCCAGGCTGAATAACCCCAACTCTCTCAGCCTGTCCTTGTACGGGAGGTTCTCCAGCCCTCGGATCATCTCCTTGGCCTCCTCTGGACTCGCTCCAACAGTTTCATGTCCTTACATTGGAGATTGCAGAACTGGACCCAGGGCTCCAGGGGGGGATCTCCCCAGAGTGGAGCAGAGGAGCAGAACCCCCTCCCTCACCCTCTGGTCCCCCTCTTTGGATACAGCCCAGGACACGGTTGGTTTCTGGGCTGGGAGTGCACTTTGCCAGCTCCTGTGGAGCTCCTCATCCACCAGCACCACCAAGTCCTTCTCCTCTGGCTTCTCTCAATCTCGTCGTCCCCCCTGGATGCTGCAGGTGCTCCCCTCCCATGTTCCACGGGCTGCCCAACTCCTCAATGCAGGGGAAGGGCTTCACCTGGGACGAAACACGGCAAAAGGGCCCTCGGAGGCAGGACCGAGCTTCCAGTTCACCGCGTTCGCCAGGCGCGCGCCAGGCGTGAATCAGCCGCGCAGAATTTGACCCCAGGAGTTACAAATCAGGATGAATCAGGTCTGGCACCAGATTTAAGGATAAAGAGCCTCTCTCCTGGGCTCAGCGCCGGCGCAGCCCTGGCACACGCGCACACGTGGGGCCGCGTTGGGCTGGCGCACGGGCACACGCGGCCCAGTTTGTGCCATGTCACAACCATCCTGGCAAAGCCAGGAGAGAGGGATGGGGGGGGGGGGGCAATTCCTCCTTCTACCTCCAGGTGCTGGCTTGGACCCGTGCCCGCGCCGTCTGCACGCAATGAACCCGCTGAGCCACGCTATGGGGCACGGGGGGTGGTGCCAACGCTTCCCTTGCAGACACCTCGGGACAGTCAGCGGCTGCCAGCCATGAGGAGGAGGCTCCTGGAGATCACCAGCCCCAAAGAAGAGGCTCCTGGACATCATCAGCCCCAAAGAGGAGGCTCTTGGAGACCACCAGCCCCAAAGAGGAGATCACCCGCCCCAAAGAGGCGGCTCCTGGAGACCACCAGTCCCAAAGAAGAGGCTCCTGGACATCATCAACCCCAAAGAGGAGGCTCTTGGAGATCATCAGCCCCAAAGAGGAGGCTCTTGGAGATCACCAGCCCCAAAAAGGAGGCTCCTGGAGATCACCTGCCCCAAAGAGGAGGCTCCTGGAGATCATCAGCCCCAAAGAAGAGGCTCCTGGACATCATCAGCCCCAAAGAAGAGGCTCCTGGACATTATCAGCCCCAAAGAGGAGGCTCCTGGAGATCACCCACCCCAAAGAGGAGGCTCCTGGAGATCACCCACCCCAAAGAGGAGGCTCGTGGAGATCATCAGTCCCTTGGGTGGAACGCAGCACCACAACCACGTACCCAGCAACTGCCCCCTTGCAGCAATGCAAGTGCTGGTCAGAAGAGGAGCAGCCCGTGCAGTCCCATCTCTGGGAGGGGTTGGGTTGCATCATTCGGGAAGAATGGAGCATGACAAAAGGCCCCAGGAAAGCTGTGGTGAGGAGGAGGCCCTGCCCAGCACCTGCCCTGCACTCATCAGAGAATCATAGAACAGTCTGGGTTTGAAGGGACCTTCACAGGTCATCAAGTCCATCAACCTGCAGGAGCAGGGACACCTCCCACTGGATCAGGGGGCCCCAAGCCCCATCCAACCTGGCCTTGGACACCTCCAGGAATGGGGACAACGCAGTTATCCTTGTCCTGACATAGAAACATGGAATCTTGCAATGGGTTGGGTTGAAAGGGACCTCAAAGCCCAGCCAGTCCCAACCCCCCTGCCATGGGCAGGGACACCTCCCACTGGATCAGGGTGCTCAAAGCCCCATCCAACCTGGCCTTCAACACCTCCAGGGATGGGGCAGCCACCACTGCTCTGGGAAACCTGGGCCAGGGCCTCCCCACCCTCCCAGGAGAACACTTCTCCCCAAGATCTCATCTCAGTCTCCCCTCCTCAGCTGAAACCCATTCTTCCTCATCCCATCCCTGCACTCCCTGATCAGGAGCCCCTCCCCAGCTTTCCTGGAGCCCCTTTCAGCACTGGGAGGCTGCTGTAAGGTCTCCCTGAAGCCTTCTCCTCTCCAGGCTGAACAACCCCAACTCTCTCAACCTGTCCCCACAGCAGAGGTTCTCCAGCCCTCAGATCATCTCCGTGGCCTCCCCTGGACTTGCTCCAACAGATCCAGCTCCTTCCTGTGCTCAGGACTCCAGGACTGGACCCAGGGCTCCAGGTGGGGTCTCCCCAGAGCGGAGCAGAGGGGCAGAATCCCCTCTCTCCCCTCTGGTCCCTCTGCTGTGGATGGAGCCCAGGACACCCTTGGTTTCTGTGCTGGGAGTGCACGTTGTGGCTCCTGTCGTTTTTTGTCCATCAGCACCCCAAATCCTTCTCCCCAGGGCTGCTCCCAAATCCCTTCATCCCACAGCCTGGATTTCTTCTTGGGATTGTCCCAACCCAGGTGTAGAACCTTGCCCTTGGCCTTGTCAAACCTCATGAGGTTCACATGGGCCCACTTCTCCGACTTGATCCCTCCAGATGCTCCCCCAGCTGTGTCAGCTGCACCACTCAGCCAGTTATCCCAGAAAGGTGTTGGTGGCACCAGGTAAAGTTTGGGAGGCTGAGATCCAATTCCCATGCGTGGCCAGGAAAAAGAAAACAAACTCAGCCCTTTTGCCCCATGATTTGGGCTTCTGGAAGGCACAGGGACAGAGCAAACACAAGAGAGGGGGCACATCCAGCCTGGATCTCCAGCACCCGGAGGTGCCCCCCTGCTCTTCGCAGGATCTCACAGCAAGTTGTCCCTCAGTCTGTCCTAACACAGCTGCTGCATCACACAGTGACCTCCTCCCTGCTTCCACTCCCACCCTCACCACACCCCTCCTCCCAGCTTGGGGTTCCCACCTGAGGACAAACCCAGCGGGAGCCCAAATCCCCGTCCTCAGAGACAGAAACCAAGCCCAGAGACATCTCCACCACATCCACCATCCCCTGAACTTCCAGACTTGCTCCCACTACACTGATTTTAGGAGAGAAGCCACCACAGGCTGTGATTGATCTCCCACTTTATAGAATCCTGGAATGGGTTGGGTTGGAAGGGACCTCAAAGCCCACCCAGTTCCACCCCCCTGCCATGGGAAGGGACACCTCCCACTGGATCAGGGGGCTCCAAGCCCCATCCAACCTGGCCTTGAACACCTCCAGGGATGGTATCTGGGGGCTCTGATTGACAGCAAGTTAGAATTATGGAACCATGGAATGGTTTGGGTTGGAAGGAACCTCAAAGTCCACCCAGTTCCACCCCCCTGCCATGAGAAGGGACACCTCCTACTGGATCAGGGGGCTCCAAGCCCCGTCCAATCTGGCCTTGAGCACCTCCAGGGATGGGGCAGCCACCACGTCCCTGGGCAACCTGGGCCAGCCCAAACCTTGGGGCAAAACGATCTGTTTCTGCCATTCCCAGTGCAAACATCCACCTTCTAAGGATGACTTTGATGCCTTTTTTTCCCCAAAAAACCCCACTCCATCGTATTTCAGCCTCAGAACCTTCATGTTGCAAAACAGGGGGATGGCTTCATAAATATCCATGCAACTGTATTTGGAGCTGAAGGTTCGCAGCACCCACTGAGGGACAATCCATCATGATTTATGGCACAAACCATGTGAGAATGACACGCAAGGCAGAAACAAAATGCCTAATTAAACATGACACAAGCGCGCAGAGTTAGATCGTAATCGGTGCTGGATACTGGGAGCTGTCTGAAAGGAATGAAGTCATTCGCTCAGGTGTGGATTGGGAAACACCAAGCAGCAAATCCTCACGTTGTGGCTTTCGTTTGTGCTCTTTTTTATAAGCAGAGATATGGAGAAAGGAGAAGCCATTGCCAAAGTAACAGGACAGGTCGTCTGGAAGGGAACTGGCAACCTCCACAGTCCCAGCAGAGCTCCAAAGGGCAGGCTCAGAGAGTGGTGGGCACAAGGAGAATCATGGAATGGTTTGGGTTGGAAGGGAACTCAAAGCTCATCCACTTCCACCACCACCATGGTTGGACACCTTCCAGCGGCAGGGACAGTTCCCATGGGCAGGGACAATTCCCACTGGATCAGGGGGCTCCAAGCCCCATCCAATCCGGCCTTCAACACCTCCAGGGATGGGGCAGCCACAGCTTCTCTGGGCAACCTGGGCCAGGGCCTCCCCACCCTCACAGAGAAATATTTCTCCTTAAGATCTCATCTCAATCTCTCCTCTTTCAGCTCAAAACTGCTTTCTCTTGTCCTATCCCTGCACTCCCTGATGAAGAGCCCCTCCCCAGCTTTCCTGGAGCCCCTTTCAGCACTGGGAGGCTGCTCTAAGGTCTCCCCAGAGCCTTCTCTTCTCCAGGCTGAACAATCCCAACTCTCCCAGCCTGTCCTTGTATAGGAGTTTCTCCAGCCCTCAGATCATCTCCGTGGCCTCCTCTGGACTTGCTGGGATGATGGACAGTAGAGATGGAGATTCAGGGGCTTTGGGGAGGACTTCAACTGAGGAAACAAAGCAGTGGTTCCTAGGATGCAGCAGAATTCCTTTATTTGGGAGATGATGGGATGCAGCTTCCTGGGGGAGATGGAGCACCCAGCACCTCCTTCCCCTGCCCCGGGCACAGATGGGATGGAATCGCCCTGCAAGCACCCGGCACAAACGAGTGATGTCACCACCACTTCACGAGTCCTACTTGGGCTTATTTTTTTCAACACCTGACATTTCCTGGAAACTGCAATGAGCAAAAGAGCAGCAGATGAGTTGGAATCCTTCGTGAAGCAGATGAGGGCACGTCCCATCCTGCCTTCCAAACCCTCCTATAAATTCTTTGCAAGTGACGCCTGTTTTTGGGGAGAAGAGGTTTCAACAGCAGAGTTTTAGCTCCTCACTGCTTTGTCCAGAAATGAAAAAGGGGGAAGGAAAGAAGGGGTCTGAAAGGAGGGAGGGGACGTGGATGGCTCTGGGCAGGGACATAAAGGGATGAAAGGAGGAGGTGAGAATGGAAAGTGACACTGGAAGGGTGGATGAGCACAGAAAGAGGAATAAATGAGAGAGATTAGAAGAGCAGGGATGGAGTGGGGCTAGGAAAGGTGACAGAGCCATCCCAACCGCCTCCCAAACCAGGGACTGGAATGCAGGGGGTGGGGTGGAATTCCTTTCCCAGCCACCATGCCCTGATCCCAGGACGGGAAAGGAGCCTACGGAGCTTCCCTCAGCGTCCATCCACTGCCTCCCAGGGCTGGGAAGGGTCAGGCAAGGAGAGAAATGGCAAACCACAGGCATGCCCAGATCAGCCTTCAGCCCTGCGGTCACCGGCGTGTCCTTGGCTGTCCCACACAGCACTGGTCCAGGAACACCTCCAGTCCAGCTGCTTCCCTTGGCACCGGGCACCACAGAGCAGGGCTGAGGAGCTGAGCTGAGGAACGGAGCTGGGAATGGAGCTGGGGCTGAGGAACAGAGCTGGGGCTGAGGAACAGAGTTGGGAATGAGGAACTGAGCTGAGGAATGGAGCTGAGGAACGGAGTTGGGGCTGAGGAACAGAGCTGGGAATGAGGAATGGAACAGGGACTGGGGAATGAGGAATGGAATAGGGGCTGAGGAACAGAGCTGGGGCTGAGGAACAGAGCTGGGAATGAGTAATGGAACAGGGACTGGGGAATGAGGAATGGAACACGGGCTGAGGAACAGAGCTGAGGCTGAGGAACTTGAGCTGGGGCTGAGGAACTGAGCTGAGGAACAGAGCAGGGGCTGAGGAACTGAGATGAGGAACGGAGCAGGGGCTGAGGAACAGAGCTGGGGCTGAGGAATGGAGCAGGGGCTGAGGAACTGAGCTGAGGCTGAGGAACGGAGCTGGGGATGAGGAACGGAGCAGGGGCTGAGGCACCACTGCAATCAAACCCCTCACCACACGCCCAGCTCTGGACAGCACCGCTGGCCTCAGACCCTGGGTGAGGTGAACACCTCTCCTGCCACGGGATGAGGGCGAGCAGCCAAACTGAACAAAATCAAACCAAACATTTACCAAAACAGGTCGTCTTGTTTTTTGGGGTTGGTTTCCTCCCCCCCCCCCCACTCGCTGGACAGAGCCCAGCTCTGGAACCAGGAACCTGCACTGCTCTGCCCTGTCCTACCTGCGGCCGCGGCATCGGCCATTCCCCCGCCATGCGTCACTTGGCTTTACCTGGCGCTGCTCCCGACGCTCCTCGCGCGCCTGACGAGGCTTCAAGAAGTCCTGCTGACCCATTCACCCCTCTCCACATCCCTCAGCCCTGCCTCTGTCTTGCTTAACCTTAATCATTCGGCTTCCTCGGGGCAAAGGCTGATGCGTTGTTTATGCTTCATTCCTTACCCATCCTTAATGAACAGCAATTACTTATGGAACCTTGACAAATAAATTATCCTACCCTGCTTATACATATCGAGCCAATAACCCTAAAAGGTGATTTTCCAGCTGGTTGGGATAAATCTCCAGCTATTAAAGCCTACAAGAAAGCTGGGGAGGGACTTTTTACAAGGGCCAGTAATGACAGGATGAGTGGGAACGGCTTTAAATTGGAAGAGGGAAGATTTAGATTAGACATTAGGAAGAAATTCTTCACTATGAGGGTGGGGAGGCCATGGTTCAGGTTGCCCAGGTGGCTGCCCCATCCTCAAGGCCAGGTTGGATGTGGCTTGGAGCCCCCTGATCCAGTGGGAGGTGTCCCTGCCCACAGCCGGGGAGTGGAACTGGATGGGCTTGGAGGTCCCTTCCAACCCAAACCATTCCACGAAGCCTCTCTAGGTTTGTCTGTGAAGGTTTAAGTGCTCCCAAGCCACCCCCCCCGATGGTTTAAGCCACCCTGTGCCCGTCCCCAAACCTCAACCTCCCAAACAAATACAAAGCAGGGCATTGCCTTCTGCCAGGCATATCCAGAATGGGAGAACCTGGGACCACTCAGCATCTTTGGATGGTGATGGCTCCATCCAAATGGATCCGGATCAGCCAGCTCAAGGTGCAAGGACATAGGCAGCACCACTACGGGAGCAGGACACAGAAGTTTAGTTGGAGGTGGCTGGACCTGTCTCCACATCCTCCAGAACCTTCTCCACCTTATCACCTTCTTCTTGTCCCCATCCTTTTTTTAGCTTGTTTTGCTGTGTAGCCAAGGACAGTGCCAAAACTTAAAGCCTGATTTTAGACCAGCACATTCCAAATGGAACCAAATACCTGGCAGAGGAGGAGCATCAAGAACATCAGCAGGAAGGGAAGAAGCACTCTGAATTCAGCACTGCCTCCCCCATAGGGCAGGGAAGAGAGCAAGGGAGAGAAACAAGGCCTTGGCTACCACTGGGTGAAGGAACCGTTCCCTCTCCGTCCAGCACGGGGTGGGAGGTTTCTGCACGACAAAGGGCACCTACGATGCCAAAGAACAGGATATCCCTTCCAGCACTGAAAAAAGGGGCTTCAGGAAAGCTGGGGAGGGAATCTTGGTCAGGGAGTGCAGGGACAGGATGAGGGGGAACGGTTTTAAGATGAAAGAGGGGAGACTGAGACGGGATCTTAGAGGGGAGATTGAGATGACATCATCTCCCAGCCTCCCAGCCATGAGGGGGAATGGTTTTAAGATGAAAGAGAGGAGATTGAGATGAGATCTCAGGGAGAAATGTTTTGCTGTGGGGGTGGGAAGGACCTGGCCCAGGTTGCCCAGAGAAGCTGTGACTGCCCCAGCCCTGGAGGTGTCCAAGACCAAGTTGGACGGGGCTCGGAGCCCCCTGATCCAGTGGGAGATGCCCCTGCCTATGGAGTTGGATCTGGCTGGGCTTTGAGGTCCCTTCCAACCCAACCCATTCCATGACTCTCTCAGTTCAGCATCGAGCTGTTACTGTGCCATGGCCAGAATGAAATTAGGAATCTCCCCAAGACCCAAGGCTGTGAGCAGCAGAGATCCAGGCTTCACTAAATGAGGCAAGTTTGGATCCCCACCTCGCTGCTCTGCCTTCCAGGTGGGACAACAGGAGCTCGTGGGACAACAGGAGCTCAAAGGACAACAGGAACTCGTAGGACAACAGGAGCTCGTGGGACAACAGGAACTCGTGGGACAACAGGAGCTCGTGGGACAACAGGAGCTCAAAGTACAACAGGAACTCGTAGGACAACAGGAGCTCGTGGGACAACAGGAACTCGTGGGACAACAGGAGCTCGTGGGACAACAGGAGCTCAAAGGACAACAGGAGCTCATAGGACAACAGGAGCTCGTGGGACAACAGGAACTCGTGGGACAACAGGAGCTCGTGGGACAACAGGAGCTCAAGGGACAACAGGAGCTCAAAGGACAACAGGAACTCGTAGGACAACAGGAGCTCGTGGAACAGGAACTCGTGGGAAAACAGGAGCTCAAAGGATAACAGGAGATCGTTGGACAACAGGAGCTCCAGCCTTGGCACCTAGAAAGGATAGGTTAGAAATCAGGGTAATCCTCTCTCCACAAGCTCTTCCCACACATCCTCACATCCCCTGCCAGCTGAGATGACCACTTGGAAACACTGTCCTTAGAGGTTTATTGCAAATCTCCCCATCCCTCTGGAAGGAGGCAGGACTTTGAAAAGCCCTGCTCATCTCAGGCGTTCAGCCCTGCCTTTGCCAACCATTAAAGTCAGATTTAACCCTAAACCATCACCTTTCCTCATTCTTCCTTCGGCAGAATGGTCCTGTTCCAGTGTCCATCACCCAACAGAGAGGATGTTGGATACTGTCCACGATGCTCTGCAGGAGCTGGGACTCAAAAGGCACCAAGCAACGTGTTACAATTTGATCACCAAGAGGGTTTTTAGTGCCATTCCACACTGGGAGATGCCTTTTCCACCAAACTGGGTGTCCCCAGGGTTAGGACCCTCAATAGGAGAAACAGAAAAGGGGCAAACAAAGAATTGATACTGAGAGGAGACTGGAGTTGCTCAAGCAGATGTGGTCACCGATGCGATGACCACCAGCACGTCCTGGGATCCTGCAAACCATAATCATGGAATATCCCACATAGGTCCGTGATCCCAGCCCCTGCTGAGTGGAACCACCCTGACTTCACCTCTGCCTCCTGGGGAACCATCACGACTGACCATTGGCCACGGCCAACGCGGCACAGGAGCACCGGACACGCGTTTGAAGGCCGCTGAGCACTGGATTTCCTGCAGTGGCCACAGCTCCTGGACTTTAAAAGGCACAGTACTCTGTTTTTCCAGTTCAGGGGAGCAGCTGGTGCTCTGTTGAAGATAATGGGATGGACTTTCATATTGTGGAAGAAGCCACACCTGGTTTGCTCCCAAGTCCATCATCTCCAAAGCCTCCAACAACTCACATGGAGTAAAGGAGAATCTGGAAATGGAGCCCAGAAATGGGCTTTGCATAAATCCTGTGTCTGTGATGCCTCTGAATGCTGTCTGGCTCTGGCTTTATGGTGGGCTCACTCCAATCACCCCTCCAGGACTATTTCCTAACTGCCTTTTGGCTGCCTCTCCCGGAGCAGACATCTCCCATCTCTTCTACGAGGAGAGGCTGAGGGACCTGGGGCTGTTCAGCCTGGAGAAGAGGAGGCCGAGGGGAGACCTCATCCCTGTCTGCAACTGCCTGAGAGGAGGTTGGAGCACGGTGGCTGTTGGTCTTCTCTCCCAAACGACAAGTGATAGGATGAGAGGAAATGGCCTCAAGCTGCACCAGGGGAGGGTCAGATTGGACAGAGTTTCTTCACTGAAAGGGTTCTCAGGCACTGGCAGAGGCACCCAGGGATGTGGTGGAGTCTCCATCCCTGGAGCTGTTTGAAAGACGGGTAGATGAGTTTCTCAGGGACATGTTTTAGTAAGGGGAGACTTGGGGCTGGATTTGATGATCTCAGAGGTCTTTTCCACCCAGATGATTCTATGATTCTAGGACTGCCCTCAGTACCATACAAGGCCCAAAACCTGCCAGATGACCCCATGACCTGATGCCAATCGGGAACACCAGATGTGCCTGTGACCACAAAGCCACAAAGTCCACGATGGAAGAGATAACCTCACCTCACCTCGCAAGAGCCGCGGGCTTGGTCATCTCCCAGCCACACATTTTGTTTGAATCCTTAAAACAAATCACCAGGATCAAACTGAAAAGTCCAGACAAGGATCCAGGGAGTGAGGGATTCGGTATTCAAACGCATCATCAGGGGAAACATTTTCCCTGGGAAAGGTGTTGTGGTGAGATGGATGCGCCACGCGAAAGCCCACTGGTCTTTGGGTTGGAAGGGACCTTAAAGCCCACCCAGTTCCAACCTCTGCCCCTTCTCCAGGCTGGACAACCCCAACTCTCCCAGCCTGTCCTCACAGCAGAGGTTCTCCAGCCCTTGGATCACCTCCGTGGCCTCCTCTGGACTCGCTCCAACATCTCCAGGTCCTTCCTGTGCTCAGGATTCCAGAACCGGACCCAGGGCTCCAGGTGGGGTCTCCCCAGAGAGGAACAGAGGGGCAGAACCCCCTCCCTCCCCTCTGCTCCCACTCTTTGGGTGCAGCCCAGGACACTGTTGGCTTTCTGGGCTGCGGGCACACGTTTCCAGCTCATGTGGAGCTTCTCCTCCACCAGCACCCCTGAGGTTAACCCTACTGGAAGGGGTCATCTTCCTGCTGAAGTCCTTCCTAAGACAGAAGCTACCACACCATCAGAGAGGTTTCTTGTTGAAGCAGGTCTGTGACAGATCCAAGCTTTCTTTCACTTCACTTGGTAGGGAAAATTCCCTTCTCGTGTTCCAAACACGGGGCAGATCCAAGCTGTAAATCAGCAGATTTCCCACAATGTGGAAACTCTTCAGTTTGGGCCAGAGAAGACCATCCCCTTTTCTAAAAATACTTCAAAAAAAGAAAAGACAGCAATGGGTGCTCTTCTGCCCTCAGAAACTGAGTTAAAGCAGGAAAATGCTCCTGAGAAAGCCATGTCCAACATTGATTTATACCCAGGTCCAAACAGGTATTTAAGGGCGTGTCACCTGAGCAGCCCAGAACTCATTAAATGCAGTGGTTTCGGTGTCTTCAGTGCTGGTTTTTAAAGGGAGTGCGGTGGTCGAAGGTGGACTTGGGCAATTTTAAGACCTGACCCAGTGTTTAGAGGTGTCGAAGGTCTTCACTGCTGCCAGCCCACGTCAGTAAATAACCTCAGGACTCCTGGTGCCACACCTTGGGGGTCTCAAACCCAGACCCACCACCCCTTAAACCACTCCGCAGCAGCTCCGCGACGAGCTCGTTGCGGCCAAAGGAAGACCCTGGGCGCGTCTAATCGCGCCGAGCTCCAGATGTGTTCCCAAACTCCCACCCTCCAGCTGCTTCGGACTCTTTCCGTGCGATTTCCAACACGCCCCCACGGAGGAAATAAATCACAGTTGCCTTTCTTGCAGGTTTTGGCTGGAAAGCAGCCAGGGGCTGGTGCCGCAGCCGCGCTCCGAGCCCGTCCTCCGCCAGCCCAGCACCTCCGAGTGCTTTCCTCACCATGTAAGGACGAGGGAGGCAGCCGCTCGGGGCCCTGGAGAATTACCTGGCACTGATTTGGGATTGGTTTTTTTTTTTTGCTGCGGGTGCCTCTGCCCTCCCCACACAAACAGGCTCCCGAAGAAAGGAGGGTACAGGGAGAGGAGGGAAGGAGGAGAAGAAGAAGGGGGAAAAAAAAAAAAGCCAACAGGTTGATCTGGATTACATCAACGGTTCCACCCTCAGCCGTTTAATGAACACAGGAGAACAGGTGCTTGTGATTCAGTGGCCAATCCACGAGCCAGGGAGACGGGAATTAAGCCGACCCAACTCCTCGGCGTGCCACTGCTCTCCTTCCCTTCGAGGCAGCAGCAAGCAAAGAAAGCTTCACCTCTTTGCTTTCCTCCCCCTTTCAGCTGCAGAGCAGGATCAGCCCTCACCGAGTGGTTCCCTCTCCTCTCGGGAAGATGAGCAGAGGAAAAGCCTCGGGCGCGTCCCCCGAGCGCTGCAGCCCCAACGGGGTGGGCAGCGACGGCCACGGCCTCTATGGGGACGGGGGATACCAGAGCTCCTCGTACTCCTCCTTCTCCCTTGATGGGAGAATCCTGACCCCTGTGCACCTCGACATCGACCTCGACTTCCAGGCCGTGCGGCAGCAGGAGAAGGAGGACATCAAGTTGCTCAACAACCAGTTTGTGACCCTAATTGAGAAGGTAAGGTGAGACCACGGGGACGAGGATGGTGGTGGGGAAGAAGACAACTAACCAAGCTCTCAATATCAGGCTAATTGCCCAATTAATTACCCAATTCCTTCAGTGCTATCTAACGAAGGTCAGCATCACCTCTAGGTGACACTGGGTCGCGTCTGTGGTCAGCATCAAGCAGCCTGGGCACCTCCTCTGCTGTGTCCGCCACCCACGGGGACCCTGCTGTGCCCTGGGGACCCTGCTCTGCCCCAGGACCCTGCTCTGTCCCGGGGGGACCCTGCCCCAGCAGCAGAGGCAGGGCCGTGGGGTCACAGACGTGGACAGGCCTGGGCTCCCCAGAGGACAAACACCCATGGGCGGTGACGCTGATTAAGGCGGCAGCTCAAATTCTTCTCCGGCTTCTAAAGAGAGCTGGAAACTCATCTCCATGGCAATGGGGTGGGCAAGGGAGACCCCCCCACCCACCTCTGTGGTTGGGTATTGCGAGGGGTTGCGGGCTCCGCCAAGAAAGTGTGGCTTTCATCTCTGGAGATCCATGAGAAGGTTTTTCTCAAAGGAAAACAACTCATCCCGCCGAGGCAGGTTCCTGCAAAGCCCTGGCGCTCTGTAAACAGATGGTAATCTCCCGGGATTGCTTCACTGCTGTCTGCAAGGCGGGCGCCCCAATGCCAACTCCTATGGCTTGGGAGGTGGTTTTTGTTTTAACTGTGCCTCTCTTGAGGGCCTGGATCCACAGCAGGGAGGAGAAGGGCGGGGGAACCGTCCCCCACAGCATCTCGCTCAACGGAATAGTTGTGCAGACCAGGGGTGTGGTAGTTTCAAGGGGAGGTGACCCTGGATGGAGGGCACGGCAGCCTCCCCTCTCTGTGCTTTTCCAAGCACAGAATTCAGCAATGTGAATCTGGAGACCCCTTGGATTGGAAATCCACCTTGTTGGTGGAGGAGAAGCTCAACAGGAGCTGGCAACGTGCACTTGCAGCCCAGAAAGGCAACGGGTTTGAGTTGAAAGAGGGGAGATTGAGATGAGATCTCAGGGAGAAATGTTCTCCTGGGAGGGTGGGGAGGCCCTGGCCCAGGTTGCCCAGAGCAGTGGTGGCTGCCCCATCCCTGGAGGTGTTCAAGACCAGGTTGGACGGAGCTTGGAGCCCCCTGATCCAGTGGGAGGTGTCCCTGCCCATGGAATTGGAACTGGATGGGCTTTGAGCTCCCTTCCAACCCAAACCATTCCAGGATTCCGTGATCCTATGTCAGGACCAGGACAACTGTCTTGTCTCCATCCCTGGAGTTGTTCAAGGCCAGGTTGGATGGGGCTTGGAGCCCCCTGAGCCAGTGGGAGGTGTCCCTGCCCATGGAATTGAAACTGGATGGGCTTTGAGGTCCCTTCCAACTCAACCCATTCCAGGATTCTATGGAATCGCCCGGATGGGCTGTGTTGCACGTGCTGCAGGACTGGTCCTTTGGCTCTCCAAATGGAGAGGCCATGGTTTGTGTGGATGTCAGTCCTGCCCAGAAACCAGGATGGGGGTAGGGGAGCTGAGACAAGACCAGGCAGCGCGAGGTGCTCACGAGCCAGACCACCTGCACTGGCCTGTTCTGTGCAGACAGGGATGGAAGAAGCCAAAGAGCCTTCAGGTGTCCTGATAGACCCAGTCTGGTGACCTGATGATGAGTGTCACAGGGCCTGATGGACAGAACATGCCTTCCTGAGGTGGCTCTGACCTTAGTGCTGGCAACCCCTGAGCTCATCTTTGAAGGTTGAAGTTTCCAGAGGTTCATCAAGTGGCCAACTTCAGCCGTCTGCCTCGGGCCCTCCTTCCAGAGGAAAGCAATGACGCTTCCTTGTCAAAGACAACTCAACTTTTTAATCAGGAATTCAGATGGTCTCAAGCCCGAGCAGCTCATTCCTCACATAATTGACCGTGGTAACTTCAGGACTTTGCTGCTGATGGTTTTCCAGCAGATGGTTCCAGACCTGCTGGTATTTATTTGACATCCAGATATATCCAAGTGGAAGGCAGAGAACAGCCAAGGTGTGGAGCCCCTGTCTGAAGCCCCACCTTGAGCCTGAGCAGCTCAGAAGTAGAGGCCCCCAAGGACCAAGTTTTGGTCACTTCTGGGCTGAGATATGGTTTTCCAGGAAACGTGGCCAGATCTGGGTGGTCCTTCTGCTGCGAAACTCATGTTAAAAGCCCTTGTAAGGAACAATCTCTAAGGATGCTGTGTGAGAAGTCAGGATGTAAAGAGTTCAGCCCAATGGATGGGGATGGTCTGGGAACAGGAAAGAAACTGAAGTTACTGAGGGGAAAAGAGCAGTAACAAAGGATTAGGACCAAAGTCAGGAACTGAGACCTGATTTGAGGGTCAAAGATGGACTTAAAAGAGCAAACACATTCCATCATTTATCACCTCAGCAGCAAATGAGGGTGCAGCCTTAAAATGAGAGGCTGTTCCCTACAGCCTGTCCACAGGCTGGCCCCAGCCCTGCTGAGGGATGTTCTCTCACAATCCCTCAGATGCCTCAGATGGAGAGAAAAAAATGGCCCAATTGGCTTCTTGAAGGCCCAGAGGCCACTCACTTGTGCTACCTGCAATGTCCCTTTCCAGCTCTGCTGCAGCATTTCCTGGAGCACCTCCCATACAAGGAGAGGATGGGAAAGTTGGGATTGTTCAGCCTGGAGAAGAGAAGGCTCCAGGGAGACCTTAGAGCAGCCTCCCAGGACTGAAAGGGGATTCAGGAAAGCTGGGGAGGGGCTCTTGGGCAGGGAGTGCAGGGATGGGACAAGGGGAAAGGGTTTTCAGCTGAAAGAGGGGAGATTGAGATGAGATCTTGGGGAGAAATATTCTGCTGTGAGGATGGGGAGGCCGTGGCCCAGGTTGCCCAGAGCAGTGGTGGCTGCTCCATCCCTGGAGGTGTTGAAGGCCAGGTTGGATGGGGCTTGGAGCCCCCTGATCCAGTGGGAGGTGTCCCTGCCAATAGTAAGTGGTTGGAACTGGCTAGGCTTGGAGTTCCCTTCCAACCCAAAGCATTCCATGATTCCATGGTCACCCTCAGATTCCCAGCCACACACACACACACACGGAATGTCCCACTTGGTCAGAACAAAGCAGACTGGACAACTAATGGGATGTCTATGGCCAGGAGTTAGGATATGAGAAGAAAGGATTAGGTTTCAAACAGTGAGAGCTGGAAGATCCCAACATTTGCACCCCGTCTGCTGAAAATTGACCGTGAACATCTGAGAGCTTTTGCTTTGCTTGGCTGCTCTCTGTTCCCACTCCCCTCTACTCAGATGGAGTTCTTTCCCCCCAAAAAAGCAGCTCTCTCTCACCATGTGCATCTGAGCATCCCTCAGCAGGGCAAACTCTGCCTCCTCAACGCACTGATGCTGCTTGGGGCCACAGAAAGGTGAAGCAAAGGTCAAAGCTGGAGGCCAAGCAGAAGGTCAAGGTCACATCAGCACCCGCACCCCCACACAGGTTCAGCATCAGCACTGAATCATCTCCATGGAATAAAATCATAGAATCATTGAGGTTGGAAAAGATCTCCAAGGTCCAGTCTGACCATTGGCTCAACCCCACTGTGCCTCCTAAATCTCCAAGTCCCACGGTCACATGGTTTTTGAACCCCACCTGGGCAGCCTCTGCCAGGGCTTGATAACCTTTTCCATGAAGAAATTCCTCCCACTATCCAATCTAAACCTCTCCTGGTGCAACTTGAGGCCGTCTCCTCTCATCCTATTTCTACTTCCTTGGGAGATGAGAGCAACACCCACCTGGCTTCAACCTCCTCTCCAGGAGCTGCAGAGAGAGATGAGGTCTCCCCTCAGCCTCCTCTTCTCCAGAACAACCCCACCCCAGGTCTCTCAGCTGCTCCCGCAACCCCTGTTTTCCAGCCCCTTCCCCAGCTCCATTCCCTTCTCCGGATACTTTCCAGCCCCTCAAGGTCTTTCTTGGAGTGAGGGGCCCAAAACTGAACCCAAGACTCAAGGTGTGGCCTCAGCAGTGCTGAATCATCTCTGTGATAGAGCAGAAGACTCTGTTGGAGGCAACTCACAAATCACCAGCCATAACATGACTAAAAGAGTTTGGTTTTGTTCACAGAGCAATGTGGGAGCGAGGTAGTAATTAAATAATGAATTGAAGTTATGCAAGAGCTTTGAAGACAAAAACTGTTAAACCCTGCGCATTACTGTTCAGATTTGAGAGGATTTACCCATCTTTGTGCCACTCTGAGGTACTAAATCAGAGTCCCACTCGCGCTGTCCAGCTCTGCGTGACCTGTGGTGCATTTTCAGCCTTTATTTCAGCCCGTTGAACATGAGCCAGGAGTGGTCCAGGTGGCCAAGAAGGCCAAGAGCATCTTGGCTCAGATCAGCCATGGGGTGGCCACCAGGAGCTGGGGAGTCACCCCTGCCCTGTGCTCAGCACTGGGGAGGCCACACCTTGAATCTTGAGGTCAGTTTTGGGCCCCTCAATCCAAGAAAGACCTGGAGGGGCTGGAGAGTGTCCAGAGAAGGGAATGGAGCTGGGGAAGGGCCTGGAGAACAAGGGTTGTGGGAGCAGCTGAGGGATCTGAGAGGATTGTTCTGGAGAAGAGGAGGCTGAGGGGAGACCTCATCGCTCTCTGCAGCTCCTGGAGAGGAGGTTGTGGTGAGGGAGGTGTTACTTGGGAGAAGAAACGAGTGACAGGACAAGAGGAAATGGCCTGGGGTTGTGCCAGAGGAGGTTTAGATTGGATATTGGGAAAAATGTCTTTACTGACAGAGTGGGGAAGCCCTGGCAGAGGCCGCCCAGGGCAGTGGGGGAGTCCCCACCCCTGGAGGGGTTCACAAACCGTGTGGCCGTGGCTCTTTGTGACTGGGTTCAGTCAGCCCAGTGGGGCTGAGCTGATGGTTGGACCGGATGAGCGGAGAGGGCTTTTCCAACCTTAACTATTCCAGGACTCTATGTTTGGGGGCAAAGGGGACCAGCATTGATCAGATCTTCTTTTTCAGTGACTCGATCAGAGATGTTGACTTTGATGTGATTTATCAAATTCACACGCAGGCAATGTTTCAAACCTCTAAAAGTTGCTACAACCCTCCATCCTCAGGCTTGATCTCCTGTAGTTTCTCATTCTTACCTTGAGATCTCTGCTGATCCCAGCAGTTTCTGACTACTCTGAAGGTCCCCGGGAGGAATCAGCTCTACTCTTGGCGCTACTGATGCCTCTGAAACCTCCTCTGCAGGTCCAGTGCTTGGAGCAACAGAACAAGATCCTGACAACAAGGTGGAACTTCCTGAAGGATCAAGACGATTCCCATTCCGAGTCGGACATCAAGAGCATCTACGACCAGTACATGAGCAAAATGAGTCAAGAGATGAAGGCGCTCAACTACGAGCAGGAAGATCTCGAGTCGGAGCTGACAAAGGTCCTGGACACCATGGATAACTTCCGAAGCAAGTAGGTGTTGTCCCAGCTCAATATGACACGGGGGAACGTGTTTTAAAGGTTCAAAGCTGTGTCCTCAGAGCAGGGTGGGTTTGATTGAACGCAGACACCCCGGTATTCCCAGGAACACATTCCTAGCCTGGTGTGCACGGGTGTGTTTGAGGAGTCACCATCCTCGTCCTGGGTAACCAGAGATGAAAGGAAGCCCATAAATAGTGAAATTCCAGGGAGTGCAGGGTATCCAAGGGATGTCTCCGGCCAAGCAAACAGCTCCGGGGAGCAGCGTTATCAGGAAGCACAGCCACTGAAACAGAGCAATATTTATTGCCCACGCTGTTATCACAAGGCAGAACTCTCTCCTTAAACCAGTTTATGGATCTCAGCTGCTTTGTATCAACACCCCCCACCCCTTCCCTCTCCCCCTTCACCCCACAACGCTTCACGTAAAATTCTGCTTTGACCAAAAAGCCAGGCTTTCACTCAAAAAACCTCTTGAGAGAAGACTGTGAGGCAGCTGGAAGTTTAAGGGAGGACCTTCTCTTATCACCGCTCCTGCCAAGAGCTTTGAGATCCTCAGATAGGAGCGTCTGAGATGTGCCAGGGCTCATTCAAGAAGACAATGCTTTTCTTATTATCGGTGTCATTTGCATACCACAGATGAAGCCACAATTAGATACCTTCCCTCAGTTACACCCATCTGCCTACACCAGATCTTCGGAGTCTGCCGTGCAAAGAGCCCTCTGAGGGGCAGCCCCTCCGCTGCCACGGGCAGAGTTCCTGCAGGAATAGCCCAGACCTGCTCCTGATGTCCCAAGGGATGAATGAATCATAACAGTGCCCTTCGCAGAGAAGTCAGCCCAAGGATCTCAAAGCTCTTAGCAGATTCTGCAAATCACAGTATCACAAGGTTGGAAAAGACCTTTGAGATCATCCAACCTCTGACCCAACACCAACACCAACTCATGTCTAAACCACGGCACCAAGTGCCTCTTCCAATCTGCTTTTAAACCCCTCCAGGGACGATGACTCCACCACCCCCCTGGGCACCTCATTCCCATCACCCTTTCAGTGAAGAATTCTTTCCTAATATCAAGCCCAAACTTCCCCTGACGAAGCTGGAGACCAGGTCCTCTTGTTCTGTCACTGGAGAGAAGAGACCAACCCCACCTGCAGCCTCCTTTAGGTGGTTGTAGAGGGCAATAAGGTCTCTCCTGAGCCTCCTCCTCTCCAGGCTGAGCACCCCCAGCTCCCTCAGTCGCTCCTCACAGGGTTTGAGCTCCAGCCCCTTCCCCATTAGGGGAAGGACAAATACCTCCACTTTGGAGAAACATTAAAGGAGACACAGGAGGTGAAAACCTCGCTCAAGCTCACAGAGCGAGCTGGTGGCAGAGCAGGACCAGGAGTTTGGGTCTTGACCTTATGCTGAAATCCCACTCAGCATCCTTCAAAAAGTGACACTCTGCCAGCCAGGTGCCCAGAAATCCCTAAATTCCTCATGGTGGATGTCTGTCTGCTCTTTACCTGAATGTGGGTTTCACTACAAGTCTCGGTCTCCTTGAGGCTTGCTTTGCTGCCAGGTACCAACCCTGATCTTGGATCAAAGCCTTGGATTGTGCCAGTTGCTCCCCGCCCTAAAAAGGCTAAAACCTGTCATCTCTCTTCGGAGCACGTAGCCTTCCTTGCACTCCCCTGAGGAAACATCTACTCCGTGGCCCTGCAGTTACAAAAGATACTTCTTGGCTCATTCCCTGACAGTCGGGAAAATCCAGACAGGGAAATGGTTGGGCTGGAGGAGAAACGTGAGATCAGTCACCCACATCTGCTCCCACAGTTTCCACTCGTATTTGTACCCAATCAACACCTGTGCTTGGCATTTCTGGGGTGGCCACCAGAGGAAAGGGATCATCCCCCTGGACTCGGCGCTGGTGAGGCTGAACCTCAAACCCTGGGGTCAGTTTTGGGCCCCTCACTCCAAGAAAGACCTCGAGGGGCTGGAGAAGGGAAGTGGAGGTGGGAAGGGTGTGGAGAATAAGTCTTATGAGGAGCAGCTGAGGAACCTATGGGGATGGAGAGGAGGCTGAGGGGAGACCTTATTGCTCTCCACAATTACCTCAGAGGAGGTTGTGGTGAGGTGGGTGCTGAGCTTTCTCCCAGGGAACAAGTGATGGGATGAGAGGAAATGACCTCAAGGTGCGCCAGGGGAGGTTTAGATTGGATATTGGGAAAAATGTCTTTACTGGCAGAGTATCCCCAGGGCAGTGGGGAAGTCTCCATCCCTGGAGGGGGTCAAAAGCTGTGTGGCCGTGGCACTTTGGGACATGGTTTAGTCAGGACGGGCTGATGGTTGGACTGGATGAGCTGAGAGGGCTTTTCCAACCTTAACGATTCACAAAAAATCATGATTTTTTTCCCCTTGATTTCTGTTTCCCCCCCACCTTTTTATTTTCCTGGGCAGTTCCAACAGGATAGATGTGATGGGGATGCTACATCCCCCAAAACTAAATAAAAGAGTCTGATTAGAGGAACAGGACTCAGCCCCACCCCAGGGGCAGAGACGCAGCAAGTGCATTATCAAACAGTAGAGAAGCCACCAGCTCATGCCCAGCCCAACCATCGCTCTTGAGAAGAGTTTCCGCTTTGTGGGACAAAACAGCCACGGGAAAAGAACCCTCAGAAATGACACCGCTCCTCAAAGCACTTTTCCTTCCTTTGTGGAGTCTCCCCCTTCTGTTTTCTCCCCTTCATGAGCTCCAAGGCACCAGGTCGACCTGAGTGGCAAAACCCACCCTTGTCACCGGGTGTTGGTAACACCCAAAGCCTGGATTCCTGGGACAGGTGACAATCCATGGGGCTGCTCCGGCGGCGAGTGATTCACGGGGTGGGATCTGTTCTTCTGCCCAGCCTTCTCCAGGCAGTGACCCCACCCCATACCCAGCCCTGCATGGCACCTTCCAGGGGCTGCCTCAGCCCAGTTGCTTTCCTGGAGTGAATGGGCCATCCCAACCATGTAAATTTTGGAGGCTTCCAACTCCTCCAGAGGTTTCTTTTCCCAAGGGAAATTTTTTTGGGCGAGCAGAAATTAATAACTGATTGGCAAACTTATGCTCTCACCCAAGGTGTGATGCTCCACCTAAGAAAGCCCTTGTCCAAAAGATCATCTAAGAGGTGAAACCTGCCTGTCAGTGCCCTCTGTAAGGCTCCAAGTCATCTGTGTCTTCTCTATCCACAGGATTATTCCAAATAACCACACAGGCAAGTCAACCAGTTGAGAGATTTGCACCTTCTCAACTTAGGTTGCCACTGACCAGCAATTCCAAACACAGAGGAGAACAGAGAGGGGACAGGGAAGTGGGTTGAGGCTGGCACGGGATCCCAAACCCTGCTTCTTCAGAAAGCCAAGCTAAAAATCAAACACTGAGATGTATCTGAATAGGGCTGAGTGCCCAGAGGTGCACATCTGCACCAGCGTGTGCTTCAGCTCCCCACAGGTGTGATTTGGACACGCAAAGACCCATTCCGTGGGAAGGTGGGGAATTTTGGTACCTGCTCTGGTGAGCACTGGGGAGGTTCTGTAGGAAAATAGGGGAGGTACAGCCACAAAGGTGATCCAAGGGCTGGAGCACCTCCTGTATGAGGATAGGCTGAGAGAGATGGGGTTGTTCAGCCTGGAGAAGAGAAGGCTCCAGGGAGACCTTGGAGCAGCCTCTCAGGACTGAAAGGGGCTCCAGGAAAGCTGGGGAGGGGCTCCTGATCAGAGAATGAAGGGATGGGATGAGGGGGAAGGGTTTTGACCGAAAGAGGGGAGATTGAGGTGAGATCTTTGGGAAAAATGTTCTCCTGTGAGGGTGGGGAGGCCCTGGCCCAGGTTGCCCAGAGCAGTGGTGGCTGCCCCATCCCTGGAGGTGTTCAAGGCCAGGTTGGATGGGGCTTGGAGCCCCCTGATCCAGTGGGAGGTGTCCCTGCCCACGGCAGGGGGTGGAACTGGCTGGGCTTTGAGCTCCCTTCCAACCCAAACCTTTCCATGATTCTACAACTCCTGAGATCCAGGGGCTGTCTCAGTTAAATCTTGTCACCTGAAGACCAGACACTCGACACCTCTCTACCTTCACCCCCTGCAGTTGGTTTTCAGCTGCTTCCTGCCCCGTTCCTTGCTCCACAAGAGGAAGACTGACTTGACTTCACGCCACAAGGCTCAGATCTATCCCACCACTCCAAAGCAGAGTCTTGAAGGCACATCCAGAGAGCAAAACACCCCAAGATTTGGTTCTACTCTTGATTTTGCTTCACTGCCTACGGAAGGAGCCCAAGGCGACCAAGACGCCTGTCTCAAGTGTACGAATCAAGATGGGATGGATTTACACCTCCACACAGGACTGCTTGGGGGTTATCTCTGAGGAGATAAATGCTGTAATGGACTTGTGGAATGCTCCATCCCCACGTGAGTCACGTCCCGGCCGCCAGGTCCCCGTGGAGCCGTTTGGCCGGCTGGGCTTGCTCTCTTGCAGTCAGGAGGAGGTGTTTTGTTCAATATGCAGGGTTATGTCAGCTCCTGGCAACGTGTGGGGCTGCTTCAGCAGGCTGGGACAGCCTGGGATTGGGCTGAGATGCAACGAGGATGAAGGAAGGGTGGCAGGCTGTAATTAAGCTCCGTACACAGTTGCTGGCAGCGCGGCCAACATTCCAGCTCAAGAGTAGAGAAACCAGGCAGGTAGATCTCGTTAGCCAGGCCTTTTAGAGGCAGGTATGGAGAGGGAGACTTCAATACCACGGGGGCACCCAAGAGGAACCTCAGAAGCACCCAACTGTGGAGTCTGTGCCAGCCTGGCCCCCTCTGTGGAGGGAGCAACAGCTCCGTGGAGCTGGTTTGGGTATCTCAGGTCAGCTCCTGAGCACAACTTACCCCCTGAGCTGCGTTCCCAGCGCCTTCTCCTCCTTCTGTTCCAAGGCACAGCTCCTCTTTCTTGTAAGGGTTTGTACAACAGCAGGGGAGGCTCTCGAGAGGAGCTGCAGTGATGCTGCTCCAGCCCAAACAACGACGCGGCTGTCACTCCCAATTTTATCATCGTCACTCCGACAGGAGATGTCACTTCACCGCATTCCCAAAGGTCTCAGCCTTCTCTGTACCAGTTTGGTGACACCTGTAAGTAGCACAGAAAGGTTTAATCCACAACCTGGAAACTCTACTTTAGGAGAAGAGGATGCCTGAGGTGTCACCAGCGAAGCCAGGGACCTCCCTGAGAGCTCAACCTGCTCTGGTCTCAGCAGAGAAGCCAACACTCCCAACGTGTGTCCAGTTGCACAGTGGGAGACACCAAACACCCATCACCTAAAGCTCCTGCAGGGCAAATGAACCAACCACCCTTGGCCCAAAAGAGCCCCTGAGGATTCCTGGTTGGATCTCTGCTTTTAGCAGCACCAGGACTCGCCCCACGCTCGCCCCAGGAGCCAGCAGGGTTGGTGCATTCCCTGAGCCACCCTCGTGTGCCTGCTGCCAGCCATCAGGAAACACATTTGCCCCTGGCCTGAGCCTCTGCTATCCTGGTCCTTATCAAACGCGTTTTTAACCACCTGCAGGGTCTGTTCCTCTGTTGGATCTTGGGGCTCCACCCTATCCCATTCAGTTTTTGTTATCTTCTGCTCCGTGGGCACTGTTTTCCATGAATTACATTGCCAGGTCTCGCATTACTTCACAAATTGAGGCTAAATAAATGCTGACCCCAGCCCAGTATCCTCTGAACTGACACCAGCCAAAGCTTTCCCCCTCGAGAGGACTCCAGAAGCGAAACGCTGAGGACACCTGAAAGATTTAAGGTGAAAATCCAGGAGCCTTTGGGCACGAGGCTGACTTTCACAGAGCAGAACTCACCACACCCCACTTCTCCCTGCCCAGCTCCCTCTTTCTGTGGCAAATGGGAGGTAACCTGAGGTTGCTTCGCCCTCCAATTAAGTTAGAATTAAAGCTGCCTCCTCTTTACTCTGAGGCTCTGCAGACCTTAAAGCGCTCCCGCTGTTATTCCCGAGCAGCTGGCGTGTGGCAGCTTGTTCCTCTCTCTTCTCCACGATGCCCACACCTAAAGGATCCCTCTCTCTGCTCCCTGGTGGGCACCGAGGAGCTGAGACACCACAGTAAAGGATGAAATCTTTCCACACCAGCAAAACAACCTGAAGCATCCCCAAAGTTTTCACCCTGTGCAATTTCTAACTGCTTCTTTTCCCCCCCCTCTCTTTAGATATGAGGATGAAATTCGCCTCTGTAGCGGCATGGAGTACACCTTCATGGAGCTTAAAAAGGTCAGTGGCAAGAGCTGTGCCTCTGGGCAGGCTTTACCCCAGCTCCGTGCAGGCACAGCAGACAGGGAAGATGGTCCAGGCTCAGCTAAGACAGCCCAAGGCAAGCCAAGAGCTCTGGCCTGGGTCCTTGCACCAGGGGTGTTTGGTGGGGTATCACAGTATCACAAGGTTGGAAAAGACCTTTGAGATCATCAAGTCCAGCCTCTGACCCAACACCAACACCTGCTCATCATTTAAACCACGGCACTAAGTGCCTCTTCCAATCTGCTTTTAAACCCCTCCAGGGACGATGACTCCACCACCCCCCTGGGCACCTCATTCCCATCACCCTTTCAGTGAAGAATTCTTTCCTAATATCAAGCCCAAACTTCCCCTGATGAAGCTGGAGACCAGGTCCTCTTGTTCTGTCACTGGAGAGAAGAGACCAACCCCACCTACAGCCTCCTTTAGGTGGTTGTAGAGGGCAATAAGGTCTCCCCTGAGCCTCCTCCTCTCCAGGCTGAGCACCCCCAGCTCCCTCAGTCACTCCTCACAGGGTTTGAGCTCCAGCCCCTTCCCCATCCTCGTTGCTCTCCTCTGGACACCTCAACATCTCCCTTGAACCGAGGGGCCCAGAACTGGACACAGCACTCGAGGTGCCCAGGACAAGGGGATGACCCCTCCTCCAGTCCTGCTGGCCACACCACTCCTGACGCAGGCCAGGACAGCACCTCTTGGCCACTTGGCCACACTGCTGGGTAACGAGGTCTTGAGGAGGACAGCAGAGCAGTGAACACGGTCACCATTTCAACAGGAAAGGTACCACTGACTCTGGGCCACTCGTGGCCACAGAAAAGCCCCCACGGCTCTCCGCAGAACGCGCGGGGTCAACCCATGCCTGTTGGACTCGATCACCTTAGAGGTCTTCTCCAATCTCAATGACTCCAACCACACCGGCCAGACCCAGCCTGGAGGGGTCTGCACCCCAGGACCCCCCCAAAAGGCAACATCTCTCCTCCCCTGTTCTCCTTCAGAAGGAAATGACAGGTTGGGAAAAGGCTGGGGAATCGATAAAGGTGTTTGCTTTTGTTTCCGGCCGCCCGGTCACTCCCTCTTTAAATATCCACCCAGAAGGAGCTGCACTGGAAATCAGCCCAAACCGGTGGCTTCGTGCACAGCCTTCCCATCAAAACAAAAAAACCCACCCAAAATCCAGGGTGCAGGAACACAGGGTGTTATTAGACAGAGGAAACACTTGCCACAGATGCTCATCAGGGCTAATTGCACGTTCGCCCTGACACTCATCAGCCAGGAAGGGCAGTTCTGGGGATGGCACCCGAGCACTCAACACACTGGGCTTTTTGTGGTGAACAAAAGATGAGTGGGCATGGACCAAGCCCTGCCTGTTTCCTTCTCCACTCTCCCCGCCTCATCTGAGACTTCCAAAGGGCTCACTCATAAACAAACACCCCCCCCCCCCCTCCCAAAACTGCAAAGAGGAGCACAAAGGAGCCTCCCTGCTAGTAGAGAAGTTCCACAAGGATTTGGCAACAAATGGCATGCAGGACACTCATTGAGGAGAGGTGGAAGGGGAAAGGGCTTCTTCCTACAAACCATTCATTAACAGAAAGGAGAATGGATTGGGAGCAGCCCTGAGGAGGACTTGGGGTATTGGTGGATGAGGAGCTCCACATGAGCTGGAAAAGTGTGCTCGCAGCCCAGAAAGCCAACAGTGTCCTGGGCTGCACCCAAAGAGTGGGAGCAGAGGGGAGGGAGGGGATTCTGCCCCTCTGCTCCGCTCTGGGGAGACCCCACCTGGAGCCCTGGGTCCAGTTCTGGAGTCCTGAGCACAGGAAGGAGCTGTGGGAGGGAGTCCAGAGGAGGCCACGGAGATGATCCAAGGGCTGGAGAACCTCCCATACAAGAAAAGGCTGAGAGAGTGGGAGTTGTCCAGCCTGGAGAAGAGAAGGCTCCAGGGAGACCTTAGAGCAGCCTCCCAGTTCTGAAAGGGGCTCCAGGAAAGCTGGGGAGGGGCTCTTGATAAGGGAGTGCAGGGAGAGGAAAAGGGTGAAGGGTTTTGAGCTGCAAGAGGGGAGACTGAGATGAGATCTTGGGGAGAAATGTTTTGCTGGGAGGGTGGGGAGGCCCTGGCCCAGGTTGCCCAGAGAAGTCGTGGCTGCCCCATCCCTGGAGGTGTCCAAGGCCAGGTTGGATGGAGCTTGGAGCCCCTGACCCAGTGGGAGGTGTCCCTGCCCGTGGCAGGGGGCTTGGAACTGGCTGGGCTTTGAGGTCCTTCCCAACCCAACCCATTCCATGAGTCTGGGATTAATACACTGTCCTTCTCCTGTAGGATTTGGATGTGAGCACCTTGTACAGAACTGAGCTGGAGGTGAAACTCAGCGGGCTCCGAGAACTGATGGACTTGAAAAAAACCATCTACAAGCAGGTAAAAATGCAACTGGGAGAGGGGGTTGGGAGCACAGAAGCCACTGTGCACAAAAATGGCTTTTTTTGGGGCAGTTCCACTACAGAGAGGGCATTGTCCTGGGTCTCCACCCAAACGTCACCCAGGGGTGCTCATGGTGTTGCAGGTGACTATTTGATGACTTCTGGCAGGGTCTCATGAGTGAATCCCCTTTCCTTGACTAATCCAGCTCTGTTTTAAATGTGATTGGGATGGTCCTCCTGCCCCACAGCTGCTCCAGGGAGGCTGCTCCAGCAGCTCCCCCCCCCTCCAACACTCAGGAACCCCCATCCAGCTCTCAAGGTGGTTCTTTTGGGGCTCAGCTCCCAAACCCCACCCATAGTGTTTCCCTTAGGATCAAGTGCCCCAGGTCATGAGTGCACTGAACCTTATTCTACTCTGATTCAGAGGAAGGTTCAGGAGAAACCAGGAAGAGCCCTGGAGAACCTGGGTGAGGTGTTGGATGCTCTTCAACACAACCCAACATGCTCCATTTCCCATCAATGAGTGTACATGTGGGTCCAGTTTCACCACGGAGGGAAGGACACAGAGTCTGCAACCCTTCAGAAAACCCAAAGGCTGCATCATCCTTGCATCTGCTCCAACAGGGTGAGGTCTCCAGGCCTAGAGGAAAGCTGGGGAGGGGCTCCTGATGAGGGAGTGCAGGGAGAGGATGAGGGGGAACGGTTTTGAGCTGAAAGAAGGGAGATTGAGATGAGATCTTAGGAAGAAATGTTCTCCTGTGAGGGTGGGGAGGCCCTGGCCCAGGTTGCCCAGAGAAGCTGTGACTGCCCCATCCCTGGAGGTGTCCAAGGGCAGGTTGGATGGGGCTTGGAGCCCCCTGATCCAGTGGGAGGTGTCCCTGTCTGTGGAACTGGATCTTGGTGGGCTTTGAGGTTCCTTCCAACCCAAAACCACTCCAGGATTCCATGATTCTATGTCAGGATGAGGACAACTATGTTGTCCCCATCCCTGGAGGTGTCCAAGGGCAGGTTGGATGGGGCTTGGAGCCCCCTGATCCACTGGGAGGTGTCCCTGCCCATGGCAGGGGCTTGGAACTGGATGGGCTTGGAGGCCCCTTCCAACCCAACCCATTCCATGACTCTAAGTGATTACAGCCCCTCACTCAGAGCCTGTAAAACGACACCAAGCAGCCTTGGCAGTGTTTTGGGAATTTTCTCAATTCTACCAATACAAACAATTAAAATGCTTGACAGGGGAATGTTGTCACCCCTCATGGGGAAACTGAGGCACAGAGAAGGACCTGCATCCTATCAGAACCACTTTAGAACACTCCTGACCACGAAGCCTTCTCTAGAATTCCAAGTTTATTCCCTGTGCAATGCAATTCACATGAGACCCTGCCGTGAGCATCCCAAGCTGATTTCCTCTGGTCCCACACTGCTCTCCTGGCAGAAGGCTGCATTTTTCTTAACCTATTCCTCACCTATTCTCCTCCACTTCTATCCCTGCCCTCTCCTCTCCACAGCCTGTTCCAGGTTCATCACTCCTCACCTGAACACCAAGGTGTGGGCACAGGTACCCAGGGGAAAGGCAAACGAGGAAAGCTTTGCTTGACAGCTTTGCTGGCAGCAGGTTGGTCTGAATCAGAAGAAACTCCCAGCCTCCATCCTCAGTAATAAACCACCAGGCTGTTGGGTTTTTATTCCCAGAGGATGCTCAAGTATTTGCAATAAACAGGCATTTTCTCCCATAGTTTTTAACCCCTTTAAATACCAAAAAAGAGGCTTGAGGATTAGACACCAGTGGGGAAAAAATAGAGCAGTAATCCTGTTCCTTGGAAGAGAGGAGGGGTAATCTTTCTGTTATCCATGAATCACCCAGTTGGGTGCTCTTTGTTTCCACAGCCAGGGGAAGGCAAAGCAAACAAGGTGTACAAAGGCTTCTCTAAGAGCTCAGAGCTCTCAGCACAAAAGGGGAAAACAAACCCCATGCAGATGAAAGGTGGAGAGATGGGGAGAGGTGGATGCTGCCGGCACTGGTGTAAATCAGAAGCTGCTGCTGGTACCGATCAGAGCAAAGGCCCTGCAGGAGCAGCCGAGGCTGGAGAGCTGCCAAGGGAACCCCAACACCATCTGCTCCAGCACTGAGTCCTGCCTGGGTACAATCCACCCAGGAGTGCAGGTGACAGGCAGGGATTAAGGGGCCTCCTTAGGTTTGCTGAGGGAACTCTGCACTCTTCATCACTTGGCTCCTTTCTCTAAAGCCCTGACTGAGTCAGCTTTGGGGAGAGAATCTCCCAGGCTGAGGTTTCACAGCCCAAATCTCCCAGGCTGAGGTTTCACAGCCCATGTGCTCCTGCTCCTCCCTTCCCAGCGCCGCCCTGAGCCCCCCTGGCACAGGGGAGCAGCTCTGGGGAGTGGACCAGGTCTGCTCTGCTCACAGAAGGCTCCTCTTTCCCCTTTCTTTCACCAGCCACAAAGCAGAGCTGGCAGCCAGAGCCTTCCTAGATACCAAAGCAGAGCTGGCAGAGACCTTTGCCTGGCACCACCGGCCTGCAGAGCGGTTCCCACTGCCCTATCTCTTGCCCAAGTCAAATACCTCCACCATCTGAATGTTGACAGGTATTGACACGATCAGAACTTCAATTAACCTGCTCTTGATGAGCTACGAATGCACCACTTTGTCAGACACCTAACAGGTGCCTCAGAGAATCACAGAATCATGGAATCACCTGGTGGGAAAAGATGAAGTCCAACCCTACCTGTTCCCTTACTAAACCATGTCCCTAAGAAACCCATCCACCTGCTTTTTAAACCCCTCCAGGGATGGCAACTCCACCCCCTCCCTGGGCTCATCCATTGCCTGAAAGAAATTCTTCCCAATGTCCAATCTGAACCTCCCTTGGCACAACTCGAGGTCATTCCCTCTCCTCCCATCGCTGTCCCTGGGGAGCAGAGCCCAGCACCCCCCTCCCCACAGCCTCCTCTCAGGAGGACAGGGATGAGGTCTCCCCTCAGCCTCCTCTTCTCCACCCTGAGCAGCCCCAGCTCCCTCAGCCGCTCCTTGTAGGACTTCTCCAGCCCCTTCCCCTCCTCTGGACGCTCTCCAACCCCTCCAGGTCCTTCTTGTTCTGAGGGGCCAAAGGTCCCAAACCAACTCCCTAGCCCAAGTCTGGATTTTAATGAAGAAAAATCACACCAGCTTCCAAACTCCAGAGACAGAAAACCTAAGGAATCTCACCACCTCCCCACTGCACATGGGAGATGCTCTGCCTAGCGAAGCCTAAAAACTCTTCCAGGGTTCAGGTCTCTCTTGGCTTGCAGCTTCATTGACCATTTGGTATCTCTGTCCCATTCTCTTTGCTATCCAGGAACTGGAGGAGCTGCTGACAGAAATCAAGGACATTTCTGTTGTATTGGGAATTGATAACGCATGCAAACTTGATCTGAGCAAGATTGTGGAAGAAGTGAGGGCCCAGTACGAAGCCCTGGCTCTTCGGAGCTGGGAGGAGGCTGAAGCACTCACCAGGAGGAAGGTATTTGTCTCCTTATCTGATCAATATCGGGGAGAGGCAGGAAAGGAGAGGGAGAGATCAGCCTAGGAATGACAGGAATCAGCAAGAGGAGGGCCAGGCTTCACCTGGGAACGGAGAGGGGACAGGGGGCTAAGGCAGATAAACTCCAAGCTCAGGTGTGTAAATCAGTGGTTTCATTGCTCTGGGCTCTCCACACTCAGAGGAGGGAGGAAGGGACATCTCCCAGTGGCAGCTTGTCCCACCTGAGATGAGAATGACCTTCTGCTGCTGCAAGACTGTGCTCGTGCCCCAGAGACAGTGCAGTTATACCTGGCACAGCTACAGCCAGAAGAGGACAAGAACGAGCCCTAAAACCTGCTGGTGTTCCCTAGTTGGGTGTTTCTCCTCAAGGGCAGTGGGAGCCCTCAGAGGTCCCTTTGGTCACCCTCTCTCCCGTCTCCCCCGCAGCTGAACGAAGGCAGCACCCAGTCCAGCACCTATGGGAGCCACCTCCTCAACAGCCGACGGGAGATCGCAGACCTGAACATAAAGATCCAGAAGCTGAGGTCCTGCATCGTGTCCCAGAAGAGCCAGGTGCGTCCTAGGGTGGGTGACAAACCCCACCCAGGGGGTGTGACACCACAGCACACCTAACGCCTCCCTCCCTCTCTCCCCTTCGCGACACCAGTGCCTGTACTTGGAGGAACACATCAAAGAAGCAGGAGAACACGGTGAGATGACCCTCAAGGATGCCAAAGCCAAACTGGTCAAGCTGGAAGAAGCCCTACAGAAGAGCAAAGAGGACATGGCTCACCTGGTGAAAGAGTATCAGGAGCTGATGAACATCAAGCTGGCGCTGGATGTGGAGATCCTCACTTACAGGAAGCTGATGGAAGGGGAGGAGAGCAGGTAAACTGGGCTTCCTTGTCCCTGAAGAGGGGAAGGGATGCACCCAACACCTAGGGAGAAAGCAGACACCCCAAGCTTTCAGCCTGGTATTGATGGTTTGATCTAAGAAAGAACAAATCCCAGCAGTTCCCAAACAGCTCAGCCCCGTTTCTTGCCCTGAAGTTCTCCTCAGGCTCCAAAGATTGGAGGGTTCCAGCACTTCTCCAGATGATGCTTTGCCCGGACGCTGCTGAGTCAGCCATCAGGATCCAACCACACACTTGGCTCTGCCCACGTAGCCCAGCTCACATGGGCCAAACTCCAGTTTTTCTCTCTCTTTCTGGCACTGCAGAGTTTAATCAGAGCCCTCACAACTCTGTCCTTGCCTTCACAGCATGGAGCAACCCATCCCCACAGTCATCAGCACCGTCCACTCCAGAGCAAAGCACCGTAAGTGGGTTCACTGCTACAGTTTGGTGAAGCAGAGAATAAAAAGCCACCAGGTGGAGGGAGCAGAGGGGGAGGGAGGGGATTCTGCCCCCTCTGCTCCGCTCTGGGGAGACCCCACCTGGAGCCCTGAGTCCAGCTCTGGAGTCCTGAGCACAGGAAGGAGCTGTTGGAGCGAGTCCAGAGGAGGCCACGGAGATGATCCAAGGGCTGGAGAACCTCCTGTACAGGCACAGGCTGGGAGAGTTGGGGTTGTTCAGCCTGGAGAAGAGAAAGCTCCAGGGAGACCTTAGAGCAGCCTGAAAGGGGCTCCAGGAAAGCTGGGGAGGGGCTCTGGATCAGGGAGTGCAGGGATGGGATGAGGGGGAACGATTTTGAGCTGAAAGAGGGGAGACTGAGATGAGATCTCAGGGAGAAATGTTCTCCTGTGAGGGTGGGGAGGCCCTGGCCCAGGTTGCCCAGAGAAGCCGTGGCTGCCCCATCCCTGGAGGTGTTCAAGGCCAGGTTGGATGGGGCTTGGAGCCCCCTGATCCAGTGGGAGGTGTCCCTGCTCGTGGCAGGGGGTGGAACTGGATGGGCTTTGAGGTCCCTTCCAACCCAAACTATTCCTCGATTCCACTTTACGTCAGGACCAGGCCGACTGTTTTTCCCCATCCCTGGAGGTGTCCAAGGCCAGGTTGGATTGGGCTTGGAGCCCCTCATCCACTGGGAGGTGTCCCTGCCCATGGCAGGGGGTGGAACTGGCTGGGCTTTGAGGTCCCTTCCAACCCGAATCACTCCATGATTTTTAACCCCCTCACCCCTGCAGTTTCTGCCAGCACCTTGAGGAACTCCAAGCTGTTTGCCAGAGGAACCGGCAGCACCAAGGGGGAGGTGAAGCCCAACACAGGCAGCACAAAGACGCTGCCCTCCAGGAGCCACAGCAACGGCTCAGCCAAACCTGAAGCCAACGGTGCTCGGCCAAAGCTCGGCTCCCCACCCACCCAAGAATGCTCCTAGGAGAAACAGAGCTCCACAGCATCCACACAAGACCTCTTGGCATCCGTAGCCAAATCACCTTCTCCTGCACTCAAGCCACTGCCCGAGGGACAAAGGATGAGAATCCACTCCAGGCTGGCCCTTGTCTTCACAGCATCCCCCTTAACAGCTCCGTCACCAGTCACAAGCAGGATCCAACCCAGGATTTTAGGGACTCTCCCATTCCCATATCCACACCAACACCTTCCTCTCCAGGCCTCTTTACATTCCCAACCTTTGAGGTGAACCTACAGCACATCTGGCAGAGGGGAAAGTCTTCCCCCAGAAGCTCTTCACGCAGCAGCCCCCGGCCCGGCCGTTTCACCACTACAACCATCCCCTCTGCTCCACCCCTGTCTGTGAGAGGCCTTCACTGCTGTGGCTTTCAAAGGAAGGCAGCACTGAGCTTTCCAAGCCAAGCTGGTGGGGAGAAGTGGAGAAAGCTGTGCCAGGTGTGTCTGGGACACCTGGGTTTGCCTGGCTGGTGACAAACCTGCTGCCTGTACTGGGGCAGCTTCGGCCGCTTCAGCGTATTTAACCCATTTTACTGCCTTTTGGGTGGCCCCTTGGTCTTTCCTGTCCTACCAAAGCCAAAACTCCTTAAAACCTTTGTTTTCATAAGCTACCTCTCCAGCTGAGAGCATCTCCTCGAGCTGCACCCGAAGGCTCCACGCGCAGTGGTGGTGGCTCCTAGAAACGGGAGATGCGCTGCCTCGTGGTCGCTCCTGGAGATCCCCTCGTTTGTGGAGCCTCCTAGAAATGGGAGATTCACTGGTTCCCATTTGACTACAACGAGCAGCACTTCTCTTCCTATTTATTGACCTTCCACAGCAGCTTTTGCCTTACCTGGCTGACACCAGCCCTGTTGCCCCAGCACCACCGGAGCCAAATCCTGTAGATGCCAGGAGGGATGTTCTGGCCTCGGCGTGGGCTTCACCGGGTCCTCTTGTACAGACACAGACAGCACCCTGTGGGATTGTCCTCAAGGAGGCCAGGCTCTGGCCTCAGCCACCACCACACAGCCCCACTGGAGTTGTTCCCAGGTCCTGAGTTCACCAGAGGGGTTGGTAAGAATCTCCCGGGGTATTTAGTCGAGCGCGTCGCGTGATTCCCACGTTCCCGTAGGACAGGAAACCACCACAGCATCCTCGTGGCCAGAGCCCCTGCTCTCCAGGGTTACAGCTGTTCTAATAAAGCAAGGGATGAACACGGGAAGCATTGTATTGGTCTCTTCCAAATTCCTCACCACGGCCTGCCCTGAACAGCAATTCCTTCCCTGGTTGCCAGGAGGTGCCAGTTGAGGGCTCTGGCTCAACTCTGGCAGCCAAATCCGTTCCCAGGTGATGTCTTCGGTCCATATTCCCAGGGATAAGTACACAGGGCTGGAGAGGCAGCCACGGAGCCACCAGCTGAGGCTCTGGGATGCTCAGCAATGTCCTGCCACCAGCATCCCACTCGGTGTTTAATTGCAGAGCAGCTCAGCACATTCCAGGAGATGAAGGGTTACTGCAGGGCCACCATCGTACTCACCTGCACAGAGCTTCTCCTTGCTGCATTCCCCCTGCACTTCTGCAAAGGGGAACCATCCACCCACCTGCAACCCAGATCCACCCTGGGGATCCCCATTTCCACGCCCCTCCTCACTCCAGAGGTGCCCTTCCAGAGCACAGGGTTTTTCTTGGTGCTCCTTGCTCAAAACCAACCTCCTCCAAGGGATTTATCTGGGAGATCCAAAGCAGGGAAGGGTCTCAGAGGTGTGAGAGGACCTGGGATGGGGAGCACCTCGGCTCTGCCCACTGCAGCTCAAGTCGTAGAGGGGCAGAGGGGAGGAGGACAAGAAGAGCATCTCCTGGGCTGCAGCCAAAGCAGTGGGAGCAGAGGGGAGGGAGGGGGGTCTGCCCCTCTGCTCCACTCTTGGGAGACCCCACCTGGAGCCCTGGGTCCAGCTCTGGAGTCCTGAGCACAGGAAGGAGCTGGTGGAGCGAGGCCAGAGGAGGCCACGGAGATGATCCAAGGGCTGGAGAACCTCTGCTGTGAGGACAGGCTGAGATAGTTGGGGTTGTCCAGCCTGGAAGACCTTAGAGCAGCCTCCCAGGACTGAAAGGGGCTCCAGGAAAGCTGGGGAGGGGCTCTTGATCAGGGAGTGCAGGGATGGGATGAGGGGGAAGGGATTTCAGCAGAAAGAGGGGAGATTGAGATGAGATCTTGGGGAGAAACGTTCTCCTGGGAGGGTGGGGAGGCCCTGGCCCAGGTTGCCCAGAGAAGCTGTGGTTGCTCCATCCCTGAAGGTGTTCAAGGCCAGGTTGGATGGGGCTTGGAGCCCCCTGATCAAGTGGGAGGTGTCCCGTGGCAGGGGGGTGGATTTGGCTGGGCTTTGAGGTCTCATCCAACCCAAGCCATTCCAGGATTCCACGATGAACGAGCCCCTGGCTGTCAAATCTGGTTCCTCAAACTGGCAGGGACAGGAGGGGGGGGGGGGAGCTCCCAGTGGCAGGAGCTGTTCCAAACTCTGCAGAGGGCACTTTAGTGCAGAGCTTCCCCTGGAGGCAGGACCCAGCAGAGCCCTTTGCCAAAGCCCCTTCCAGCAGGAGGAACAAGGCTGGGTTTGTGCAGGACTCCCAAGGAATGACTGCTCGGAGCAGCCCCGTGCCCTGGAACACAGGGTGGGGCTGAGGGTGAGGGAGGAAGGAGAAACACAGGGGTGGTGTCGGCCAGAATGGAGAGGGAGAACCTGGGAGCCCTGAGCATTCAGCCTGGGGGATCTGGAGGGCAGGGTGGGCAGAGATGTGGGATCGTGGCCAGGCTGGAAAAGGCAGGGGCTCAACAGAAGCCCAGTCCTGCAAGAAGAGTTCCTGGCTGCTCCCCCTCCCTGACATCTCAGGTTTGGGAGGGGTTATTTTTGTGCTGCTTCTGAGACTTCACCACCCAGGGGACTGGGAGAGAGCCCTGAGGCCAGAGCAGGGGACTGGGAAGCTGGAGTCCTGGGTTCAGTTCACCGTTTTGAGGGCCACAAAGATGATCCGAGGGCTGGAGAACCTCCCACATGAGGACAGGCTGGGAGAGCTGGGGCTGTCCAGCCTGGAGAAGAGAAGGCTCAAGGGACACCTTAGAGCAGCCTCCCAGTACTGAAAGGGGCCCCAGGAAAGCTGGGGAGGGGCTCTTGATCAGGGAGTGCAGGGATGGGATGAGGGGAAATGGTTTTGAGCTGCAAGAGGAGAGATGGAGATGAGATCTTAAGGAGAACTATTTTGCTGTGAGGGTGGGGAGGCCCTGGCCCAGGTTGCCCAGAGCAGTGGTGGCTGCCCCATCCCTGGAGGGGTCCAAGGCCAGGTTGGATGGGGTTTGGGGGTTTGATCCAGTGGGAGGTGTCCCTGCCCATGGCAGGGGGGTGGAACTGGCTGGGCTCTGAGGTCCCTCCCAACCCAACCCACTCCACGATTCCATCACTCTGATTCTACACCCGTGCCATCCAAAGCAGAGCCCTCTCCAGGTATCAGTTACACCCTCACGAGGCTTCCCAAAGGTGATCTCAAACCCCATCTGGAGCCAAAGACTGGAGCATCTGCCCTCAGACATCCAGGACACGGCCCAGCTGGGAGACAAAACCCGAGGAAAAACCCCTCAGGCAGATAAATCCAAGTGCTGAAAGCAGGAGGCAGAGCTGATTTGGGTGGTGCAGATTCCAGCAGGGAAGAGACCACCCTCTGCTGCCTCCCAGGAGGGGAGAGGCTGAGCCTCAGACCGCATCTAAGGGCACCGCATCCCCGGAGCTCCCAAGTGTGGGCTCCAGGCTCCCTCTCCTGGGCTGGTGACACCACTGCAAACGTCTCCAAAGCCCCGGAGCTGCCACATCCCAAACAACGCCCTCAAATCCTTCCAGCAAGCCCAGGAGAAAGGGAAGAGAGTTCTCAGGCAGTGAGGAAGAGGACACCAAAGCGTGGCCAAGACTTTGCCCTGGATGCTTCAAGAGGGACCAAGAGGGACAAAGGCACAGAGGTTTGCAGATCCCAAAGCACGTTCCTCATCCACCACGAACTCACATTCCGGTGGGAATCACGCCCCTACCCTGGCCTGGCTGGTCCCTGTCCCTTTCTCTGCACCCAAACCAAGATCTCACTCCTTCGTGGCCCACACACACACTTTGGAACCTGTCTCGGGTCAGGCAAACCATTACCAAGAGTGAGAAACTCCTCCCTCGACCGGATCCCACCAGCCCAGGGAACGAGCTGCCACCTTCTCCGTGGTGTCTGGACCAACACCAAAAGCTCTGCCTGGAGGCTGTGCTCCCAGCACTGCTTTGGAAAAGGCCAAGGACCCTTTCTGACCTGCATGGATGCCACTTTTTTTTGGTCTTTTAGGGCTAAATCCTGCAAGAAAACACTAAAAATTATTTTATAAAGAGCTGAGTCACATTTTCCTTTGGAATCTCAGCCTTCAGCCCATCTGCTGCCCTGCACAGAGCTATTCAGCTGCATGTGGGAGTGTTTCTGGTTCCTCTCCCACCTGTCCTCTCCTTCCAGATGTAGGGGTGCTCCTTTGGGCAGCAGCAGAGAGCACCCACCAGGCTCCCACTAAAGAAGGTCCCAGACCCAGTCTCGAAGCAGCAGCCCCAGCTGGGCTCACACAAAGTAGATTCAGTTGATGCTCCACATCTTCCCTGTTGTTCAACACGTGGGAAGTGAGATGGAAATGTGTTCCTGGGGTGAAGAAAGGCTGGCCAAGAGCTCCAGAGACTTTCCACTACACCCAGTGCCACCAAGCACAATGGTGCCCTTCCAAAAATGCCCTCAATTCCACTCTGATTTCCAACCCAGTTTAACACACCAGTCCCACTTCATCCCCGGGTTCCAGCCCACGTCTGGAGTGACTCCAAGAGACAGGACAGGAGGAGATTGATGGTTCCTCCATCTCCCTGGCCTGCTGCCCAGCAAAGCCTTTTCCAGGGACTGAAGCAAGGAATCAGATGCTGGGAAAAGGCACTCCCTCGGTCATGGGCAAAGACAAGAGTTTAATTTCCTCTCCCTGGATGATCTTGGCCAAAACCTGTGCCTCAGTTTCTCCTGTTTTCACCTGCAACCCAAGATGGGATCAAGTTGAGGGGAGAGTTTTCCTAATGAGTTCTCCAGCCCAGGACAGAGGGGAGGGAGTTCAGCAAGCTTGGAAGAGGCTCAACCATCGGGCAAGCAGGGATTTGTGCCATCCCTACTGTCCACCTGAGCCTGAAGAGCTCTCCAGCCCCACCAAGGGCACCCTTGGCTGCCCACCTGCCACCTCTTGGGGGTCACTGTGGAGAACCAGGCTCTTTGCAAGCCCAAAGCCAACCCTGTAATTGTCTCCAGGGCACCTGGAGAAGGGAGGGGAGAGCAGGGAAAGGGCGGAGGCAAAACACGCCCGACCCCATCAGCCCATCCACACCTCCTTTGGCAGGGAGGAGGAGGAGGAGGAGGAGGAGGAGCAGCCACTGCTGGCTTTTTTTGACCGTATAAGGCCAGGTTTTCTCTCTCCCTGGCCAATCCGGGGAGGAATGTGAACACCTGAGCCTTGCCTGCTCTGCCAGGGCCTCCCAGGTGTGCAGAGCCCTACCTGCAGCCAGGGGCGGAACAGCCACCTCCGCTCAGCTCCTGGCACGGAACAGGGAAATTCTGCCCTGTCCTGCAGGAATTCCTCACCAGGGATGGTGGCCCAGCTGGGGCTTTCCTCTCCTGGAGACCCTCTGACCCGGTGGGCCATGCTGAGTTGTCCTCTGCAAGGCTGGGCTGCCCCTTTCTTACACTCTTTCCAGTTACTCTCCACCCCAGCCACGTGGAAAAGCTCTTCTCCTGTCCTGCAGCCGGGCCCTGGTGGTTAATTCCCATCTCCACCTGGCTGGCTCGGGGCAGCCCTGGGGTCTCTCCCTCCCAGACACTGCCTTGGAGACAGGAGCCTGCACAGACCTGCTGAGGGAGCTTCACCTTGGAGATGTCCTCAGCCTGGCTTTGGTTCAGGAGAACTGGATCGTGGGGGAACTCCACGCATTGCTCCATCACGACTGGGACACCCAGCAAGTACCAAAAGCAGTGCATGACAGGGCTGGTGGCTTTCTAGCCCTGGGGCTCCTTGCCTGGTACCACATCTCCTTGCCCTGGTACCACATCTCCCTGCCTGGTACCACATCTCCTTGCCCAGGTACCATACCTCCTTGCCTGGTACCACATCTCCTTGCCTGGTACCACATCTCCTTGCCCTGGTACCACATCTCCCTGCCTGGTACCACATCTCCTTGCCCAGGTACCATATCTCCTTGCCTGGTACCACATCTCCTTGCCTGGTACCACATCTCCTTGCCCTGGTACCACATCTCCCTGCCTGGTACCACATCTCCTTGCCCAGGCACCACATCTCCCTGCCTGGCACCACATCTCCTTGCCTGGTACCACATCTCCCTGCCCTGGTACCACATCTCCCTGCCCCAGTACCACATCTCCTTTCCCTGGTACCACATCTCCTTTCCCTGGTACCACAACTCCCTGCCCTGGTACCACAACTCCCTGCTTCAGCACAAGGTGAGGTGGTGGAGTCCCCAACCCTGGAGGTGTTTAGAAGAAGGGTGGATGAGTTTTTGAAGGACAGGGTTTAGCAGAGGATGGGCACGGTTGGACTCGATGATCTCAAAGGTCTTCTCCAACCAGAAGATTCTCTGATTCTATGAAAGGAAGATTGAAGGACAAGGTTGGCCATCACTCGGTGCACCCAGATGAGGTGGATAAAATCAGGCCCAAGCTGCTGCCAGCCCAAAGGGACACGGGAGGGACCCTGAGCTGCCAACCCAGCCCCACGGCCGTGTCTCCAGGCCCCACCACAGCGACGCTGCCGCCGCCTCAGCCCTGGCTCCGCGCACCAGCGCCCCGACCAAACGAGCCCAAGAATGTCAGAGAAACCAGCCTCCCCTTGTCGTGCTGCCAAGCTTCGGCACCCGCCTGCCAACAATCCTGGTTAGAGCTGGCATGGAGTCCAGGAGCTGCCCTCAGGCTTAGGGGTGGGAGTGCCAACAAGGTCCCACGCCTCCGCCTCCGGCCGCGCCAGGGACTCGCGCACGCAGCAGCTGCCGCTCCGACGCTCTCCCCACCCAGCCCAGATTCCTGTGGGATCCAACAAGGCCGTCGAGGGCCTGGAGGAAGCCACACCTGAAACAAAAGGGCAGGAAGGCTGGCCAGTTGATGTCTGCCCGTGTTTAATCCTGCAGAAGCCCTCCAGGAGGGCAAAGCCCCGGCGTGGGGGGCAAAAAAGGGTGGGGAGCGCCACGTGTGGGAGGGCAACGATTCTTGTCCTGGAAGGCAGGAGTCAAGACAATATTTCCCAGCATCTCCTGACCTGCTCTCCCCTCTACAAAACGTTCCACTTGTGCTACAGAGCAACATCACCCAGCAGCAGGGGGAATCCGTGGGAATTCCAGGCAAGAAGCAAAGGGGCACTGGGAAAATCATAGAATGGCTTGGGTTGGGAGGGACCTCAAAGCCCATCCAGTTCCACGGGCAGGGACACCTCCCACTGGATCAGGGGCTCCAAGCCCCATCCAGTTCCAACCCCTTAGTATGGGCAGAAACACCTCCCACTGGATCAGGGGCTCCAAGCCCCATCCAGCCCAGCCTTGGACCCCTCCAGGGACGGGGATGGCACAGCTGTCCTGGTTCAGACATAGAATCATGGGATCCAGGAATGGTTTGGGTTGGAAGAGACCTCAAAGCCCATCCAGTTCCACCCCTTGCCATGGGCAGGGACACTTCCCAATGGATTGGAGGCTCCAAACCTCATCCAGCCTGGCCTTGGGGACACCTCCAGGGACAGGGATGACACAGTTGTCCTGGTCCTGACATAGAATCATGGAATCCAGGAATGGTTTGAGTTGGAAGGGACCTGCAATGGTACCACATCTCCCTGTCCCAGTACCAAATCTCCTTACCCTGGTACCACATCTCCCTGCCCTGGTACCATATCTCCTTACCCAGGTACCACATCTCCTTACCCAGGTGCCACATCTCCCTGCCCTGGTACCACATCTCCCTACCCAGGTGCCACATCTCCTTACCCTGGTACCACATCTCCCTGCCCTGGTACCACATCTCCCAGCCCAGGTATGATATCTCCTTACCCAAGTGCCACATCTCCCTGCTCTGGTATCACATCTCCCTGCCCCAGTACCACATCTCCTTGCCCTGGTACCACATCTCCTTACCCAGGTACTACATTTCCTTGTTTGGTACCACATCTCCTTACCCAGGTACCACATCTCCTTACCCAGGTGCCACATCCCCCAGCCCAGGTACCCTGGGGTGCCTCATGTGGATGTGCATTGGGATCACTGTTCACCCCTGGGGAACAGAGATGGTTTGGGCCCAGCCCTCCTCCCTGTGCTCCATCCCAGCCCAACGGATCTCTCCAACGCACCGAAACACCTGGCAGCTTCCAAACCTGATGGAGCTGAGATGCACAGAGGGGCCTGGGTGAGCTGGGGCAGTGCCCGGCGTGCAGGGCAGGGCAAGAGAAAATATTTGAGCTGGCAGGGTGGACGGGATGAGTCACAGCCAAGGATGGGCAGCCCAGGTGCCAGAGATACCTGCTGGGAAGGTGCTCACCGTGGGAACTGGGATATCTCAGCAGGCCAAGCGGGTCCAACAACAACCCGGCTCTTGCCGAGAGGAGATTAAAAGTCTCCAGCTCTGCAAAGCAAAGATTTAGCGAGAGGAGCAAAAAATACCCCAGAGCTCAGCAGCTCTGGGTGCTGCAGATTGGCTCAGGATCCCCCGTGGCCGTGGGCCAGGGCCTCGCAGCACGATGGGAACAGGGTTCGTGCCGGGGCCCGCGCGGCTCCGCCGGAGCTCAGAGGAGCGCCCTGGGCTGGGGAAAAACCAGCCGACTCAGCACCTGGGGAGGAGGGGAGAGAGGAGAAGAGAGAAGGGAACACCTGAGGGCGGAGGAATCCCAGCCCTGACTCACCCAGGGGGCTCTGACGCACGAGGGGAACGGGGCTGGGAACGCCGGGAGAGGGGCAGGGCAGGCTGCAAGGGGGATCCTGTGGGGAGAGGGGATCCTGTGGGGAGAGGGGATCCTGTGGGGAGAGGGGATCCTGCGGGGAGAGGGGATCCTGTGGGCAGAGGGGATCCCGTGGGGAGAGGGGATCCTGTGGGGAGAGGGGATCCTGCAGGGTGAGGGGATCCTGCGGGGAGAGGGGATCCTGTGGGGAGAGGGGATCCTGTGGGGAGAGTGGATCCCGTGGGGAGTGGGGATCCTGTGGGGAGAGGGGATCCTGCGGGGAGAGGGGAACCTGCAGGGTGAGGGGATCCCGCGGGGAGAGGGGATCCTGTGGGGAGAGGGGATCCCGTGGGGCGAGGGGATCCTGTGGGCAGAGGGGATCCTGCAGGGTGAGGGGATCCTGCAGGGTGATGGGATCCTGCGGGGAGAGGGGATCCTGCGGGGAGAGGGGATCCTGTGGGGTGAGGGGATCCTGCGGGGAGAGGGGATCCTGCGGGGAGAGGGGATCCTGTGGGGTGAGGGGATCCTGTGGGGAGAGGGGATCCTGTGGGGAGAGGGGATCCGGTGGGGAGAGGGGATCCTGCAGGGTGAGGGGATCCTGTGGGGAGAGGGGATCCTGCGGGGAGAGGGGATCCCGTGGGGAGTGGGGATCCTGTGGGGCGTGGGGATCCCGTGGGGAGAGGGGATCCTGTGGGGTGAGGGGATCCTACAGGGTGAGGGGATCCTGTGGGGCGAGGGGATCTTGCAGGGAGAGGGGATCCTGTGGGGAGAGAGGATCCTGCAGGGTGAGGGGATCCTGCAGGGCGAGGGGATCCTGTGGGGAGAGGGGATCCTGCAGGGTGAGGGGATCTTACAGGGTGAGGGGATCGTGCAGGGCAAAGTGGATCCTCCAGGGCAAAGGGATCCTGCAAGGCCAGGGGATCCTGCAGGGTGAGGGGATCCTGCAGGGCGAGGGGATCCTGCAGGGAGAGGGGATCCTGTGGGGAGAGGGGATCCTGCAGGGCGAGGGGATCCTGCAAGGAGAGGGGATCCTGCAGGGAGAGGGGATCCTGCAGGGCGAGGGGATCCTGCGGGGTGAGGGGATCCTGCAGGGAGAGGGGATCCTGCAGGGCGAGGGGATCCTGCGGGGCGAGGGGATCCTGCGGGGAGAGGGGATCCTGCAGGGTGAGGGGATCCTGCGGGGTGAGGGGATCCTGCAGGGCGAGGGGATCCCTCTCTCCTCCACGAGATTCCCCCACCATGCAGCTTCCTCGGGCAGAGCGGGGCTCGGCGCTGCTGTGACCCAACCTGTGCTCCCGGCCACGGGACCGGTGCCTTCCCAGCCCCAGCAAACCCAGCCCAGACGCCTGCCAGCTCCTCGGGTGCCCGTGTGCCCAGCTCCACCCGCTCCACCCGCCTCTGGGGCACCCAGAGCAGCTCCAAGAGAGCCCAAACCTCCTTCCCCTCCAACATTTCCCAGGTTGGCAACGGCCCCAGCGCAGCCCCGCGGCCGCTCGGCGCCACCAACCTCTGCCACCCAACAGGCAGTGGCCCCTTGGACCTGCCCCAGCACCACTTAGATAAAAGTCGTGCTTAAAACTGGAATATAAAACATCTGGGGCTTGGGGTTTAACCCTTCCAGAGCCTCAGCCTGCAGCCAAAGTGATCTGCCAGCTCCTTCGTGCAGGGTAAGGGTGGTGGGGCTGAAAGACATCAACACCAACCTAAGAATGCAGATACGGAGCCTTTTGAGAGATTGCAGGGGTTTGAAAGACAAGAGAAGGAGTGAGATAAGTGATAGGATGAGGGGAAATGGTTTTGAGCTGAAAGAGGGGAGATTGAGATGAGATTTTGGGGAGAAATGTTCTCCTGGGAGGGTGGGGAGGGCCTGGCCCAGGTTGCCCAGAGCAGTGGTGGCTGCCCCATCCCTGGAGGTGTTCAAGGCCAGGTTGGATGGGGATTGGAGCCCCCTGATCCAGTGGGAGGTGTCCCTGCCCGTGGGACTGGATGGGCTTTGAGTTCCCTTCCAATCCAACCCATTCCAAGATTCCATGTTTCTATGTCAGGTCCAGGATAACTGCGTTGTCCCCATCCCTGGAGGTGTTCAAGACCAGGTTGGATGGGGCTCTGAGCCCCCTGATCCAGTGGGAGGTGTCCCTGCCCCATCCCTGGAGGTGTTCAAGACCAGGTTGGATGGGGCTTGGAGCCCCCTGATCCAGTGGGAGGTGTCCCTGCCCATGGCAGGGGGGTGGAGCTGGCTGGGCTTTGAGGTCCCTTCTGACCCAACCCATTCCATGATCCCCATCACCACCAGCACCATCGCTGGGGTGAGCATCATTCTCATTCTCATTACCATCCCCACCACGTTCCATCACAATCTACATCCCTGGAGGTGTCCAAGGCCAGGTTGGATGGGGCTTGGAGCCCCTGATCCAGTGGGAGGTGACCCTGCTCCATCCCTGGAGGTGTCCAAGGCCAGGTTGGATGGGGCTTGGAGCCCCTGATCCAGTGGGAGGTGACCCTGCCCCATCCCTGGAGGTGTCCAAGGCCAGGTTGGATGGGGCTCTGAGCCCCCTGATCCAGTGGGAAGTCTCCCTGCCCATGGCACAGGGTGGAACTGGATGGGCTCGGAGGTCCCTTCCAACTCAAACCACTCCATGACTTTAAGATAGAAGAAGAGTTGCTCCCCCAGTTCAAACCAGAGCTCTCCCAACAAAAGAAACCCTTCAAACACCGGGACCCCACAAGATTTACAAACCAGGCAAGAGGGAACAACTCCAAATGTGTTTGAAAGGAGTGGACCACAAGGCCCTAAAAATATCCTGAACTTCATTCAGCCTCGGATTTGCCCAGGGGGAAACTTCAAACTCAGCAGCATGAGCGACGTTTTCCCCTCCGAAGGGCCAGGCCTGAGCAGCACCAGCCAAGCCCTTTGCTCCCCCAAACAGGTGGTGTTCAGAGTCCCTGCCAGTGCCTTCTCCAACCTAATTCTGAGGTGGGGTGGAGTCTCTGGATGAAGCTCCATCCCTATCTGCTCGGCTGGCAGCTTCCCGGAGAGCCAGCTCATCCAACAAACACCCACAGGACAGGTTCTGACCTGAGAGATGACTTCAGCTCTCCCCAGGGAGGGGGGATTCGCCCACGTCCAGATCTGGGGCCCTCTCTGGGGATTACACAACCCACAGTATCTGGGGCAACCACCCCGTGTGGGTGCTGGGAGAAGCCCCTGACTTTGAGAGGCTGCTGGGAGGGGTCCCAGTTGGGCTGAGGCAGAGGATTCAGTAGTTGGTTAAGATTGAATTTCAACACAAAAGGCTTGGTTTGGAACCCAGAAATACGAACGTCCACCTTGGTGGAAGGTTCTCAGTCCTTAATGAGACCCTCAAGTAGAGCAAGAAGCAAGTCAGGGTCACATCATTGAATGCATAAACCAGACCTTGGCTGCAGCAATGCTCCAGACCCCTGCACTGCCTAAAATCCCACCTCACAGCTGGAAGTTGCCTCTTGGCTGCATCTGCTGTTCACCACTTGCTTCTGGGAAGGGTCAGCATTTCCATCTCCCCTTCCTAAAGTGGGCTGAGCTTTTCCAATCCTATCCAAGACCCCCCCAGTACTTCACTCAAGCAAAGAAAACAATCCTTAGCAGGCTGGTTATGACCATCCAGATCCTCCAGCTCCACAAGGAAGGGGCTGTGTCAGCACAGGATTGCTCCTCAGCCTCCCAAAACCCTACTGCCATGGGATCCTGGAATGGGTTGGGTTGGAAAGGACCTCAAAGTCCACCCAGTTCCACCCCCCTGCCATGGGCAGGGACACCTCCCACTGGATCAGGGGGCTCCAAGCCCCATCCACCCTGGCCTTGGACACCTCCAGGGATGGAGCAGGGACACCTCCCACTGGATCAGGGGGCTCCAAGCCCCATCCAACCTGGCCTTGAACACCTCCAGAATGGAGATTGTGATGGAACGTGGTGGTGGTGATGGGAATGATGATGGGAATGATGGTGGCACCAGTGATGGTGCTGGTGGTGATGGGGATCATGGAATGGGTTCGGTTGGAAGGGACCTCAAAGCCCAGCCAGCTCCAATTCCACGAGCAGGGACACCTTCCACTGGATCAGGGGGCTCCAAGCCCCATCCAACCTGGCCTTGAACACCTCCAGGGATGGAGCAGCCACCACTGCTCTGGGCAACCTGGGCCAGGGCCTCCCCACCCTCCCAGGAGAACATTTCTCCCTCAGATCTCATCTCAATCTCCCCTCTTTCAGTCAAAACCCTTCCCCCTCATCCCATCCCTGCACTCCCTGATCAAGAGCCCCTCCCCAGCTTTCCTGGAGCCCCTTTCAGCCCTGGGACCAGCTCTAAGGTCTCCCTGGAGCCTTCCCCTCTCCAGGCTGAACAACCCCAACTCTCTCAGCCTGTTCCTGGATCACAGCTCCAATTCTGAGATCACCCCCAGGTTTGGTCCTGAGGCAGGCACTCCAACCTTTTGGTCCAGAGCTGCCCTGGGGCCGCTGCTGCCCACGAGGAGCAGAGCTGGGGAGCTGAGATCGACTTCACCCTGGCTGTTCCCAACACCACCTCCTCACTCTGGGTTTCTGCTGCTAAAAACAAGCGACTGGCAGCATCTGCTCCTTCTCTGTTCTTAAACCAAAGCAGAATACACAATATTTCTGGCTGTGGAGGATGAGGCTCCCTGTGGATTTTATGGGAGCCAGACTGGGCCCTTCTGGCAGTTATTTTTGTGCCAATTCCTCTGGAATTTACAAAGAAGCCCCAGTTTGGAGGTTTGTTTTTTTTTTTTTTGCAAACCATCCCAACCATGCAAGGAATGGGGTGGGGATCTTTCAACATGGGAGCCTTGGATGGCTTCCAGATCCCACCCAGCTCCTTCCACGCTCACCTTTCCAAGCTCTCTGCGTTCTCTTGCCTCTGGGTAACACCAAACAGAGAGCAATTCTGTCCTTAAAAGACAAACGGGGCTGTGTGGGGAGCAAACACATCGCAGGGAGGACGAGGGCAGCTGCTAAAAACACCAATTCCCACTACAGAATCAAGAATTACAACAATAAACCAGCCTCCCAGCTGCTGGTGGGAAGGGAGGGAGGACTTAAAGCCTGCAGGGATCTTCTTGTTTCACCTCTCCTGGGTTTGAGAGTTTAAATCAGTGTCGATATTCCCGGTCACCAGGGCCAGGGCACAACCTGTGAGGGTGAAGAGAGCACCCAGGGCTGCAGCTGTGTGCACAAACACAGCTGGGTGTGCACATCTGGCTGGAAGAGGCTCTGAACCCCACTGCACGAGCTGGGCACCTCAGCTTTGAGCAACGCCACCACTGGAAATCCAAAGGGAGACTTGGCCTGGAAAATGCTTGGGGCAGGTCCTGGCTGTTGGCTGGAGATGAAGGAGGGGTAGAAGCCCCTTATTAACCCTTCACTCAGCAGCATCCGGTGCCCTTTGCACCTTTGCCAAAGAGAAGGGATGAAAACACCACCCCTCATCAACAGCCCTTGCCAGATACAGACTTTGTGCTGTCTACCCAGATGGATTTAGCATTAGGTGCCCAACAGGCTGAGCTAATCCTCTGTACATCACTAACTCCACTAACCCAGAGCCTCATTCCAGTGAGGCAGCTCAGCTCCAGTTCCCATTATCCCTCTTATTTTCCTTGCTTTGCTTTTGCTGCAGGCGAGGCTGAAACCGAGGCTGACAAACATCCTCTTGTTCTTCAGTTAAATCTAATCAAATTCTCTCTTCATTTTCCCAAAAACACCTGCTTGCAAAGCAGAACAGAGGGGCTCAATGCAGAGAGAGCTGGGGTTGTTCAGCCTGGAGAGGAGAAGGCTTTGGGGAGACCTTAGAGCTGGTCCCAGGGTTGAAAGGGGCTCCAGGAAAGCTGGGGAGGGGCTCTGGATCAGGGAGTGCAGGGATGGGATGTGGGGGAAGCGTTTTGAGCTGAAAGAGGGGAGATTGAGATGAGATCTTGGGGAGAAATGTTCTCCTGTGAGGGTGGGGAGGCCCCCAGGACTGAAAGGGGCTCCAGGAAAGCTGGGGAGGGTTTTTTTTCCAAGGGCCTGGAGTGAAGGGACGAGGAGGAACGGCTTTAAATTGGAAGGGGAAGATTGAGATTGGACTTTAGGAAGAAATTCTTCATGATGAGGGTGGGGAGGCCCTGGCCCAGGTTGCCCAGAGAAACTGTGGCTGTCCCATCCCTGGGGGTGTTCAAGGCCAGGTTGGATGGGGCTCTGAGCCCCCTGATCCAGTGGGAGGTGTCTCTGCCTATGGCAGGGGGTGGAACTGGATGGGCTTTGAGGTCCCTTCCAACCCAAATTGTTCCAGAATTCCAGAATTCTATGAATCCATTCCATTTAACTTTAACTGGTGATGCCCAAGGTCATCCTGTCTCTCAAACCATCCTTTTTTTGGCCAAACTGCAGCTCTTTACCCCAAAATGAGACTCCAGCAGCAAAGCAAATGTTGGCCACTTGACCAACAGCAGCGTTTCTACGCTGTGAAGATCATTTAAGCCGTCACGTTGAGATAAAATACGTGTTGGAGGTGTTGAAGGCCAGGTTGGATGGGGCTTGGAGCCCCCTGATCCAGTGGGAGGTGTCCTTGCCCATGGAACTGGATCTGGATGGGTTCTGAGGTCCCTTCCCACCCAAACCATTCCATGCCTCTCTGGTCTGTACGTTACTGACACTGCTCTCGGTGTCCATCACCGAATCCCTTGCAGAATCCCATCTCCTCAGTCCAGCTTCAGGCGTGGATCTACGTTCCACAACTGACCTCTAACTCCTCTTATACCTTTCTCCCTGAATCCCCACACCTGCAAAACCCAGAGGGTCCTCAGACTGGAGCTCACCTGCTGAGCCATGAACCTTGCCTTGACACAAACCCTGCAGAAGGTGCCTGGGGATCAGTGCTGCTTCCAATCCCGACACCGTAAGAGCTTTCCCAAACTCCCAGGACTGCGCTGGAGTAGGAGAACCTGGTTACACCCCATGGTAAGACCTTCCTAAAGAAGCAGCGACAGGTTTAGGTAGGTACTTTGGGACAGAAGCACCTCCTGCCATACACATTTGTGTCCTGGGGTCCCCACAAACACCGATCTGAGGCCAGCAGAGCGATCGGGGCCACCGCCCCTTGGGGCTGGAGAACCTCAGGAGATGCAGCCAGCTCAGGCTGGCTTTTCCACCTCGCTGGGAAAGGAGAATTCAGCTGCTGGGCCCACCCAGCCCCAGAGGGCTTTGGCAGCGTCCTTTGGAGCAGGGAGCAGGCTGTGGGCCCCGCCTGGCGCTTCCCTTTGTGCCTTTGCTGAGCTCTGATCTCACGGCGTCCACTGCCCTGGGGAGGGAACTGCTGGGCAAGAAGGGCAGACGCCTCCCTTCTGTTTTCCTTGGGCTTTTGAGCAGAGAGGTGAATCTCACAAGGCTTCAAAGCTTCCCCATCAGCAAATCGTCTGACAAAGCACCTTCCCTGACGTCTTGTCAGGGAAACAGCAACGTAAGGGAACAGGGAGAGGTTCCCTCATACGGGGAGGCGCCCGAATTTCGACAGGCTGGGGAGAGTTGGGGTTGTTCAGCCTGGAGAAGGCTCCAGGGGAGACCTTAGAGCAGCATCTCAGGGCTGAAAGGGGCTCCAGGAAAGGTGGGGAGGGGCTCTTGAACAGGGGTTGCAGGGATGGGATGAGGGGGAAGGGTTTTGAGCTGAAAGAGGGGAGATTGAGATGAGATCTTGGGGAGAAATGTTCTCCTGGGAGGGTGGGGAGGCCCTGGCCCAGGTTGCCCAGAGCAGTGGTGGCTGCTCCATCCCTGGAGGTGTCCAAGGCCAGGTTGGATGGGGCTTGGAGCCCCCTGATCCAGTGGGAGGTGTCCCTGCCCCTGGAATTGGAACTGGGTGGACTTTGAGGTCCCTTCCAACCCAACCCATTCCAGGATTCCATGATGCTATGTCAGGACCAAGGCAAGTGTGTTGTCCCCATCCCTGGAGGTGTTCAAGGCCAGGCTGGATGGGGCTCGGAGCCCCTGATCCAGTGGAAGGTGTCCCTGGCCATGGAACTGGAACTGGATGGGCTTTGAGGTCCCTTCCTACCTAAACCACTCCAAGATCCCATGATTCTATGTCAGGATGAAGACAACTGCGTTGTCCCCATCCCTGGAGGTATTCAAGGCCAGGTTGGACGGGGTTTGGAGCCCCTGATCCAGTGGGAGGTGACCCTGCCCCATCCCTGGAGGTGTTCAAGGCCAGGCTGGACGGGGTTTGGAGCCCCTGATCCAGTGGGAGGTGTCCCTGCCCATGGCAGGGGTTGGATCTGGTTGGTCTTTGAGGTCCCTTCCATCCCAAACCGCTCCACGATCCCATGATTCCACGTTACACCCAAGAACAGCTCATCTCCCACCCTCTCCTTTCCCCCCAGCCCCTCAAGCCCAGCCCAACTCAGTCCCCCCCGTCCTCGTGGCCCCCCACTTCCCGTTTTGCCACGTGCAGGCGCCTCGCTCGTGCAAAGGAGCTGCTGTGATGGGAGGAAAGGACCAATCTCCAGCCCCATCCCACGACCCAACCTGCATTTCTGTGACCCAACACCCACAGCCATCACGGAGAGAGGCACCAGGGCGAGCTGCTCTCCGAGACCCCCCTCCACCAAAGTGCCAACCCCTTTGTGCTCCTCTGCTCTTTCAGAGCCTTTCAGGTGCCATCCCACGGGGTGCCACAACGGCCAGCGACGGCCACAGCTTCCCTCCCCCCCAACCCTGGAGCCTGAAGCCAGAACCGGGAGCTGAAGGGAACCAGATTCTGCACCAACTCGTGACCACTGTGACCACCACCAATCTCCTACCACAGAGAACATCCTAGGGAAGCTGGCAGCCCGTGGCTTAGATGGGAGCACCCTGTGCTGGGTCAGCAATTGGCTGGATGGAGCCCAGAGAGTGGTGGGCAATGGTGTCTCATCCAGTTGGTCACCAGTGGTGGCCCAAGGGGTCAGTGTTGGGTCCTGTCCTGTTTAATGTCTTTATTGATGATCTGGGTGAGGGGATTGAGTCCATCATCAGCAAGTTTGCAGATGATACCAAGCTGGGAGGAAGGGTTGGTCTGCTAGAGGGTAGGATGGCCCTACAGAGGGACCTGGACAGACTGGAGAGATGGGCTGATGCCAATGGGATGGTGTTTAATGAGTCCAAACGTTGGGTGCTTCATTTTGGACACAACAATCCCATGCAGAGCTCCAGACTGGGGACAGAGTGGCTGGAGAGGAGTCAGGCAGAAAAGGACCTGGGGGTGCTGGTGGCCAGGAAGCTCCCCATGAGCCCAGGTGGCCAAGAGGGCCAATGGCATCCTGGGCTGCATCAGGGATAGTGTGGGGAGCAGGAGCAGAGGAGTCATCGTCCCCCTGTCCTCGGCACTGGTCAGGCCTCATCTTGAATACTGTGTCCAGTTCTGGGCCCCCCAGTTTGGGAAAGATGTCAGGATGCTGGAGAGTGTCCAGAGGAGGGCAACGAGGATGGGGAAGGGGCTGGAGGAGCACAAGCCCTACGAGGAGCGACTGAGGGAGTTGGGGCTGTTTAGTCTGGAGAAGAGGAGGCTCAGGGGAGACCTCATTGCTCTCTACAACTCCCTAAAAGGAGGTTGTAGTGGGGCAGGGATTGGTCTCTTCTCTCAGGTGACCAGTGGCAGAACCAGAGGGCATGGACTCAAGCTTGGTCAGGGAAAGGTTGGACTTGATGTGAGGAGGAAGTTCTTCCCTGGAAGGGTGATTGGTCATTGGAATGGGCACCCAGGGAGGGGGTGGAGTCACCGACCCTGGAGGAGTTTGAGGGGAGACTGGATGAGGCACTGGGTGCCATGGTTTAGATGATGGGGTGGTGTTGGTGTTGGGTTATTGGTTGGACTGGATGATCTCAGAGGTCCTTTCCAACCTTGTGATACTGTGTGTGTGATCAGGCCCTCTGGGAACCTCCAGGCTCGTTCTCAGCCTCGTGTCTTGGGCCTCCCCACCCCACGTTCACGTTATCAGGTTTACACTGGTGGCTTTACCCAGCATTTACACACTCAATAAAGCATTCTTTTGCCTTGGAGTCTCGCCAGCTCTTTGTAAAACCTCTTCCTTTTGAACCTGGAGAAGAAGCAGGCCACCTCCACCAAAAAAGACTGTTTGCTGTCGTTTCTAGCTCACGACTCCTTACAAAAGACTTTCCTCTCTCTGCCCCAAACCTCTCCCCCTCTGAGTCACGCTCGGCGCGATGCCCGGAGTCAGCACTTCACACAAACCAGCTGAAGCTGGATTTGGGGGAATATAAAAAAACCCAACCTCAACGTAGACCCATTCAGGGAAGAGGAACCAGCCAGGACCTGCAGCCTTGGCAGAGAGCAGAGCCAATTTGCTGGTGACAGCACCAGCCAGAAACGCAGATCAAGAGAGAACAGGGAGAAGCAGAGCAGCTCGCGGCTCCCCACCTCCCCCCAAGGCAAAGAACAGGGTTTGGGACAGGACCCAGTCATCTGGGAAACTTGCATTGGGGGTAAAACCCAGCACAGGCAGGGTTTTACCTTTGCTTGACTCTCTCCTTCAGTCTTCAGCCCAGGTAAAGGCCTTGAGAAGCCCCCTGCCCCACCAGTTTTGCACTGACATTAGTCAAAGACAGATGAGATTCAAAGAACCATGGAATGGGTTGGGTTGGAAGGGACCTCAAAGCCCATCCAGTTCCAGTTCCATGGGCAGAGACACCTCCCACTGGATCAGGGGGCTCCAAGCCCCATCCAACCTGGCCTTGAGCACCTCCAGGGATGGGGACAACACAGTTTTCCTGGTCCTGACATAGAATCCTGGAATGGTTTGGGTTGGAAGGCGCCTCAAAGCTCATGGGCAGGTTGGAAGGGATCCCACTGGATCAGGAGGCTCCAAGACCCATCCAACCTGGCCTTGGCCACCTCCAGGGATGGAGCAGCCACCACTGCTCTGGGCAACCTGGGCCAGGGCCTCCCCACTCTCCCAGGAGAACATTTCTCCCTCAGATCTCATCTCAATCTCCCCTCTTTCAGCTCAAAACCCTTCCCCTCATCCTGTCCCTGCACTCTCTTGCTCTGCCCTGGATCCTTTCTGAGCCCACCTCTGTGGACACTCTTATCCTTGGATGGGGCAGCCAGGGTGGCTGTGAGAGCACCTCTTCTGTCTTGCCTCACCCAACCCCTGGTGGCTTTCCAGAGCAGTTTGGCTTTTCCTCTGCCCTCTCACCCCGTGCTCAGGACAAGCAGTGCCTTCGTGCAGAAGCCCTGAGAGAGCAGAGGTGCTGAGCCTGGGAGCACGGGAAGGTGTGCGGAGCAATTCAGCCCTGAGTGGAAAAGGTATTGCCTGGAAGGGAGCAGGGACCTCACAGGGGTCCTGAGCCTTTAGGAGAGGAGGGAAGAGGAAAAGGGAGAGTAAAGGTGGCTGAGACTTGGGAATCAAATTAGATACTCCCAGGGTACCTCCTGGCATTCCAACCCAAACCATTCCCTGACTCTAAGTCCATGAAAAGCAGTTCAGGCATTCAGCTTGAGAAACCACTCTGGGCATTGTGAGGAAAAGGCAAAGCAGCAACTCAAAGTACCACAAGGTTGGAAAGGACCTCTGAGATCATCAAGTCCAACTCTTTAAGTCATAGTTGAGCTGTGGAGTTAAAACTCAGCCTGAGTCAGGAAGGAATGCACTGCAGGGCCTGCTCCAGGGGCTGGGGGACAAAAACAACTCAGCATCTGCCCTACTTCCCCACCTCTGACAGCAGCACTCAGAGCTGGGAATGTCCAGACAAGGAATGCAGTGGTTACGGCAGCAAAGCAGTCCCAGGAGCTCCAGAAGCCCTGGATAACAGCCACCACCCACATTCCTGAGAAGCCCTCACAGCTTTCAGCTCCTGCCCTGCTAAGGAAGGACGAAGGGATCGAGTGCACCCTTAGCAAGTTTGCAGATGACACCAAGATGGGTGGCAGTGTTGGGCTGCTGGAGGGTGGGGAGGGGCTGCAGAGGGACCTGGCCAGGCTGGATCCATGGATGGAGGGAAGGAAGGGTCTGCAGAGGGGCCTGGAGAACCTGGATCCATGGATGGAGGGCAGGGAGGGTCTGCAGAGGGGTCTGGAGAACCTGGATCCATGGATGGAGGGCAGGAAGGGTCTGCAGAGGGGCCTGGAGAACCTGGATCCATGGATGGAGGGAGGAAGGGTCTGCAGAGGGGCCTGGAGAACCTGGATCCATGGATGGAGGGAGGAAGGGTCTGCAGAGGGGTCTGGAGAACCTGGATCCATGGATGGAGGGCAGGGAGGGTCTGCAGAGGGGTCTGGAGAACCTGGATCCATGGATGGAGGGAGGAAGGGTCTGCAGAGGGGTCTGGAGAACCTGGATCCATGGATGGAGGGCAGGGAGGGTCTGCAGAGGGGTTTGGAGAACCTGGATCCATGGATGGAGGGAGGAAGGGTCTGCAGAGGGGTCTGGAGAACCTGGATCCATGGATGGAGGGCAGGAAGGGTCTGCAGAGGGGTCTGGAGAACCTGGATCCATGGATGGAGGGCAGGAAGGGTCTGCAGAGGGATCTGGAGAACCTGGATCCATGGGCTGAGACCAACGGGCTGAGGTCCACCAAGGCCAAGTGCCCAGTCCTGCCCTCGGGACACAACAACCCCTGTGCAGCTCCAGCCTTGGGGAAGAGGGGCTGGAAAGGCCCTGCAGGAGAAGGCCCTGGGGGTGTTGGTTGGCAGGGGCTGAACATGAGCCCAGCAGTGGCCCAGGGGGCCAAGAGGGCCAATGGCATCTTGGGCTGGGTCAGAGCCAGCGTGGGCAGCAGGAGCAGGGCAGGGATTGTGCCCCTGGGCTGGGCACTGGGGAGGCCACCCCTCGAGTGCTGGGGGCAGCTCTGGGCCCCTCACTCCAAGAAGGACCTGGAGGGGTTGGAGAGCGTCCAGAGGAGGGGAAGGGGCTGGAGAAGAAGTGCTGTGAGGAGCGGCTGAGGGAGCTGGGGCTGCTCAGGGTGGGGAAGAGGAGGCTGAGGGGAGACCTCATCCCTGTCCTCCTGAGAGGAGGCTGTGGGGAGGGGGGTGCTGGGCTCTGCTCCCCAGGGACAGTGACAGGACAAGGAGAAATGGCCATGAGTTGTGCCAGGGCAGGTTCAGACTGGATATCAGAAATTTCTTTCCTGAAAGGGCTCTGAGGCCCTGGAACAGCCCAGGGAGGGGGTGGAGTCCCCATCCCTGGAGGGGTTTAAAAAAAGGGTGGATGAGTTTTTGAAGGACAGGCTTTCTCAGAGGATGGGCACGGTTGCACTCGCTGATCTCAAAGGTCTTTTCACAGTATCACAGTATCACAAGGTTGGGAAGGACCTCTGAGATCATCGAGTCCAACCCATAACCCAACACCAACACCACCCCATCATCTAAACCATGGCACCCAGTGCCTCATCCAGTCTCACCTCAAACCCCTCCAGGGTCGGTGACTCCACCCCCTCCCTGGGTGCCCATTCCAGTGCCCAATCACCCTTTCAGTGAAGAACTTTCTCCTCACATCAAGTCCAACCTTTCCCTGACCAAGCTTGAGTCCATGCCCTCCAGTTCTGTCACCTGAGAGAAGAGACCAACCCCTGCCCCACCACAACCTCCTTTAGGGAGTTGTAGAGAGCAATGAGGTCTCCCCTGAGCCTCCTCTTCTCCAGACTAAACAGCCCCAACTCCCTCAGTCTCTCCTCGTAGGGCTTGTGCTCCTCCAGCCCCTTCCCCATCCTCGTTGCCCTCCTCTGGACACTCTCCAGCATCCTGACATCTTTCCCAAACTGGGGGGCCCAGAACTGGACACAGGATTCAAGGGGAGGCCTGACCAGTGCCAAGGACAGGGGGACGATGACTCCTCTGCTCCTGCTCCCCACACTATTCCTGATGCAGCCCAGGATGCCATTGGCCCTCTTGGCCACCTGGGCTCATGGGGAGCTTCCTGGCCACCAGCACCCCCAGGTCCCTTTCTGGTCCTCTCCAGCCACTCTGTCCCCAGTCTATTCCAACCAGAAGCTTCTCTGATTCTCTGAACCGTGGGTTCTTTGAAAGGAAGGTCATTCCCGACAGGGCAGGGGATGGCTCCGCCGCGTCCAGCCGGATTCCCAACTCCTCACTACACTTCCCCCAGGCAGGGACATAAATCCCCGGAGCAAAACACAAGGCAAGAAACCCCACTCCCCCCTTTAAACTTAAGGGCTGAGGAGAAAAGCTCAGCTCTCATTTGATAAATATGTCAAAGGTTCAAAGAAAACAGCAACCGATGTCGGCAGAGGGGGAAGAGAAGCAGCCCGGGACCGCCCGGGGGCTCAGCACAATGAACCCAACCCCACCCCCCCGGAGGTGGGATGAGGTGCTTAATTAGCAAAGTGATAAATGCCACGTAGAAAGGAGCTGCAGGAGAGATCGGGCACTGGGGTGAACCCTCAGAAAAATCCAAGAGCTGTTCCTCCCTTCCACCGGGAAAGTAAAATCAGCAGAGGCTTAAAAGGCTTCTTGAAGAAAATTAAGAGCCACCACCACGAGGTTGGTTGTGTTTGTCCTCAGCTGAGAGGGCAGCAGAGCTCCCAGGGCTCCTGGTGGGATATAATAGCAGAACACTCTGGAAATTGCATTTATGTGCAGAGCCTCAAAGCCTTCCTGTGGCCTTACCCAGCCCCTTCCAACACACAGGCATGCAGACACCTCTTTTCATAGAGTCTTTGAAAGGTTTGGGTTGGAGGGGATCTCAAAATCCAGCCAGTTCCACCCCCCTGCCGTGGGCAGGGACACCTCCTGCTGGATCAGGGGCTCCAAGCCCCATCCAAACTGGCCTTGGAAACCTCCAGGGATGGGGCAGGGACACCTCCTGCTGGATGAGGGGGCTCCAAGCCCCATCTACCCTAGCCTTGGACACCTCCAGAACGGAGATTGTGATGGAACGTGGTGGTGGTGATGGGAATGATGATGGGAATGATGGTGGCACCAGTGATGGTGCTGGTGGTGACGGGGATCGTGGAATGGGTTGGGTTGGAAAGGACCTCAAAGCCCAGCCAGCTCCAATTCCACGAGCAGGGACACCTCCCACTGGATCAGGGGGCTCCAAGCCCCATCCAACCTGGCCTTGGACACCTCCAGGGATGGGGCAGCCACCACTGCTCTGGGAAACCTGGGCCAGGGCCTCCCCACCCTCATCATGAACATTTCTCCCCAAGATCTCATCTCAATCTCCCCTCTTTCAGCTCAAAACCCTTCCCCCTCATCCTTTCCCTGCATTCCCATTCAAGAGCCCCTCCCCACCTTTCCTGGAGCCCCTTTTCAGCCCTGGGAGGTGGCTCTAAGGTCTCCATGGAACCATCTCTGAACAACCCCAACCAGACCTCTTCACAAGTCTATCCATGGATCCCACCAGCTCTTCCCCTGGAAGGCTGTAGCCAACCAGAACTCTCACACACTTCACTCTTCCATCTGAGCTCACTGCAGAGGAGATCACAGCTTGGTTTTTCTTTCCTATCTCCTCTATCACAGGGTGAGCAAAGAACGAGGAAGATCTGGTGAGGACATAAAACACCACTTAAAGTTTCTCTCTGCCCTGCACACTGGCTCACCTGGGCCCCAGAAGTGTTAGACACGAGCACCTCCTGGAGGAGACACCCTCTGCCCTCCTCCTCCTCGCACCGAGCTCTCGGGACACGATGTTCACAGCACATTCCTGCACTTCCCAGTAAGGATGAGGTGGAACCTAGAAATCCATAAATCAAGTGTGAGTGCAGGGACAGGAGGAGGGGAAAGAGCTTGAAGCTGAAAGGGGAGAGATTTAGAGGAGATCTTAGGAAGAAATGTTCTCCTGTGAGGGTGGGGACACACAGGTTGCCCAGAGCAGTGGTGGCTGCTCCATCCCTGGAGGGGTTCAAGGCCAGGTTGGATGGGGCTTGGAGCCCCCTGAGCCAGTGGGAGGTGTCCCTGCCCATGGAATTGGAACTGGATGGGCTTTGGGGTCCCTTCCAACCCAACCCATTCCATAATTCTATGTCAGGACCAGGACAACTGTGTTGTCCTCATTCCTGAAGGTGTCCAAGGCCAGGTTGGATGGGGCTTGGAGCCCCTGATCCAGTGGGAGATTTCCCTGCCCATGGAATTAGATCTGGATGGGCTTTGGGGTCCCTTCCAACCCAACCCATTCCATGGTTCTATGATTCTGTGATTCCCATCTCTTGCCAGATGTGACTCCAGATGGGCTTTGCTCTTCCCTACCCCACATCCACCTCCTTGGAGAACATCTCTGTGTTCCTCCTGGGTTACCAGTCCCAGTTTGTCCCATCCCTGGGGGTGTCCAAGGCCAGGTTGGGTGGGGCTTGGGGCCCCCTGATCCAGTGGCAGGTGTCCCTGCCCATGGAACTGGATCTGGATGGGCTTTGGGGTCCCTCCCAACCCAACCCATTCCATGATTCTATGATTTATCTCCTCCTGTGTCACAGCCCACTCAGATGAGGGGTTCCATCTGTTCAGACAACCCTGTAGGGGTGTGACTCCCCGTGACTCTGCCAACAGAACCTCTCCACAGGAGCCACAGCGGGAAGGGAAATGAAAACAAGAAGAATGAAAATAAAACAAGACATTTTGTGCAAGTTTTCTTTCTTCCATGAGTTTACTGAAACAAAAAAAAAGACCACACAGTGAAGGCTGCAACGCTTAAACCTCAGCAAACATCACTTCAAGCTCATCAAACCTCAGGTGAGCCTCTAGGTACAACGAAATGAAGTCCATTACCTGGGACTGCTGAGGTGTTGAAAACCAACAAAAAGAAAGAGGTATTTACAAGGAAGTTATTTTTATTTCGAGGAGAATATTACAAAAAGCCCTCACTCTGCCACACACTGAGCTGAGCACCTGCCCCACCATCCAAATCCCTCGCTCCACAGGAAGACCACCCCACCACCAGCCTCCCCAGCACAACCCCAGCCAGCCCCACTGGGAAAGGGCAGGGATCACAGCCTGAACATCATGGAGTGCTTTGGGTGGGAAGGAAGTCCTTGAGTCCATCCAGTCCAAGCCCCTGCATGGGCAGAGACAGCTTCAGATCAGTTGGGGGTGTTGGTCAACAGCAGCTGAACATGGGCAAGCAGAGGTCCAGGTGGCCAAGAAGGGCCATCCTGGCTTGAATCAACCATGGGGTGACCACCAGGAGCTGGGGAGTCACCCCTGCCCTGTGCTCAGCACTGGGGAGGCCAAACCTCAAATCCTGGGGTCAGTTTGAGGCCCCTCAATCCAAGAAAGACCTTGAGGGGCTGGAGAGCATCCAGAGAAGGGGAAGGGTCTGGAGAACAAGGGGTGTGGGAGCAGCTGAGGGATCTGAGGGGGGTTGGTGTGGAGGAGAGTTAGGGGAGACCTCATCACTCTCCACAGCTCCTGGAGAGGAGGTTGTGGTAAGGGGGGTGCTGGGCTCTTCTCCCAAGGAACACACAATAAGATGAGAGCAAACAGCCTGAAGTTGCTCCAGGGGAGGTTCAGAATGGATATTGGGGAAAAAATTGTTGATGCAAAGGGTTATCAAGCTCTGGCAGAGGCTGCCCAGGGCAGTGGGGGAGTCCCCACCCCGGGGGGGCATTCAAGGACTGCGTGGCCCTGGCACCTGGGGGCCTGGTTTAGTCAGCAGAGTGGGGTCGGGCTGAAAGCTGGACTGGAGGAGCGTTGAGGTCTTTTCCAGCCCTAAGGATTCCATGGGTCTCTGGGATCCAACCAGACCTGGGATGTTTCCAGGGATGGGGCACCACCTCCTCTCTGGGCACCCTTGTGGACCAGACACCCTCTGCAAAGATCCAACTGAGTTGTTCATTGCTGGTAAAACCAGCTTTAGTGTTTCCCAAGGAGGTTTCACACGGCAAACCAAGCTGGGAGGAAGGGTTGGTCTGCTAGAGGGTAGGATGGGCCTCCAGAGGGACCTGGGCACACTGGATCCATGGGCTGATGCCAGTGGGATGGTGTTTAATGAGTCCAAACGTTGGGTGCTTCATTTTGGGCACAACAACCCCATGCAGAGCTCCAGACTGGGGACAGAGTGGCTGGAGAGGAGTCAGGCAGAAAGGGACCTGGGGGTGCTGGTGGCCAGGAAGCTCCCCATGAGCCCAGGTGGCCAAGAGGGCCAATGGCATCCTGGGCTGCATCAGGAATAGTGTGGGGAGCAGGAGCAGAGGAGTCATCGTCCCCCTGTCCTTGGCACTGGTCAGGCCTCACCTTGAATCCTGTGTCCAGTTCTGGGCCCCCCAGTTTGGGAAAGATGTCAGGATGCTGGAGAGTGTCCAGAGGAGGGCAACGAGGATGGGGAAGGGGCTGGAGGAGCACAAGCCCTACGAGGAGTGACTGAGGGAGTTGGGGCTGTTTAGTCTGGAGAAGAGGAGGCTCAGGGGAGACCTCAAAGGAGGTTGTGGTGGGGCAGGGGTTGGTCTCTTCTCTCAGGTGCCCAGGGACAGAACTGGAGGGCAGGGACTCAAGCTTGGTCAGGGAAAGTTTAGACCTGATGTGAGGAGGAAGTTCTTCACTGGAAGGGTGATTGGGCACTGGAATGGGCACCCAGGGAGGGGGTGGAGTCACCAACCCTGGAGGAGTTTGAGGGGAGACTGGATGAGGCACTGGGTGCCATGGTTTAGATGATGGGTTGGTGTTAGTGTTGGGTTATAGGTTGGACTGGATGATCTCAGAGGTCCTTTCCAACCTTGTGATACTGTGAAATGTGACAAGAAGCAGAACAAAGAGCACATTGCACAGGTCAAGAACAACACCCCCTTTCCTTGGCACGTGCCAGGGACAAACAGGGCACATCCTTTCTTCCAGGGAATATTCCTGGGATGCAAAGAAAGCACCCATGCAGCAACTTGGATTTCAAGAACACTTTGGAGGAACGACAATCTCAGGCCCCTCAAGGCTCACTAAAACACCCAGTTCTGCAGGTGGGAAGGAAACCAACTCCACACAGACATTACTCAAACTCCCCAGGGGGCTGAAGGTCTGGACCCAGCAGGGATTTAGGTCCCAGCAGGGATTTAGGAATTCCCAGCTCTCCCTCCACAGAACTTCCTCGCCTCGGGGCCACCTGAGGGCATTCATTAGAGGTGTTAGATTTGAAAAGGAGGAGACTTCTGTCCCAGGTGGTGCTCCCGAAGCAACGCACCAGCTGCATGGCACAGTCCTCCGTCAGGATGCGGGTTATCCTCTCCGCCATGTCCCCCTGGATGGCAAGGGACCGGAAGTGGTCGAAGTCGTTCCTGCCCAGCTTCCGCAGGCGGCGCGCGGCCGCCCGGTAGCATTTCCAGGGCTGGGGTTCAATCAGGAGGTAAAGGCACCGAGAGGAGAGGAAGGAGAGGAACTCCACCAGGCCTCCGTCCCCGTGATTCAGGTGGATCCACATGGTGACAGACATGCAAAAACAGATGTCAAAAGCGGAGCGGCCGAAACGGGAGAGGTAGGAGGTGAGGAAGGGTTCCCTGGCGCCGCGGTCCATGATGTCCAGGTTGGCAAAGGATATGGAGGTAGGGAAGGGGCTGCGCTGCCGAGCCCTCTCGATCAACACCGGGTCAATGTCACAGCACAGGAGGTTCAGATCTGTGCCAGCTGCTGGCTCCAGGTCACCCTCGCCCTCCCGAAGGCCAAGGAGGTGCCGGTAGAGAGCCACACTCAGCTCCTGCAGGCAGGAAAAGAGGGGGGGGTCACAGGGCTTCAGGGGCGCAGCGGCAACGGCGCTCGCAGCGCTCCACGCAGCTTCTTCTGGAGGAGGTTCAGAGTGTCAAGCCCACCAGAGATCCTCTCTTCAGCAGCAAAGTCGCCCTGAGCACGGGCAAGCCAAGCAGAGATTGGAACTAAACCTCTACCACCCCACACTGGGGGTTCTGCTCGAAAAACTGGGGGGGGAAGAGGAGTTTTACAGAAGGAAGCTTGCAGGAGATTCTCCATCCTGGGGGGGTGAAGTCTACACTGGCTTCCCCCATGGGCCACGTGGAGCTCTTTATAATATGAACCAAGGGCTGGAGCACCTCCCATCGAAGGACAGGCTGAGAGAGATGGGGGTGGCCAGCCTGGAGAAGGCTCCAGGGAGACCTTAGAGCTGGTCCCAGGGTTGAAAGGGGCTCCAGGAAAGCTGGGGAGGGGCTCTGGATCAGGGAATGAAGGGATGGGATGAGGGAGAAGGGGTTTGAGTTGAAAGAGGGGAGATGGAGATGGGGTCTTGGGGAGAAATGTTCTCCTGGGAGGGTGGGGAGGCCCTGGCCCAGGTTTCCCAGAGAAGAGGTGGGGACATCTTTGTGCTGTCCATCCCTGGAGGTGTCCAAGGCCAGGTTGGATGGAGCTTGGAGCCCCCTGATCCAGCGGGAGGTGTCTCTGCCCAGTAGGAACTGGATGGGCTTTAAGGTGCCTTCCAACCCTTTTGTGACCATGTGACTCGCCTGGTGGACGAGAGGGAGGCTGTGGGTGTGGGATACCTGGACTTGAGCAAGGCCTTGGACACTGTCCCCCACTGCAGACTCCTGGAGAAGCTGGATTAGATGGGAGCACCTTGTGCTGGGTCAGCAATTGGCTGGATGGAGCCCAGAGAGTGGTGGGCAATGGTGTCTCATCCAGTTGGTCACCAGTGGTGGCCCAAGGGGTCAGTGTTGGGTCCAGTCCTGTTTAATGTCTTTATTGATGATCTGGATGAGGGGATTGAGTCCATCATCAGCAAGTTTGCAGATGATACCAAGGTGGGAGGAAGGGTTGGTCTGCTAGAGGGTAGGATGGCCCTGCAGAGGGACCTGGACAGACTGGAGAGCTGGGCTGATGCCAGTGGGATGGTGTTTAATGAGTCCAAACGTTGGGTGCTTCATTTTGGACACAACAATCCCATGCAGAGCTCCAGACTGGGGACAGAGCGGCTGGAGAGGAGTCAGGCAGAAAGGGACCTGGGGGTGCTGGTGGCCAGGAAGCTCCCCATGAGCCCAGGTGGCCAAGAGGGCCAATGGCATCCTGGGCTGCATCAGGAATAGTGTGGGGAGCAGGAGCAGAGGAGTCATCGTCCCCCTGTCCTCGGCACTGGTCAGGCCTCATCTTGAATACTGTGTCCAGTTCTGGGCCTCCCAGTTTGGGAAAGATGTCAGGATGCTGGAGAGTGTCCAGAGGAGGGCAACGAGGATGGTGAAGGGGCTGGAGGAGCACAAGCCCTACGAGGAGCGACTGAGGGAGTTGGGGCTGTTTAGTCTGGAGAAGAGGAGGCTCAGGGGAGACCTCATTGCTCTCTACAACTCCCTAAAGGAGGTTGTGGTGGGGCAGGGGTTGGTCTCTTCTCTCAGGTGACAGAACTGGAGGGCAGGGACTCAAGCTTGGTCAGGGAAAGGTTGGACTTGATGTGAGGAGAAAGTTCTTCACTGAAAGGGTGATTGGTCACTGGAATGGGCACCCAGGGAGGGGGTGGAGTCACCAACCCTGGAGGGGTTTGAGGGGAGACTGGATGAGGCACTGGGTGCCATGGTTTGGATGATGGGGTGGGGTTGGTGTTGGTGTTGGGTTCTTGGTTGGACTGGATGATCTCAGAGGTCCTTTCCAACCTTCTGATACTGTGAGGCTGTGGGGAGGGGGGTGCTGGGCTCTGCCCCCCAGGGACAGCGATGGGAGGAGAGGGAATGACCTCGAGTTGTCCCAGGGGAGGTTCAGATGGACATTGGGAAGAATTTCTTCACAGAAAGGGTTCTCAAGCCCTGGAACAGCCCAGGGAGGGGGTGGAGACCCCACCCCTGGAGGGTTTGAGGGGAGACTGGATGAGGCACTGGGTGCCATGGTTTGGATGATGGGGTGGTGTTGGTGTTGGTGTTGGGTTATTGGTTGGACTGGATGATCTCAGAGGTCCTTTCCAACCTTGTGATACTGTATTCCATGATTGGGTGATGTCTCAGCTGGACACATCCCTTCTGCTCCAGTAGAAGACACTCCCACACCACCGGATCGCGACAGCCAAGCCAGAGCTGCCCCCAGAGCCCTCCCCCAGCCGCACTGGGAAGGCTTCAGGTGGAACCTCAGGGCCTCCGGCACAAACTGGGAGATGAATGGGAAGGGACCTCCAAACTGGGAATTGTGGAGGTCACCCAGTCCTGGGTGAAGAATGGGAAGGGACCTCCAAACTGGGAATTGTGGGGGTTGCCCAGACCTTGGAGAAGAATGGGAAGGGACCTCCAAACTGGGAATTGTGGGGGTCGCCCAGTCCTGGGTGAAGAATGGGAAGGGACCTTCAAACTGGGAATTGTGGAGGTTGCCCAGTCCTGGGAGAAGAATCGGAAGGGACCTTCAAACTGGGAATTGTGGGGGTCACCCAGTCCTGGGTGAAGAATGGGAAGGGACCTTCAAACTGGGAATTGTGGAGGTTGCCCAGTCCTGGGAGAAGAATCGGAAGGGACCTTCAAACTGGGAATTGTGGGGGTCACCCAGTCCTGGGTGAAGAATGGGAAGGGACCTTCAAACTGGGAATTGTGGGGGTCGCCCAGACCTTGGAGAAGAATTGGGACCTCCAAACTGGGAATTGTGGGGGTCACCCAGACCTTGGAGAAGAATTGGGACCTCCAAACTGGGAATTGTGGGGGTTGCCCAGTGCTGGGAGAAGAATGGGAAGGGACCTTCAAACTGGGAATTGTGGGGGTCACCCAGTCCTGGGTGAAGAATGGGAAGGGACCTCCAAACTGGGAATTGTGGGGGCTGCCCAGTGCCACCAGGGCAAACCAGTGACCCCAACACCACACCAGTGCCCCCCCACTCCAAACAAGTGCCCCCCCCCCCCTCACCAGTGCCTCCTCCCACTCCAAACCAGCATCCCCCACTCCTCACCAATGCCCCCCACTCCAACTAACTGGTGCCTCCCCCCAACCCCACAGCCCCCCCAGTTCACACCAGTGCCTCCCAATACTCCTAACTGGTGCCTCCCCACAACCCCACAGCCCCCCCAGTCTACACCAGTGCCTCCCAATACTCCTAACTGGTGCCTCCCCCCAACCCCCCAGCCCCCCAGTCCACACCAGTGCCTCCCAATACTCCTAACTGGTGCCTCCTCCCAACCCCCCAGTCCACACCAGTGCCTCCCAATTCTCCTAACTGGTGCCTCCCCACAACCCCACAGCCCCCCCAGTCCACACCAGTGCCTCCCAATACTCCTAACTGGTGCCTCCCCCCAACCTCACAGCCCCCCCAGTCCACACCAGTGCCTCCCAATACTCCTAACTGGTGCCTCCCCCCAACCCCCCAGCCCCCCAGTCCACACCAGTGCCTCCCAATACTCCTAACTGGTGCCTCCCCACAACCCCACAGCCCCCCCAGTCCACACCAGCGCCTCCCAATACTCCTAACTGGTGCCTCCCCACAACCCCACAGCCCCCCCAGTCCACACCAGTGCCTCCCAATACTCCTAACTGGTGCCTCCCCACAACCCCACAGCCCCCCCAGTCCACACCAGTGCCTCCCAATACTCCTAACTGGTGCCTCCCCAAAACCCCACAGCCCCCCCAGTCCACACCAGCGCCTCCCAATACTCCTAACTGGTGCCTCCCCACAACCCCACAGCCCCCCCAGTCCACACCAGTGCCTCCCAATTCTCCTAACTGGTGCCTCCCCACAACCCCACAGCCCCCCCAGTCCACACCAGTGCCTCCCAATTCTCCTAACTGGTGCCTCCCCCCAACCCCACAGCCCCCCCAGTCCACACCAGTGCCTCCCAATACTCCTAACTGGTGCCTCCCCCCAACCCCACAGCCCCCCCAGTCCACACCAGTGCCTCCCAATACTCCTAACTGGTGCCTCCCCACAACCCCACAGCCCCCCCAGTCCACACCAGTGCCTCCCAATACTCCTAACTGGTGCCTCCCCCCAACCCCCCAGCCCCCCAGTCCACACCAGTGCCTCCCAATACTCCTAACTGGTGCCTCCCCCCAACCCCCCAGCCCCCCAGTCCACACCAGTGCCTCCCAATTCTCCTAACTGGTGCCTCCCCACAACCCCACAGCCCCCCCAGTCCACACCAGTGCCTCCCAATACTCCTAACTGGTGCCTCCCCACAACCCCACAGCACCCAAGTCCACACCAGTGCCTCCCAATACTCCTAACTGGTGCCTCCCCCCAACCCCACAGCCCCCCCAGTCCACACCAGTGCCTCCCAATTCTCCTAACTGGTGCCTCCCCACAACCCCACAGCCCCCCCAGTCCACACCAGTGCCTCCCAATACTCCTAACTGGTGCCTCCCCACAACCCCACAGCCCCCCCAGTCCACACCAGTGCCTCCCAATACTCCTAACTGGTGCCTCCCCCCAACCTCACAGCCCCCCCAGTCCACACCAGTGCCTCCCAATACTCCTAACTGGTGCCTCCCCCCAACCCCCCAGCCCCCCAGTCCACACCAGTGCCTCCCAATACTCCTAACTGGTGCCTCCCCACAACCCCACAGCCCCCCCAGTCCACACCAGCGCCTCCCAATACTCCTAACTGGTGCCTCCCCACAACCCCACAGCCCCCCCAGTCCACACCAGTGCCTCCCAATACTCCTAACTGGTGCCTCCCCACAACCCCACAGCCCCCCCAGTCCACACCAGCGCCTCCCAATACTCCTAACTGGTGCCTCCCCACAACCCCACAGCCCCCCCAGTCCACACCAGTGCCTCCCAATTCTCCTAACTGGTGCCTCCCCACAACCCCACAGCCCCCCCAGTCCACACCAGTGCCTCCCAATTCTCCTAACTGGTGCCTCCCCCCAACCCCACAGCCCCCCCAGTCCACACCAGTGCCTCCCAATACTCCTAACTGGTGCCTCCCCCCAACCCCACAGCCCCCCCAGTCCACACCAGTGCCTCCCAATTCTCCTAACTGATGCCTCCCCACAACCCCACAGCCCCCCCAGTCCACACCAGTGCCTCCCAATACTCCTAACTGGTGCCTCCCCCCAACCCCACAGCCCCCCCAGTTCACACCAGTGCCTCCCAATACTCCTAACTGGTGCCTCCCCTCAACCCCACAGCCCCCCCAGTCCACACCAGTGCCTCCCAATACTCCTAACTGGTGCCTCCCCCCAACCTCACAGCCCCCCCAGTCCACACCAGTGCCTCCCAATACTCCTAACTGGTGCCTCCCCCCAACCCCACAGCCCCCCCAGTCCACACCAGTGCCTCCCAATTCTCCTAACTGGTGCCTCCCCACAACCCCACAGCCCCCCCAGTCCACACCAGTGCCTCCCAATACTCCTAACTGGTGCCTCCCCCCAACCCCACAGCCCCCCCAGTTCACACCAGTGCCTCCCAATACTCCTAACTGGTGCCTCCCCACAACCCCACAGCCCCCCCAGTCCACACCAGTGCCTCCCAATACTCCTAACTGGTGCCTCCCCACAACCCCACAGCCCCCCCAGTCCACACCAGTGCCTCCCAATACTCCTAACTGGTGCCTCCCCACAACCCCACAGCCCCCCCAGTCCACACCAGTGCCTCCCAATACTCCTAACTGGTGCCTCCCCACAACCCCACAGCCCCCCCAGTCCACACCAGTGCCTCCCAATACTCCTAACTGGTGCCTCCCCTCAACCCCACAGCCCCCCCAGTCCACACCAGTGCCTCCCAATACTCCTAACTGGTGCCTCCCCTCAACCCCACAGCCCCCCCAGTCCACACCAGTGCCTCCCAATACTCCTAACTGGTGCCTCCCCTCAACCCCACAGCCCCCCCAGTCCACACCAGTGCCTCCCCAGTCTCCCCAGTCCCATTAACTGGTGTCTCCTCCATCCCCACAGCCCCCCCCCAGTTCCTCCCAGTGCCCTCCCAGTTCCCCCCCCCCCCCCCTCGGCGCCCCCTTACCCCCGAGTTGCACCCCACGTCGAGCCCCAGCAGCGGGCGGGGGGCGGCGGGGAGGAGGCTGGGCAGGAGCCCCTCGGGCAGGAGGCGGAGGCGCCGCTCGGGGGGGTGGAAGCGCGAGTAATGGCGGAAGTTGCCGTAGGGAGCGGCGCCGGGCGCCATGGCGGCCGAGCCCGCGCTCACGGGCGCCGCCATCTTGCCTCGCGGCCCTCCCCCCCCCTCCTCCCCCCGGGCGGGAACCGGCGGCGGCGGCAGAAACGTTCCGGGGGAGAAACGTTCCGAGGGGCCGGGGGCTTGGGTTTGGGGGGGGTGGGGGAGGTGGGGGGGGCGGGGGGGGGGGTGTCTGGGTTTGTTCTGCGTGGATTGTTTCAAATGGATGGTTCCAGAAGGTCTGCTCGCTGAGATAAAGAACGTGCGGGGTTGTGTGTGCTACGATAATCTATAGAATCAGGGAATGAGGGATTGGGGAATGAGGGAATTAAGGAATTAGGGAATTATGGAATGATGGAATTAGGGAATTAAGGAATGAAGGAATTAAGGAATTATGGAATCAGGGAATTAAGGAATTAGGGAATTATGGATTTAGGGAATGATGGAATTAGGGAATGATAGAATTAGGGAATTAAGGAATTAGGGAATGATGGAATTAGGGAATTAGGAAATGAAGGAATTAGGGAATTAGGGAATGATGGAATTAGGGAATGATGGAATTATGGAATGATGTAATTAGGGAATGATGTAATTAGGGAATGATGTAATTAGGGAATTATAGAATTATGGAATTAGGGAATGATGGAATTAGGGAATTATGGAACTATGGAATTAGGGAATCTTCCGATTGGAAAAGACCTCCAAGTGCAACCGCACCCATCATCTACCAAACCCTGTCCCTCAAAAACTCATCTCTCCTTTTCTTAAACACCTCCGGGGTGATTAAACGCCTCCTTCCTACCCTGCTGAGTGTCCCTGCCTCCTCTCTGCACCCCTCCCTGGGCTGTTCCAGGGCCTCAGAGCCCTTTCCCTAAGGAAGTTCTTCCCAATGTCCATCTGAACCTCCCCTGGCACAACTTGGGGTCATCCCCTCTCCTCCCATCGCTGTCCCTTGGGGGATCAACTCTCTCCCACAGCCTCCTCTCAGGAGGACAGGGATGAGGTCTCCCCTCAGCCTCCTCTTCTCCACCCTGAGCAGCCCCAGCTCCCTCAGCCGCTCCTCACAGCACTTCTTCTCCAGCCCCTTCCCCTCCTCTGGACGCTCTCCAACCCCTCCAGGTCCTTCTTGGAGTGAGGGGCCCAGAGCTGCCCCCACCACTCGAGGGGTGGCCTCCCCAGTGCCCAGCCCAGGGGCACAATCCCTGCCCTGCTCCTGCTGCCCACGCTGGCTCTGACCCAGCCCAAGATGCCATTGGCCCTCTTGGCCCCCTGGGCCACTGCTGGGCTCATGTTCAGCCCCTGCCAACCAACACCCCCAGGGCCTTCTCCTGCAGGGCCTTTCCAGCCCCTCTGGAGCTGCACAGGGGTTGTTGTGTCCCGAGGGCAGGACTGGGCACTTGGCCTTGGTGGACCTCAACCCTTCCTCCCTCCATCCATGGATCCAAGTTCTCCAGACCCCTCTGCAGACCCTTCCTCCCTCCATCCATGGATCCAGGTTCTCCACACCCCTCTGCAGACCCTTCCTGCCCTCCATCCATGGATCCAGGTTCTCCACACCCCTCTGCAGACCCTTCCTGCCCTCCAGCCATGGATCCAGGTTCTCCAGACCCCTCTGCAGACCCTCCCTCCCTCCATCCATGGATCCAGGTTCTCCAGACCCCTCTGCAGACCCTTCCTCCCTCCATCCATGGATCCAGGTTCTCCAGACCCCTCTGCAGACCCTCCCTCCCTCCATCCATGGATCCAGGTTCTCCAGACCCCTCTGCAGACCCTCCCTCCCTCCATCCATGGATCCAGGTTCTCCAGACCCCTCTGCAGACCCTTCCTCCCTCCATCCCTGGATCCAGGTTCTCCAGATCCCTCTGCAGACCCTTCCTCCCTCCATCCCTGGATCCAGGTTCTCCAGACCCCTCTGCAGACCCTCCCTCCCTCCATCCATGGATCCAGGTTCTCCAGATCCCTCTGCAGACCCTTCCTCCCTCCATCCATGGATCCAGGTTCTCCAGACCCCTCTGCAGACCCTTCCTGCCCTCCATCCATGGATCCAGGTTCTCCAGATCCCTCTGCAGACCCTTCCTCCCTCCATCCATGGATCCAGGTTCTCCAGACCCCTCTGCAGACCCTTCCTCCCTCCATCCATGGATCCAGGTTCTCCAAACCCCTCTGCAGACCCTTCCTGCCCTCCATTCATGGATCCAGGTTCTCCAAACCCCTCTGCAGACCCTTCCTGCCCTCCATCCATGGATCCAGGTTCTCCAGATCCCTCTGCAGACCCTTCCTCCCTCCATCCATGGATCCAGGTTCTCCAGATCCCTCTGCAGACCCTCCCTCCCTCCATCCATGGATCCAGGTTCTCCAGATCCCTCTGCAGACCCTTCCTCCCTCCATCCATGGATCCAGGTTCTCCAGACCCCTCTGCAGACCCTTCCTCCCTCCATCCATGGATCCAGGTTCTCCAAACCCCTCTGCAGACCCTTCCTGCCCTCCATTCATGGATCCAGGTTCTCCAAACCCCTCTGCAGACCCTTCCTGCCCTCCATCCATGGATCCAGGTTCTCCAGATCCCTCTGCAGACCCTTCCTCCCTCCATCCATGGATCCAGGTTCTCCAGATCCCTCTGCAGACCCTTCCTCCCTCCATCCATGGATCCAGGTTCTCCAGACCCCTCTGCAGACCCTCCCTCCCTCCATCCATGGATCCAGGTTCTCCAGACCCCTCTGCAGACCCTTCCTCCCTCCATCCATGGATCCAGGCTCTCCAGACCCCTCTGCAGACCCTTCCTCCCTCCATCCATGGATCCAGGTTCTCCAGACCCCTCTGCAGACCCTCCCTCCCTCCCACCCAGCTTGGTGCCAGCCCCAAACCTGCTCCGGGTGCCCTCGATCCCTTCGCCCAGATCATTGGTGAAGATATTGATCAGGACAGGCCCCAGCACTGAGCCCTGGGGACACCACTCGTGACCGGTTCCCACCTGGATCCCTCTCCATCCCCACCCCCCTCTGGGCCCTCACCCCGGGCAGTTTCTCACCCAGCAGAGGCTGTGCCCGCCCAGCCCGAGGGCACCGGTTTCTCACTCAGAACCCAACCAGAAACGGTGCCCAAGGCTTCCAAAAGCCCCAGTGCAGCCCCTCCAGAGCCTCCCCCTCCTCTGGTCCCGGGGTGACCTTGTCCCAGGAGATGAAGGTGAGGAAGCAAAAGGCCCCCGAAGAGGAGGGGGCGCAGGTGTCGGTGACTTCTGAGAAGCAAAGCAGGAGCTTTTGGACCTGAGCAGTGAAGATTGTGAAGGGAAGGCGGAGATTGGCCACGAGCCAGGGGGCAAGAGGAGCCCTGAGGGGCTCTTGGAATAAAGGATGGATCCTAAATGACCCTCGGGGATCTCCTCATGGAAGGAGCAGGGACCTGGCAGCACAGGGACACCTTTGGAGCCGTGGTGGGACCTCTCATCCTCTTTCCTCCCTTTGACTTTCCTTTTCCTTCCCCTTTTCCTTTGGCAACCAGGGATGTGGGGGTGTCCTGCCCCATGGCAACCAGGGAGATGAGGATGCCCTGCCCCATGGCAACCAGGGACTGGGGGGTGTCCTGCCCCATGGCAACCAGGGATGTGGGGGGGGGTGTTCTGCCCCATGGCAACCTGGGAGATGGGGATGCCCTGCCCCATGGCAACCAGGGATGTGGGGATGCCCTGACCCTTGGCAACCAGGGATGTGGGGGTGCCCTGCCCCATGGCAACCAGGGACTTGGGGGGTGCCCTGCCCCATGGCAACCTGGGAATTTGGGGGTACCTTGCCCCATGGCAACCAGGGATGTGGGGATGCCCTGCCCCATGGCAACCAGGGATGTGGGGGTGCCCTGCCCCATGGCAACCAGGGATGTGGGGGTGTCCTGCCCCATGGCAACCTGGGAGATGGGGATGCCCTGTCCTTTGGCAACCAGGGATGTGGGGGTACCTTGCTCCATGGCAACCAGGGATGTGGGGGTGCCCTGCCCCATGGCAACCAGGGACTTGGGGGGTGCCCTGCCCCATGGCAACCTGGGAATTTGGGGGTACCTTGCCCCATGGCAACCAGGGATGTGGGGGATTCCCTGCCCCATGGCAACCAGGGACTGGGGGGTACCTTGCCCTGCGGCAACCAGGTGTTTGGGGGTGCCCTGCCCCACTGGCACAGAGTGATGCCAAGGTCGGGGGGGGCACCACTTCCCCACGGGATTGTGCAGCCCCTGTGTTTATTACACACACGTAACCTCCCCTCCGGCCTCGCCAGGGCTCTCCCAGCACAACTCCTACTTCTTCCTCTTCCCCTTGGGCAGGGGAACGTCGGGGCTTTTGCCCTCGGCCAGCGCCAGCTCCTTCTTGAGCTCCAGAAGTTTGGCCACCTCGGAGTCCACCTGGGCCTTCTCGGCCTTGTTGGCCTTCAGCTGCCGCACGAGGTTGCCCTGGGGAAGAGGAGGGGGGGGGGAGATCAGGGGTTTGGGGGTGTTGGGGGATGAGGGGTTTGGGGGGTACAGGGAGGGGAGGGGGAGGATGAGGGTTTGGGAAGGGGATACGGGGTGGGGGGGGTGAGGAGGGGGGGGAACGGGCAGGAGGAGGAGTGGGGTGAGGGTTTGGGGGGCAGGAGAAGGAGGAGAAGAGGGTTTGGGGGGATGAGGGTTTGGGGGGCAGGAAGAGAGGAATGAGGGTTTGGGGGGATCAAGATTTGGGGGGCAGGAGGAGGGGAAGAGGGTTTGGGGGGATCAGGGTTTGGGGGGCAGGAGGAGGAGGGTTTGGGGGAATCAAGATTTGGGGGGGCAGGAGGAGGAGGGGATGAGGGTTTGGGGGGATCAGGACTTGGGGGGCAGGAAGAGAGGAATGAGGGTGTGGGGGATTGGGGTTTGGGGGGCAGGAGGTGGAGGGGATGAGGGTTTGGGGGGGCAGAAGGACAGGGTTTTGGGGGGAATGGGCAGGAAAGGGGGGGAATTAGGGTTGGGGGATGAGGGTTTGGGGGGCAGGAGGTGGAGGGGATGAGGGTTTGGGGGGAATCAGGACTTGGGGGGCAGGAAGAGAGGAATGAGGGTGTGGGGGGATTGGGGTTTGGGGGGCAGGAGGTGGAGGGGAAGAGGGTTTGGGGGTGTCCAGGTAGGAAAGGGGGGGGAGGAGGGTTTGGGGGGAAAGAGGAGGAGGGGGGTGAGGGTTTGGGGGGATCAAGATTTGGGGGGCAGGAGGAGGGGAAGAGGGTTTGGGGGGATCAGGGTTTGGGGGGCTGGAAGAGGAGGGAAAGCAGCTTTGGGGGGGATCAGGACTTGGGGGGCAGGAAGAGAGGAATGAGGGTGTGGGGGGATTGGGGTTTGGGGGCAGGAGGTGGAGGGGGTGAGGGTTTGGGGGTGTCCAGGTAAGAAGGGGGAGGATGAGGGTCTGGGAGGGGATACGGGGTGCGGGGGGTGAGGGTTTGGGGGGCAGGAGAAGGAGGGGAAGAGGGTTTGGGGGGGGATCAAGATTTGGGAGGGGGCAGGAGGAGGAGGGGAAGAGGGTTTGGGGGGATCAGGACTTGGGGGGCAGGAGGTGGAGAGGATGAGGGTTTGGGGGTGTCCAGGTTGGACGGGGAGGATGAAGGTTTGGGGGGAAAGAGGAGGAGGGGGGTGAGGGTTTGGGGGGGTGGGAGGAGAGGGTTTTGGGGGGAATGGGCAGGAAAGGGGGGGAATTAGGGTTGGGGGATGAGGGTTTGGGGGTCAGGAGGAGGAGGGGAAGAGGGTTTGGGGGGATCAGGACTTGGGGGGCAGGAAGAGAGGAATGAGGGTGTGGGGGGATTGGGGTTTGGGGGGCAGGAGGTGGAGGGGAAGAGGGTTTGGGGGGGTCCAGGTAGGAAAGGTGGGGGAGGAGGGTTTGGGGGGAAAGAGGAGGAGGGGGGTGAGGGTTTGGGGGGATCAAGATTTGGGGGGCAGGAGGAGGGGAAGAGGGTTTGGGGGGATCAGGACTTGGGGGGCAGGAGGTGGAGAGGATGAGGGTTTGGGGGTGTCCAGGTAGGAACGGGGAGGATGAAGGTTTGGGGGCAAAGAGGAGGAGGGGGGTGAGGGTTTGGGGGGATCAAGATTTGGGGGGCAGGAGGAGGGGAAGAGGGTTTGGGGGGATCAGGGTTTGGGGGGCTGGAAGAGGAGGGGAAGCAGCTTTGGGGGGGATCAGGACTTGGGGGGCAGGAAGAGAGGAATGAGGGTGTGGGGGGATTGGGGTTTGGGGGCAGGAGGTGGAGGGGGTGAGGGTTTGGGGGTGTCCAGGCAAGAAGGGGGAGGATGAGGGTCTGGGAGGGGATACGGGGTGCGGGGGGTGAGGGTTTGGGGGGCAGGAGAAGGAGGGGAAGAGGGTTTGGGGGGGGATCAAGATTTGGGGGGGGGCAGGAGGAGGAGGGGAAGAGGGTTTGGGGGGATCAGGACTTGGGGGGCAGGAGGTGGAGAGGATGAGGGTTTGGGGGTGTCCAGGTTGGACGGGGAGGATGAAGGTTTGGGGGGAAAGAGGAGGAGGAGAAGAGGGTTTGGGGGGTGGGAGGAGAGGGTTTTGGGGGGAATGGGCAGGAAAGGGGGGGAATTAGGGTTGGGGGATGAGGGTTTGGGGGGCAGGAAGAGGAGGGGAAGAGGGTTTGGGGGGATCAGGACTTGGGGGGCAGGAAGAGAGGAATGAGGGTGTGGGGGGATTGGGGTTTGGGGGGCAGGAGGTGGAGGGGAAGAGGGTTTGGGGGGGTCCAGGTAGGAAAGGTGGGGGAGGAGGGTTTGGGGGGAAAGAGGAGGAGGGGGGTGAGGGTTTGGGGGGATCAAGATTTGGGGGGCAGGAGGAGGGGAAGAGGGTTTGGGGGGATCAGGGTTTGGGGGGCTGGAAGAGGAGGGGAAGCAGCTTTGGGGGGGATCAGGACTTGGGGGGCAGGAAGAGAGGAATGAGGGTGTGGGGGGATTGGGGTTTGGGGGCAGGAGGTGGAGGGGGTGAGGGTTTGGGGGGCAGGAAAAGGAGGGGAAGAGGGTTTGGGGGGGATCAAGATTTGGGGGGCAGGAAGAGAGGAATGAGGGTGTGGGGGGATTGGGGTTTGGGGGCAGGAGGTGGAGGGGGTGAGGGTTTGGGGGTGTCCAGGTAAGAAGGGGGAGGATGAGGGTCTGGGAGGGGATACGGGGTGCGGGGGGTGAGGAGGGGGGGGAACGGGCAGGAGGAGGAGTGGGGTGAGGGTTTGGGGGCAGGAGAAGGAGGAGAAGAGGGTTTGGGGGGATCAGGGTTTGGGGGGCAGGAAGAGAGGAATGAGGGTTTGGGGGGATCAAGATTTGGGGGGCAGGAGGAGGGGAAGAGGGTTTGGGGGGATCAGGGTTTGGGGGGCAGGAGGAGGAGGGTTTGGGGGAATCAAGATTTGGGGGGGCAGGAGGAGGAGGGGATGAGGGTTTGGGGGGATCAGGGTTTGGGGGGCAGGAAGAGAGGAATGAGGGTGTGGGGGGATTGGGGTTTGGGGGGGCAAGAGGTGGAGGGGAAGAGGGTTTGGGGGGGCAGAAGGAGAGGGTTTTGGGGGGAATGGGCAGGAAAGGGGGGGAATTAGGGTTGGGGGATGAGGGTTTGGGGGGCAGGAGGTGGAGAGGATGAGGGTTTGGGGGTGTCCAGGTAGGAAGGGGGGGAGGAGGGTTTGGGGGGAAAGAGGAGGAGGGGAAGAGGGTTTGGGGGGATCAAGATTTGGGGGGCAGGAGAAGGGGAAGAGGGTTTGGGGGGATCAGGGTTTGGGGGGCTGGAAGAGGAGGGGAAGCAGCTTTGGGGGGATCAGGACTTGGGGGGCAGGAAGAGAGGAATGAGGGTGTGGGGGGATTGGGGTTTGGGGGCAGGAGGTGGAGGGGGTGAGGGTTTGGGGGGCAGGAAAAGGAGGGGAAGAGGGTTTGGGGGGGATCAAGATTTGGGGGGGGCAGGAGGAGGAGGGGAAGAGGGTCTGGGGGGATCAGGGTTTGGGGGGCAGGAAGAGAGGAATGAGGGTGTGGGGGGATTGGGGTTTGGGGGCAGGAGGTGGAGGGGGTGAGGGTTTGGGGGTGTCCAGGTAAGAAGGGGGAGGATGAGGGTCTGGGAGGGGATACGGGGTGCGGGGGGTGAGGGTTTGGGGGGCAGGAGAAGGAGGGGAAGAGGGTTTGGGGGGGATCAAGATTTGGGGGGGGGCAGGAGGAGGAGGGGAAGAGGGTTTGGGGGGATCAGGACTTGGGGGGCAGGAAGAGAGGAATGAGGGTGTGGGGGGATTGGGGTTTGGGGGGCAGGAGGTGGAGGGGAAGAGGGTTTGGGGGGGTCCAGGTAGGAAAGGGGGGGGAGGAGGGTTTGGGGGGAAAGAGGAGGAGGGGGGTGAGGGTTTGAGGGGATCAAGATTTGGGGGGCAGGAGGAGGGGAAGAGGGTTTGGGGGGATCAGGACTTGGGGGGCAGGAGGTGGAGAGGATGAGGGTTTGGGGGTGTCCAGGTAGGAACGGGGAGGATGAGGGTTTGGGGGGAAAGAGGAGGAGGGGAAGAGGGTTTGGGGGGATCAAGATTTGGGGGGCAGGAGAAGGGGAAAAGGGTTTGGGGGGATCAGGGTTTGGGGGGCTGGAAGAGGAGGGGAAGCAGCTTTGGGGGGATCAGGACTTGGGGGGCAGGAAGAGAGGAATGAGGGTGTGGGGGGATTGGGGTTTGGGGGGCAGGAGGTGGAGGGGGGTGAGGGTTTGGGGGGGAATGGGCAGGAAAGGGGGGGAATAAGGGTTGGGGGATGAGGGTTTGGGGGATCAAGATTTGGGGGGCAGGAGGAGGGGAAGAGGGTTTGGGGGGATCAGGACTTGGGGGGCAGGAGGTGGAGAGGATGAGGGTTTGGGGGTGTCCAGGTAGGAACGGGGAGGATGAAGGTTTGGGGGCAAAGAGGAGGAGGGGAAGAGGGTTTGGGGAGATCAGGGTTTGGGGGGCAGGAGAAGGAGGGGATGAGGGTTTGGGGGGGTGGGAGGAGAGGGTTTTGGGGGGAATGGGCAGGAAAGGGGGGGAATTAGGGTTGGGGGATGAGGGTTTGGGGGGCAGGAGGAGGAGGGGAAGAGGGTTTGGGGGGAATCAGGACTTGGGGGGCAGGAAGAGAGGAATGAGGGTGTGGGGGATTGGGGTTTGGGGGGCAGGAGGTGGAGGGGATGAGGGTTTGGGGGTGTCCAGGTAGGAAAGGGGGGGGAGGAGGGTTTGGGGGGAAAGAGGAGGAGGGGGGTGAGGGTTTGGGGGGATCAAGATTTGGGGGGCAGGAGAAGGAGGGGAAGAGGGTTTGGGGGGGTGGGAGGAGAGGGTTTTGGGGGGAATGGGCAGGAAAGGGGGGGAATTAGGGTTGGGGGATGAGGGTTTGGGGGGCAGGAGAAGGAGGGGATGAGGGTTTGGGGGTGTCCAGGTAGGAAGGGGGGGAGGAGGGTTTGGGGGTGCCCAGGTAGGAAAGGGGGGGAGGGTTTGGGGGTTCCACGTAGGAAGGGGGGGGAAGAGGGTTTGGGGGTTCCAGGTAGGAAAGGGGGGGAGGGTTTGGGGGTGCCCAGGTAGGAAAGGGGGGGAAGAGGGTTTGGGGGTGCCCAGGTAAGAAGGGGGGGAGGAGGGTTTGGGGGTGCCCAGGTAGGAAAGGGGGGGGATGAGGGTTTGGGGTGTCCAGGTAAGAAGGGGTGGGGGGGAGGGTTTGGGGGTGTCTGAGCAGGACCAGCCCCCCCCCCCTCCCCCCTCCCCTCACCTGCTTGGCCACCTCCTCTGTCAGCACCTGGATGAGTTGGGGGTCACCTGGAGCCTCCGGGGCCTCAGGGGGTCCTGAGGCTGGGGGGGGTGGTTTGGCCTGGGAGGGATGGAAGGAGGCGTGAGACCCCCCCAGGCCGTGCCCGGGGTTACCTGGGGATACCTGGGGACACCTGGGGATTCCTCGGGGTCACCTGGGGTCACCTGGGGGTTCCCTGGGGGTTCTCCAGGGTCACCTGGGGTCACCTGGGGGTTCCCCGGGGTCACCTGGGGTCACCTGGGGGTTCCCTGGGGATTCCCCGGGGTCACCTGGGGTCACCTGGGTATTCCTGGGGGTTCCCCGGGGTCACCTGGGGTCACCCGGGGGTTCCCTGGGGGTTCCCCGGGGTCACCTGGGGATTCCTGGGGGTTCCCCGGGGTCACCTGGGGTCACCTGGGGGTTCCCTGGGGGTTCCTGGGGGTTCCCCGGGGTCACTTGGGGTTACCTGGGGGTTCCCTGGGGATTCCTGGGGGTTCCCCAGGGTCACCTGGGGTTACCTGGGGGTTCCCTGGGGATTCCTGGGGGTTTCCCGGGGTCACCTGGGGTCACCTGGGGGTTCCCTGGGGATTCCTGGGGGTTCCCCGGGGTCACCTGGGGTCACCTGGGGGTCACCTGGGGGTCACCTGGGGGTTCCCTGGGGATTCCCTGGGGATTCCTGGGGTCACCTGGGGTTACCTGGGGGTTCCCTGGGGATTCCTGGGGGTTTCCCGGGGTCACCTGGGGTCACCTGGGGGTTCCCTGGGGACTCCTGGGGGTTCCCCGGGGTCACCTGGGGATTCCTGGGGGTTCCCCGGGGTCACCTGGGGGTTCCCTGGGGGTTCCCCGGGGTCACCTGGGGTTACCTGGGGGTTCCCTGGGGATTCCTGGGGGTTCCCCGGGGTCACCTGGGGGTTCCCCGGGGCTCTGGAGCTGAGCCCCCCCCTCACCTGGGCGCCCCCGAAGCGCCGGCGCAGCGCCTCCACCTGGGCATTCTCCAGCTTCTGGAAGAGGGGGCTCACCTGGGGCAGGGAAAGGAGGGGGCACTGTGTGGGGGGCTGGCGCTCCCAGTGCCCCCAGTGCCCTGCCCAGTGCCCTTCCCAGTGTCCCCAGTGCTCCCAGTGTCCCCAGTACCCCTGCTGCATTCCCAGTGCCCCCAGTGCCCCTGCTGCCATTCCCAGTCCAATCCCAGTGCCCCTGCTGCCATTCCCAGTGCCCCCAGTACCCCTGCTGCCATCCCAGTGCCCCTGCTGCCATCCCAGTGCCCCTGCTGCCATTCCCAGTGCCACCCCAGCAGCCCTGCTGCCATTCCCAGCTCCAACCATGGGTGCTCCCAGTATTCCCAGTGCCACCCCAGCAGCCCTGCTGCCATCCCAGTCCCATCCCAGCAGTGCTCCCAGTATTCCCAGTGCCACCCCAGTGCCCCTGCTGCCACTCCCAGTGCCAACCCAGCAGCCCTGCTGCCATCCCAGTCCCATCCCAGTGCCCCTGCTGCCATTCCCAGTCCCATCCCAGTAGCCCTGCTGCCATTCCCAGTGCCACCCCAGCAGCCCTGCTGCCATCCCAGTGCCCCTGCTGCCATCCCAGTCCCATCCCAGCGGCCCTGCTGCCATTCCCAGTCCCATCCCAGTAGCCCTGCTGCCATTCCCAGTGCCACCTCAGCGGCCCTGCTGCCATCCCAGTGCCCCTGCTGCCATTCCCAGTCCCACCCTAGCAGCCCTGCTGCCATCCCAGTCCCATCCCAGTGCCCCTGCTGCCATTCCCAGTCCCATCCCAGCAGCCCTGCTGCCATCCCAGTCCCATCCCAGTGCCCCTGCTGCCATCCCAGTCCCATCCCAGCGGCCCTGCTGCCATTCCCAGTCCCATCCCAGTAGCCCTGCTGCCATTCCCAGTCCCATCCCAGTAGCCCTGCTGCCATTCCCAGTGCCACCTCAGCGGCCCTGCTGCCATCCCAGTGCCCCTGCTGCCATTCCCAGTCCCATCCCAGTAGCCCTACTGCCATCCCAGTCCCATCCCAGTAGCCCTGCTGCCATTCCCAGTGCCACCCCAGCAGCCCTGCTGCCATCCCAGTGCCCCTGCTGCCATCCCAGTCCCATCCCAGCGGCCCTGCTGCCATTCCCAGTCCCATCCCAGCAGCCCTGCTGCCATCCCAGCGCCCCTGCTGCCATTCCCAGTGCCACCCCAGCAGCCCTGCTGCCATCCCAGTCCCATCCCAGCGCCCCTGCTGCCATTCCCAGTGCCACCCCAGCGCCCCTGCTGCCATCCCAGTCCCATCCCAGCGCCCCTGCTGCCATTCCCAGTGCCACCCCAGCAGCCCTGCTGCCATCCCAGTCCCATCCCAGCGCCCCTGCTGCCATTCCCAGTGCCACCCCTGGGTTCCCCCTCTCACGGTGCCCACGCGGTGCCCGGCGGGCAGGGTGCAGGTGAAGCTGTGTGCCAGGATGAAGCGCTCCGGGGGGATGCGGAGCTGCTCCTGGATGCTCCGGCTGGTGCTGGGCAGGAAGGGCTGGAGCAGCAGCGCCAGCAGCGCCGCCACGTTCACCGCCACGCCCGTCACCGTGCCCGCGCGCCGCCTGCGGCGGGGGGAGAGAGACAGCGAGTCCGTCAGTGCCAGCGCCACCCGCACCCCCGGGAGAAGGAGCCGGAGGGGCTGGAGGAGGAGAAGCTCCACGGGAGTTCCAGTTTGCCCCATCCCTGGGGGTGGCCAAGGCCAGGCTGGATGGGGCTTGGAGCCCCCTGATCCAGTGGGAGGTGTCCCTGCCCATGGAACTGGATCTGGATGGGCTTTGAGGACCCTTCCAACCCATTCCATGGTTCTATGATTCTATGATTCCCATCTCTTGCCAGATGTGACTCCAGATGGGCTTTGCTCTTCCCTACCCCACATCCACCTCCTTGGAGAACATCTCTGTGTTCCTCCTGGGTTACCAGTCCCAGTTTGCCCCATCCCTGGAGGTGTCCAAGGCCAGGTTGGATGGGGCTTGGAGCCCCCTGAGCCAGTGGGAGGTGTCCCTGCCCATGGAATTGGAACTGGATGGGCTTTGGGGTCCTTTCCAACCCAACCCATTCCATGATTCCATGTCAGGATGGGAACAAACGTGTTGTCCCCATCCCTGGAGGTGTCCAAGGCCAGGTTGGATGGGGCTTGGAGCCCCTGAGCCAGTGGGAGGTGTCCCTGCCCATGGAACTGGATCTGGATGGGCTTTGGGGTCCTTTCCAACCCAAACCATTCCATAATTCTATGTCAGGACCAGGACAACTGTGTTGTCCTCATTCCTGGAGGTGTCCAAGGCCAGCTTGGACAGGGCTTGGAGCCCCTGATCCAGTAGAAGGTGTCCCTGCCCATGGAATCAGATGTGGATGGGCTTTGGGGTCCTTTCCAACCCAACCCATTCCAGGATTCTATGTCAGGACCAGGACAACTGTGTTGACCCCATCCCTGGAGGTGTCCAAGGCCAGGTTGGATGGGGCTTGGAGCCCCCTGAGCCAGTGGGAGGTGTCCCTGCCCATGGAATTAGATCTGGATGGGCTCTGGGGTCCCTTCCAACCCAACCCATTCCATGGTTCTATGATTCTATGATTCCCATCTCTTGCCAGATGTGACTCCAGGTGGGCTTTGCTCTTCCCTACCCCACATCCACCTCCTTGGAGAACATCTCTGTGTTCCTCCTGGGTTACCAGTCCCAGTTTGCCCCATTCCTGGGGGTGTCCAAGGCCAGGTTGGATGGGGCTTGGAGCCCCTGAGCCAGTGGGAGGTGTCCCTGCCCATGGAACTGGATCTGGATGGGCTTTGGGGTCCTTTCCAACCCAACCCATTCCATAATTCTATGTCAGGACCAGGACAACTGTGTTGTCCTCATTCCTGGGGGTGTCCAATGCCAGGCTGGATGGGGCTTGGAGCCCCCTAATCCAGTGGGAGGTGTCCCTGCCCACGGAATTGGATGTGGATGGGCTTTGGGGTCCTTTCCAACCCAACCCATTCCAGGATTCTATGACAGGACCAGGACAACTGTGTTGACCCCATCCCTGGAGGTGTCCAAGGCCAGGTTGGATGGGGCTTGGAGCCCCCTGAGCCAGTGGGAGGTGTCCCTGCCCATGGAATTAGATCTGGATGGGCTTTGAGGCCCCTTCCAACCCAACCCATTCCTTGATCCTATAAAATCCACCCCATTGACCTTGGTCCCTTCCAACCCAACCCATTCCATCATCCCCACCCATCCCATCCGTTCCCACCTCTCCTCTTCATCCCCCTTGATGCGCTTCCAGGGCTCGTTCACCTGGATGTACTGGTTGCCATGGCGAGAGATGCTGAGGATGCACCTGAGGGCATCACGGATCCTGGAAGGGGATTGCAGGGGATTGCAGAGAGGGGGCTCAGGACCTCTCCCCGGGGGGGGTCATATCCTGCCCTCCCACCCTTCTCCAGCTCCCAGCACCCACCGGACTTTCTCCAGGAGCTGGTGGTACTGGTGGAGCTCCAGGGTGACGCGGGCCAGGAGCCTCTTGTCCTCCTGCGTCAGCTCCATGGTGGGGACGGCGCCACCGAAGAACTTGCAGACGAACATTCCAGCTCTGGAAAAGTTGGGGAAGACCCCTCCCCAAAAAGAAAACAAAAAAGAGGGAGGAGGAAATGAGTAGAGAAGAGGGAGAGGGACCACCCTCGCCCAGCGCCGCAGGCTCGCCCGCAACCTGTTGATGAAGTTGCCCAGGTTGTTGAGCAGCTCCGAGTTGTTCTTGAGCAGGAGGTCGCTCCAGGAGAAGGTGCTGTCCTGGCCCTCGGGGCGCAGGGAGAGCAGGTAGAAGCGCCAGATGTCGGCGGGGATGCCCGTGTCCTTGGCCATGTCCCCAAACACTCCCACGCCACGGCTCTTGGAGAACTTCCCGTCCTCGTAGGTCAGGTACTCTGGGGAGGGCAGGAGAGACCCCAGTGGGGGCTCAGAGCGGGGATCCAGAACCTTCTCGGGCAGGAGAGACCCCAATGTGGGCTCTGAGTGGGGATCCAGAACATTCTCGGGAAGGAGAGACCCCAATGTGGGCTCTGAGTGGGGATCCAGAACCTTCTCGGGAAGGAGAGACCCCAGTGTGGGCTCAGAGCGGGGATCCAGAACCTTCTCGGGAAGGAGAGACCCCAGTGTGGGCTCTGAGTGGGGATCCAGAACCTTCTCGGGAAGGAGAGACCCCAATGTGGGCTCTGAGTGGGGATCCAGAACCTTCCCAGGAAGGAGAGACCCCAATGTGGGCTCAGAGCGGGGATCCAGAACCTTCTCGGGAAGGAGAGACCCCAATGTGGGCTCTGAGTGGGGATCCAGAACCTTCTTGGGAAGGAGAGACCCCAATGTGGGCTCTGAGTGGGGATCCAGAACCTTCTCGGGAAGGAGAGACCCCAGTGTGGGCTCTGAGTGGGGATCCAGAACCTTCTTGGGAAGGAGAGACCCCAATGTGGGCTCTGAGCGGGGATCCAGAACCTTCTGGGGAAGGAGAGACCCCAATGTGGGCTCTGAGCGGGGATCCAGAAACTTCTCAGGAAGGAGAGACCCCAATGTGGGCTCAGAGAGGGGATCCAGAACCTTCTCGGGAAGGAGAGACCCCAATGTGGGCTCTGAGCGGGGATCCAGAACCTTCTGGGGAAGGAGAGACCCCAATGTGGGCTCAGAGAGGGGATCCAGAACCTTCTCGGGCAGGAGAGACCCCAATGTGGGCTCTGAGCGGGGATCCAGAACCTTCTCAGGAAGGAGAGACCCCAATGTGGGCTCTGAGTGGGGATCCAGAACCTTCTCGAGAAGGAGAGACCCCAATGTGGGCTCTGAGCGGGAATCCAGAACCTTCCCGGGCAGGAGAGACCCCAATGAGGGCTCTGAGCAGGGATTTAGAACCTTCCCAGGCAGGAGAGACCCCAATGTGGGGCCCAAGTGTGGATCTAGAACCTTCCCGGGCAGGAGAGACCCCAGTGGGGGCTCAGAGCGGGGATCCAGAACCTTCTCAGGAAGGAGAGACCCCAATGTGGGCTCTGAGCGGGGATCCAGAACCTTCCCGGGCAGGAGAGACCCCAATGTGGGCTCTGAGTGGGGATCCAGAACCTTCTCGGGAAGGAGAGACCCCAATGTGGGCTCAGAGCGGGGATCCAGAACCTTCTCAGGAAGGAGAGACCCCAATGTGGGCTCTGAGTGGGGATCCAGAACCTTCTCGGGAAGGAGAGACCCCAATGTGGGCTCTGAGCGGGGATCCAGAACCTTCTTGGGAAGGAGAGACCCCAATGTGGGCTCTGAGCGGGGATCCAGAACCTTCTTGGGAAGGAGAGACCCCAATGAGGGCTCTGAGCGGGGATCCAGAACCTTCCCAGGCAGGAGAGACCCCAATGTGGGGCCCAAGTGTGGATCTAGAACCTTCCCGGGCAGGAGAGACCCCAGTGTGGGCTCTGAGTGGGGATCCAGAACCTTCCCGGGCAGGACAGACCCCAATGTGGGCTCAGAGCGGGGATCCAGAACCTTCCCGGGAAGCAGAGACCCCAATGTGGGCTCTGAGCGGGGATCCAGAACCTTCTCAGGAAGGAGAGACCCCAGTGTGGGCTCAGAGCGGGGATCCAGAACCTTCCCAGGCAGGACAGACCCCGATGTGGGCTCTGAGCGGGGATCCAGAACCTTCCCAGGCAGGACAGACCCCGATGTGGGCTCTGAGCGGGGATCCAGAACCTTCCCGGGAAGGAGAGACCCCAGTGTGGGCTCTGAGTGGGGATCCAGAACCTTCTCGGGAAGGAGAGACCCCAGTGTGGGCTCTGAGCGGGGATCCAGAACCTTCCCGGGCAGGACAGACCCCAATGTGGGCTCAGAGCGGGGATCCAGAACCTTCCCGGGAAGCAGAGACCCCAATGTGGGCTCTGAGCGGGGATCCAGAACCTTCTCAGGAAGGAGAGACCCCAGTGTGGGCTCAGAGCGGGGATCCAGAACCTTCCCAGGCAGGACAGACCCCGATGTGGGCTCTGAGCGGGGATCCAGAACCTTCTCGGGAAGGAGAGACCCCAGTGGGGGCTCAGAGTGGGGATCCAGAACCTTCTCGGGAAGGAGAGACCCCAATGTGGGCTCTGAGCGGGGATCCAGAACCTTCTCGGGAAGGAGAGACCCCAATGTGGAGCCCAAGTGTGGATCTAGAACCTTCCCAGGGCTCCAGGCCTGGATGCAGCCCCTCCCCAGGGCTCCAGGCCTGGATGCAGCCCCTCCCCAGGGCTCCAATCCTGGATGCAGCCCCTCCCCAGGGCTCCAGGCCTGGATGCAGCCCCTCCCCAGGGCTCCAGGCCTGGATGCAGCCCCTCCCCAGGGCTCCAGGCCTGGATGCAGCCCCCTCCCAGGCAGGGCACCCACCCCCAACTCAGCGACACCACCCACGTGCAGAGCTCAGGGTGCTTTCCAAGAGCCCAACCTCCACTTGACCCCCTCGTGGGACAGCCCTGGCTCTTCCCAAGTGCTGATGGAAAAGCAGGGAATTACGGAAGCCCAACCCCCTCCCAGCCCATCCCCGGTGGCCTCTGGTACCTGTGGCAATGAGGTGGTTCACCAAGGTGTAGTTGTCCTCAGCACCCAGGAGGGAGCAGGGGAAGATGACGCTGTGGAAGGGGACGTTGTCCTTGGCCATGAAGTTGTAGAGTTCCACCTGGTAGGGAAGAGGGGGAAGGAAGAGATGGATTTGGAGCTCCAGCTCCAGCCCTGCCTCCGTCCCCGGGCTCTCACCTGCTGGGGGTTCTTCCACCACCTCTCCCAGTGCTCCGTGTAGTTGGCAGTGATGGACAAGTAACCGATGGGAGCATCAAACCAGACGTAGAACACCTGAGGAGGGGGAGCAAGGGGGGAGCAGGGACCTTCAGGGAGGTCACTGGGGACACTGGGAAGGGCTGGAGGGTGTGTGGAGAAGGGGGTGAGCAGGGACCTTCAGGGAGGTCACTGGGGACACTGGGAAGGGCTGGAGGGTGTGTGGAGAAGGGGGTGAGCAGGGACCTTCAGGGAGGTCACTGGGGACACTGGGAAGGGCTGGAGGGTGTGTGGAGAAGGGGGTGAGCAGGGACCTTCAGGGAGGTCACTGGGGACACTGGGAAGGGCTGGAGGGTGCGTGGAGAAGGGGGTGAGCAAGGACCTTCAGGGAGGTCACTGGGGACACTGGGAAGGGCTGGTGGGTGTGTGACGAAGGGGGTGAGCAGGGACCTTCAGGGAGGTCACTGGGGACACTGGGAAGGGCTGGAGGGTGTGTGGAGAAAGGGGTGAGCAAGGACCTTCAGGGAGGTCACTGGGGACACTGGGAAGGGCTGGAGGGTCTGTGGAGAAGGGGGTGAGCAAGGACCTTCAGGGAGGTCACTGGGGACACTGGGAAGGGCTGGAGGGTGTGTGGAGAAAGGGGTGAGCAAGGACCTTCAGGGAGGTCACTGGGGACACTGGGAAGGGCTGGAGGGTCTGTGGAGAAGGGGGTGAGCAAGGACCTTCAGGGAGGTCACTGGGGACACTGGGAAGGGCTGGAGGGTGTGTGGAGAAAGGGGTGAGCAGGGACCTTCAGGGAGGTCACTGGGGACACTGGGAAGGGCTGGAGGGTGTGTGGAGAAGGGGGTGAGCAAGGACCTTCAGGGAGGGCACTGGGGACACTGGGAAGGGCTGGAGGGTGTGTGGAGAAGGGGGTGAGCAGGGACCTTCAGGGAGGGCACTGGGGACACTGGGAAGGGCTGGAGGGTGTGTGGAGAAGGGGGTGAGCAGGGACCTTCAGGGAGGTCACTGGGGACACTGGGAAGGGCTGGAGGGTGTGTGGAGAAGGGGGTGAGCAGGGACCTTCAGGGAGGTCACTGGGGACACTGGGAAGGGCTGGAGGGTGTGTGGAGAAGGGGGTGAGCAAGGACCTTCAGGGAGGTCACTGGGGACACTGGGAAGGGCTGGAGGGTGTGTGGAGAAGGGAAAGTAGAGGGAGGGGGGGGAGTGCTGGAGGTGTTGGTCTGAACGTGGGCAAGCAGAGGTCCAGGTTGGCCCAAGAAGGGCCATCCTGGCTTGGATCAGTCATGGGGTGACCACCAGGAGCTGGGGAGTCACCCCTGCCCTGTGCTCAGCACTGGGGAGGCCAAACCTCAAATCCTGGGGTCAGTTTGAGGCCCCTCAATCCAAGAAAGACCTTGAGGGGCTGGAGAGCATCCAGAGAAGGGGAAGGGTCTGGAGAACAAGGGGTGTGGGAGCAGCTGAGGGATCTGAGGGGGGTTGGTGTGGAGGAGGTTGAGGGGAGACCATGAGGCTCTCTGCAGCTCCTGGAGAGGAGGTTGTGGGGCAGGGGGGTGCTGGGCACCCCAAGAACAAAGGAAAGGACATCGGGGCTCTTCCCCCACGTAACGAGCCACAGGGAAGGAGGAAACAGCTCCAAGTGGCTCCAGGAGAGGTTTAGATTGGCCATTGGGATAAACATCTTCACCAAAATGATCATCAAGCCTTGGAAGAACCCACCCAGGGCACTGCTTGGGTCTCCCAAGACCTGAAGAGCTCCAAACCCCACGCGGCAGCGGCGCTTTGGGGGGGACACAGGGCTGAGTGGGCACAGCGGGGGTCGTGCTGGCGGTTGGACTGGAGGAACTGGGAGGGCTTTGCCAAGCTCGGTGGCCCCAGGATTCGATGTCAGAGGGCACAGGTGAGGACCCACCTTGTCATGGAAGCCTTCCAGGGGTACCGGGGTGCCCCACTTGAGGTCCCGGGTGATGCAGCGGGGTTTGAGCCCGTCCCGGATCCAGGAGCGAGTGATGTAGCGAGCGTTGGGGGTCCAGTCCCCGGTGGCCCAGGACTTCTCCAACCAGGCCTCCAACCTCTCCTCCAGCTGGGGAAGGCAGAGGAGGGGGGAGGGCAGGAGCACCAGGGGGTGGGGGAACACCCCCCCGTGCCCCCATCCCCTCCTCGGTGCCCCCCGTGCAAGCTCACCTTGGGGAGATCCAGGAAAAGGTGCCGGGTGGGCTTCACCACGGGGACCCCTTTGCAGATCTTGCACTGCGGGTTCTGGCAGGAGGAAAAAGGCAGCTTGGAGGGGGCCCAGGACATGGTTTGAGGGGGTGGTCCCGGAGCTCTGGGGTGGTCCCGGAGCTCCTGGGGTGGTCCCGGAGCTCTGGGGTGGTCCCGGAGCTCTGGGGGTGGTTCCAGAGCTCTTGGGGTGGTCCCACTCCTCCTGGGGTAACCCCACAGCTCTGGGAGTGGTTCCAGAGGTCTGGGGTGGTCCCACAGCTCTTGAGGTGGTCCCACAGCTCTTGGGGTGGTCCCACTCCTCCTGGGGTAGCCCCAGAGCTCTTGAGGTGGTCCCGGAGCTCTGGGGGTGGTTCCAGAGCTCTGGGGGTGGTCTCACTCCTCCTGGGGTAACCCCAGAGCTCTGGGGGTGGTCCCACAGCTCTGGGGGTGGTTCCAGAGGTCTGGGGGTGGTCCCACAGCTCTTGAGGTGGTCCCAGAGCTCTTGGGGTGGTCCCACTCCTCCTGGGGTAGCCCCAGAGCTCTGGGGGTGGTCCTGGAGCTCTGGGGGTGGTCCCGGAGCTCTGGGGGTGGTCCCGGAGCTCCTCGGGTGGTCCCGGAACTCTTGGGGAGGTCCTGGAGCCCTTGAGGTGGTCCCGGAGCCCTTGGGGTGGTCCCGGAGCCCTTGGGGTGGTCCCGGAGCCCTTGGGGTGGTCCCACAGCTCTGGGGTAGTCCCACAGCTCTGAGGGTGGTCCCACAGCTCTGAGGGTGGTCCCACAGCTCTGGGGTGGTCCCACAGCTCCTGGGGTGGTCCCACAGCTCCTGGGGAGGTCCTGGAGCTCTTGGGGTGGTCCCACACCTCCTGGGGTAGCCCCAGAGCTCTTGAGGTAGTCCCACAGCTCTGGGGGTGGTCTCTGAGCTCTGGGGTGGTCCCACAGCTCTGGGGGTGGTCTCTGAGCTCTGGGGTGGTCCCACAGCTCTGGGGGTGGTCCCACAGCTCTGGGGGTGGTCCCACTCCTCCTGGGGTAGCCCCAGAGCTCTTGAGGTGGTCCCGGAGCTCTGGGGGAGGTCCCGGAGCTCTTGGGGTGGTCCCGGAGCTCTTGGGGTGGTCCCAGAGCTCTTGGGGTGGTCCCACACCTCCTGGGGTGGTCCCACAGCTCTGGGGGTGGTCCCACAGCTCTGGGGGGGGTCCCACTCCTACTGGGGTAGCCCCAGAGCTCTTGAGGTGGTCCCGGAGCTCTGGGGGTGGACCCACAGCTCTGGGGGTGGACCCACAGCTCTTGAGGTGGTCCCAGAGCTCTTGGGGTGGTCCCACACCTCCTGGGGTGGTCCCAGAGCTCTTAAGGTGGTCCTACAGCTCTGGGGATGGTCCCACAGCTCTGGGGGTGGTCCCACAGCTCTCGGGGTGGTCCCAGAGCTCTTAAGGTGGTCCTACAGCTCTGGGGGTGGTCCCACAGCTCTTGAGGTGGTCCCACAGCTCTTGGGGTGGTCTCTGAGCTCTGGGGTAGTCTCAGAGCTCTCGGGGTGGTCCCACAGCTCTGGGGGTGGTCCCACAGCTCTGGGGGTGGTCCCACAGCTCTTGGGGTGGTCCCCTGAGGGGTCCCATCCCACCTTCAGCTCCACAGCGTTGATGAGTTTGCCGCATTTGTCGCACTGGTCGCCGCGGGCCTCCTCGTAGGAGCAGAAGGGGCAGGTGCCCTCCACGAAGCGGTCGGCCAGGAACCTCTGGCAGTGCTCACACCTCAGCTGCTCCACCGTGTCCTCCAGCAGGAAACCACGGGCCAGCAGGCGCTGGAAGATGTCCTGGGCAATGCTGGGGTGGGAGAGGAAGAGGAGGTGGGTGGCCTTCAGCAGGCAAGAGAAGCCCTGAGCACGCCCAGCCAGGAGTTCTGGGGGTTCCAGACCAAGGCCAAGTGCCCAGTCCTGCCCTTGGGACACAACAACCCCTGTGCAGCTCCAGCCTTGGGGAAGAGGGGCTGGAAAGGCCCTGCAGGAGAAGGCCCTGGGGGTGTTGGTTGGCAGGGGCTGAACATGAGCCCAGCAGTGGCCCAGGGGGCCAAGAGGGCCAATGGCATCTTGGGCTGGGTCAGAGCCAGCGTGGGCAGCAGGAGCAGGGCAGGGATTGTGCCCCTGGGCTGGGCACTGGGGAGGCCACCCCTCGAGTGCTGGGGGCAGCTCTGGGCCCCTCACTCCAAGAAGGACCTGGAGGGGTTGGAGAGCGTCCAGAGGAGGGGAAGGGGCTGGAGAAGAAGTGCTGTGAGGAGCGGCTGAGGGAGCTGGGGCTGCTCAGGGTGGGGAAGAGGAGGCTGAGGGGAGACCTCATCCCTGTCCTCCTGAGAGGAGGCTGTGGGAGAGAGTTGATCTCCCAAGGGACAGCGATGGGAGGAGAGGGGATGACCCCAAGTTGTCCCAGGGGAGGTTCAGATGGACATTGGGAAGAACTTCCTTAGGGAAAGGGCTCTGAGGCCCTGAAACAGCCCAGGAAGGGGTTGGAGACCCCACCCCTGGAGGAGTTTAGAAGAAGGTGGATGAGTTCCTCAAGGATGTGGTTTAGGAAGGGGATGGGTGGGGTTGGACTCATCTCAGAGGTCTTTTCCCACCTTGATTGTGTGATTCTGAGTTCAGCTCTGGGCCCCTCACTCCAAGAAGGACCTGGAGGGGTTGGAGAGCGTCCAGAGGAGGGGAAGGGGCTGGAGAAGTCCTACAAGGAGAGGCTGAGGGAGCTGGGGCTGCTCAGGGTGGAGGAGGCCGAGGGGAGACCTCACCCCTGTCCTCCTGAGAGGAGGCTGTGGGAGAGAGTTGATCCCCCAAGGGACAGTGATGGGAGGAGAGGGGATGACCCCAAGTTGTGCCAGGGGAGGTTCAGATGGACATTGGGAAGAATTTCTTCACCAAAAGGGTTCTGAGGCCCTGGAACAGCCCAGGGAGGGGGTGGAGACCCCACCCCTGGTGGGGTTTAGAAGAAGGTGGATGAGTTCCTCAGGGATGTGGTTTAGGAAGGGGATGGGTGGGGTTGGACTCATCTCAGAGGTCTTTTCCAACCTTATAATTCTGTGATTCGAGTTTAGTTCTTTGCCCCTTACTCCAAGAAGGACCTGGAGGGGTTGGAGAGCGTCCAGAGGAGGGGAAGGGGCTGGAGAAGTCCTACAAGGAGAGGCTGAGGGAGCTGGGGCTGCTCAGGGTGGAGAAGAAGAGGCTGAGGGGAGACCTCATCCCTGTCCTCCTGAGAGGAGGCTGTGGGGAGGGGGGGGTTGGTCTGACCCAACGACAGCAATGGGAGGAGAGGGAATGACCTCAGGTTGTCCCAGGAGAGGTTCAGATGGACATTGGGAAGAACTTCCTTAGGGAAAGGGCTCTGAGGCCCTGGAACAGCCCAGGGAGGGGTTGGAGACCCCATCCCTGGAGGGGTTTAGAAGAAGCTGGATGAGTTCCTCAGGGATGTGGTTTAGGAAGGGGATGGGTGGGGTTGGACTCATCTCAGAGGTCTTTTCCCACCTTGATTCTGTGATTCTGAGTTCAGCTCTGGGCCCCTCGCTCCAAGAAGGACCTGGAGGGGCTGGAGAAGTCCTACAAGGAGAGGCTGAGGGAGCTGGGGCTGCTCAGGGTGGGAAGAGGAGGCTGAGGGGAGACCTCACCCCTGTCCTCCTGAGAGGAGGCTGTGGGAGAGAGTTGATCCCCCAAGGGACAGCGATGGGAGGAGAGGGAATGACCTCAGGTTGTCCCAGGAGAGGTTCAGATGGACATTGGGAAGAACTTCTTCACCAAAAGGGTTCTGAGGCCCTGGAAGAGCCCAGGGAGGGGGTGGAGACCCCACCCCTGGAGGGGTTTAGAAGAAGGTGGATGAGTTTTTGAAGGCCAGGGTTTAGCAGAGGATGGGGTTGGTTGGACTCGCTGATCCCAAAGGTGTTCTCCCACCAGGTGACCCCCGCTCCCGGCGCGCGGCACCCCCGGCGGAGGCCGTGGCTCACGTGGTCTGCGCCGGCGTGGTGGTGCGGCCGAAGTGGTCGAAGGAGATGTCGAACCAGCGGTAGATGTCGGCGTGGAGGGCGTGGTACTTGTCACAGATCTCCTGGGGCGTCAGCCCCTCTTCCACAGCCTTGGTCTCGGTGGCGGTGCCGTACTCGTCCGTGCCGCACACGTAGAGCGTGTTCCAGCGCCGCAGGCGGCAGTACCTGGGGGCACCCCCGAGGGTCAGGGGTGGGGGGGGACACACACGGACCCTACAGCACCCCCACCCACCCCAGGGTCCTCCCACAGGGGCTCTGCCCACGGCTGGGTCTCACCTGGCAAAACCCCTTCCTCAGGGGTCTCTGCCCAAGCCAGGTCTCACCTGGCACAGCCCCCTCCTCAGGGAGCTCTGCCCATGGCTGGGTCTCACCTGGCACAGCCCCTTCCTCAGGGAGCTCTGCCCACAGCTGGGTCTCACCTGGCAAAGCCCCTTCCTCAGGGAGCTCTGCCCACGGCTGGGTCTCACCTGGCAAAGCCCCTTCCTCAGGGAGCTCTGCCCACAGCTGGGTCTCACCTGGCAAAGCCCCTGCCTGGATCCTCCCCCTGGCCGGGTCTCACCTGGCAAAACCCCTTCCTCAGGGGTCTCTGCCCAAGCCAGGTCTCACCTGGCAAAGCCCCCTCCTCAGGGAGCTCTGCCCATGGCTGGGTCTCACCTGGCAAAGCCCCTGCCTGGATCCTCCCCCTGGCCAGGTCTCACCTGGCAAAACCCCTTCCTCAGGGGTCTCTGCCCAAGCCAGGTCTCACCTGGCAAAGCCCCCTTCCCAGGGAGCTCTGCCCACGGCCAGCTCTCCCCTGGCACAGCCCCCTCCCCACAGATCTCTGCCCACGGCCAGCTCTCACCTGGCACAGCCCCCTCCCCAAGGGGCTCCCCCCACAGCCAGCTCTCCCCTGGCACAGCCCCCTCCCCACAGATCTCTGCCCACTGCCATCTCTCCCCTGGCACAGCCCCCTCCCCACAGATCTCTGCCCACAGCCAGGTGTCCCCCCCAGCTCTCCCCTGGCACAGCCCCCTCCCCACAGATCTCTGCCCACGGCCAGCTGTGCCCCCCCCAGCTCTCCCCTGGCACAGCCCCCTCCCCACAGATCTCTGCCCACGGCCAGGTGCCCCCCCATCTCTCCCCTGGCACAGCCCCCTCCCCACAGATCTCTGCCCACGGCCAGCTGTGCCCCCCCAGCTCTCCCCTGGCACAGCCCCCTCCCCACAGATCTCTGCCCATGGCCAGCTCTCCCCTGGCACAGCCCCCTCCCCAAGGGGCTCCCCCCACTGCCAGCTCTGCCCTGGCACAGCCCCCTCCCCACAGATCTCTGCCCACGGCCAGCTGTGCCCCCCCCAGCTCTCCCCTGGCACAGCCCCCTCCCCACAGATCTCTGCCCACTGCCAGCTCTCCCCTGGCACAGCCCCCTCCCCACAGATCTCTGCCCATGGCCAGCTCTCCCCTGGCACAGCCCCCCTCCCCACAGATCTCTGCCCACGGCCAGGTGTCCCCACCAGCTCTCCCCTGGCACAGCCCCCTCCCCACAAATCTCTGCCCATGGCCAGCTCTCACCTGGCAAAGCCCCCTTCCCAAGGGTCTGCCCCCACTGCCAGCTCTCCCCTGGCACAGCTCCCTCCCCATAGATCTCTGCCCACGGCCAGGTGTCCCCCCCAGCTCTGCCCTGGCACAGCCCCCTCCCCAGAGATCTCTGCCCATGGCCAGCTCTCCCCTGGCACAGCCCCCTCCCCACAGATCTCTGCCCACGGCCAGCTGTGCCCCCCCCAGCTCTCCCCTGGCACAGCCCCCTCCCCACAGATCTCTGCCCATGGCCAGCTCTCACCTGGCACAGCCCCCTCCCCATAGATCTCTGCCCACGGCCAGGTGTCCCCACCAGCTCTCCCCTGGCACAGCCCCCTCCCCACAGACCTCTGCCCACAGCCAGCTGTGCCCCCCCCAGCTCTCCCCTGGCACAGCCCCCTCCTCACAGATCTCTGCCCACGGCCAGCTCTCGCCTGGCACAGCCCCCCTCCCCACAGACCTCTGCCCACAGCCAGCTGTGCCCCCCCCAGCTCTCACCTGGCGAAGGTGTCAGCGCTGAGGACGCAGCCGATGATGTTGCCCAGGTGGGGGACGTTGTTGACGTAGGGCAGGGCGCTGGTGATCAGGACGTTCCTCACGCCCTCCGCGGGCAGCCTGCCAAAGGGCAGGGTCAGAGAGGCACCTCAGGACCCCCCCACACACCCAGCCCCCCTTCCAGCCCCTCACCAAGGGCAGGATGAGCCCGGGGATGGGGGGGTGGGTGTCCGGTTGCCACCCGGTGCCACTCACACGGGTTTCTGCGGCTGCCAGGGCTCGGGCAGCGCCGCGGCACCGCGGGCCCAGGCGGCGGCGGCGGCTTCGATCTCTTCCTCCGTCAGGACGTGCTCAGAACCTTCTTCCTCCTGTGGGAAAGGGGGTGGCTCGAGCGAGGGTCTCCGTGGCCACCAGCACCGCAGGGCCCCCTGTGCCAAGGGCTGCACCTCGGGTTCGTTACTGGTGGCTCTTTCCAGTGCCAGGCAGGGTGGGGGCTGCTTCTGCAGGTAGGACTTGAACTCCAGCAGGGCCTCGGGCACCAGGACGGAGGCAGCAGCCTTCCTGCAGGCCTCCAGGAGGGTCATCTTCTGGAACCAGGTGCTGAGCGCCTGCAGCTCGCCTTGAGGGGGGAAAGAGGGAGCAGAGCGACTCCTGCAGCCACAGGACCACGAGAAACGTGTCCCCCCCTCAGCTCCTGGACTTTACTGGAAGGGTTTCAGGGACAAGGGAACCCTGGTTGGGGTTCTGCTGGCACAAGGGGGGCTTCTCTGGTCTCTTGTGGTTGAGCTGGGGGTGCTGACAGAGAAGTCTTGAGGTCAGAATGGCTCCCGGTCCCACCAGAGTGCATTTCCCACAGCTTCCTCCTCAAGGAGGAGAAAGAGGAGGAGGAGCTGAGCTCTCCTCTCTCTGGTGACCAATGCCAGGGCCAGAGAAAGGTTGGAAGATGCCAGGAGAGGGTTAGGTTGGGCATGGGAGAAGGTTCTTCCCCCAGAGGTGGTGGAGCTGTGGAACAGCTCCTCAGGGAATGGCAGGAAGATGCCAGGAAAGGGTCAGGTTGGGCATGGGAGAAGGTTCTTCCCCCAGAGGTGGTGGAAGATGCCAGGAAAGGGTCAGGTTGGGCATGGCAGAAGGTTTTTCACCCAGAGGGTGGTGGAGCCCTGGAAAAGCTTCTCAGGGAATGCCAGGAAGATGCCAGGAGAGGGTCAGGTTGGGCATGGGAGAAGGTTCTTCCCCCAGAGGGTGGTGGAGCCCTGGAAAAGCTTCTCAGGGAATGCCAGGAAGATGCCAGGAGAGGGTTAGGTTGGGCATGGGAGAAGGTTTTTCACCCAGAGGGTGCTGGAGCTGTGGAACAGTTCCTCAGGGAATGCCAGGAAGATGCCAGGAGAGGGTTGGGTTGGGCATGGGGGAAGGTTCTTCCCCCAGAGGGTGGTGGAGCTGTGGAACAGTTCCTCAGGGAATGCCAGGAAGATGCCAGGAGCACATTAGGTTGGACATTGGGAAAGAGTTGTTCACCCAGAGGGTGCTGGAGCCCTGGAAGAGCTCCTCAGGGAATGGTAGGAAGATGCCAGGAGAGGGTTGGGTTGGCATGGGAGAAGTTTCTTCCCCCAGAGGGTGGTGGAGCCCTGGAAAAGCTTCTCAGGGAATGCCAGGAAGATGCCAGGAGAGGGTTAGGTTGGGCATGGGAGAAGGTTCTTCCCCCAGAGGGTGGTGGAGCTGTGGATCAGCTCCTCAGGGAATGGCAGGAAGATGTCAGGAGCACATTAGGTTGGACATTGGGAAAGAGTTGTTCCCCCAGAAGGTGGTGGAGCTGTGGAACTTCTCAGGGAATGCCAGGAAGATGCCAGGAGAGGGTTGGGTTGGACATGGGAGAAGGTTTTCACCCAGAGGTGGTGGAGCTGTGGAATAGCTCCTCAGGGAATGCCAGGAAGATGCCAGGAGAGGGTTGGGTTGGGCATGGGAGAAGTTTCTTTCTCCAGAGTGTGCTGGAGCCCTGGAAGATCTCCCCAGCGAAGCAGTCCCAGCCTGACAAGATCCCAGCAGCCACCGGGTGACCGTTGGGGTTGTCCCTACCAGGAGCCAGACTGGAGCTGATCCTTTCAGATCCCTCCCACCTCATCCCAGTCTCTGACCCCCGGGATCCTTACTGGGCAGACTGGGCTCATCCTGCAGCACGGGGAACAAGGTGCCCCACACAACCACGTCGGCCACCGACTTCGGCGTCCTGGCACGGAGAAAGGGGCTCAGACCCAGAGACACCCCCGGGGCTGTCCCTCAGGGTCCCAAAGACATTCCAGGGAAGGGGGAGAAGCTCTTCCCGCTCACCCCGGCCAGGCAGGTGCCCCCTCTCCTGCGCAGGTTCTGCTCCAGGTGGCACAGCAGCGGTGCCAGGGCTCCCAGGGCATCCGGACCCTTCTTCCCGAGCACCAGCCGGGAGTAGAGCGCGGCCGAGGCTGCCGGCTGGGGCAGGGGGGGAAAAAAAGGGGAGGGGGGCAGATGGGGGG